>JBBMOC010000057.1:1141653-1537596 GCA_037975185.1 Centropyge bicolor | reverse complement strand
ATGTGTGTGTGTGTGTGTGTGTGTGTGTGTGTGTGTGTGTGTGTGTGTGTGTGCTCATTGAAGCAGCCCTATGTCACAAGCTACAATACTTTCTAGCAGGATCAATTCAGTGTTGCTTCTGGTAATTTCCTGACATTTTCTGACACTAAGAAAAACATTGAGCCTTTAAATATAGACACTACTGTGTGAAAGTGAGAATACAGATGGCAAAAGAAGAAAACACAGGGTAGAGGTCACGGATGAACACAACCTCGAGCCACACGCGGTGCAGAGTTGTGATTGCAAAAATCACCTGTTTATTGTAAGTTATTCTCTTGTCTCGTTTGAATTGATACACGCATAAGAATTTATCTCCTTGTTGAGCACAATGAGGAGCAATGTGTCTACGCATGTGTCGCTAAGCATAAGGTAGCACTCCAGACAATAGGAAAAGAGCCAGATTTAAGAGCATTGTCGCTTGGTGTGCGCCAAGCATCTCCATAAATCCTAATACACAGTCATTCCCTGTGGAACGAAAAAAAAGAAAGGCAAAGAAAGGGAGGAAATGAATGCATTTTCTTCTTATCTATCTGTCTTTCACTCTCTTTCCCCAGTGAGAAAGACAGAAGGGAATAAATGGCTCCCCTCTCCTCTCCTCTCTCCTCGGTGTGGGCTGACAGTGCAGCAGATGGTGGTTTAAGCAGTGAATTTATGAGCGCCACAATCTTAATGTTGCAGAAAGAAAAGAAAAGGACTTGCATCAAACACCACTGACAAATGCACTTGCTAATATTAATGCACTCCTCATTCATCCAATATGCTGCCTAATTGCTTTTCTGTACACGGTAATATGGCACCTGCTGCTCAAGTCCGGCGCTCGCGTCAGGAGAGGGGAGAGCGAGGGGAGGAGGGGGGGGGGGGGGACGGGGAAGGTAGAGATGTGGAAGTAGAGAGATGAGAAAGAAAGTGTGTCTCGCTCACTCTCTCTCTCTCTCTCTCCCTCTCTCTCTTTCTGTCTTTCTCTCTACCCTTTTTCTGTGATGGATGCAAGGCTGTGGATCATGCGCCAGGCCTGTCACTGTTCCTAATTAAAATTTTATACTTACAGGCTCAGGGAAAAAAGGTGGAAAGCACTCAGTAAACAATCAGTTATGAGAGGAGAGGAAGGGAGAGGCCATCACACACACACACACACAGTTACAAAGCGCGACACACTGAGGCACACACAATCCAATTTTAAGTACAGCATCATACATCGAAAATCCGTGGACTTTATTAGAGCTTAACAGTCCATCTTGCCCGCAGATCAAGCCCAAATCCGAAAGGGCCTGAAAAGCAGCGAGCCACCCACCTTTGCAGCGAAAAAGCTCTTTCATGGGCTCTTGTGGACATGCCAAATGTAATAAAAGCACAAAGGCTGTTAGGCTGCATGGCTATGTCACCTTCAAAGTATCAGTGACTAAAGTGGTTTCACAGAGATGCTGGACTAAGCCAGAATTGTTACAGTGAGCCATAAATTTGCTCTTGACTAGTCATGGTTTCTACCATACACACCACAGACATTCATTGTACACCAAGAAAGGGATCAACACACGCTCATCATTAAACATTAAAACGAATATTTCAATCAAATATAAGTTAAAAACAAACAATGCTGTGTGATTGCACGTGTATTATGAATTATTCAGAGCTGATATCTTGTATGCCACCCCTGTTAGGTTGTAATGTCTGCATCACCGGAAGCTGCTTTATTCCTGCTGTCAACTTTCTTATGTGTTTTTACACTTTTCTCAAATCTGACTTTTTAAAGTCAGACAGATGAATGTCATCATTTTAGAGCCTTGTATCATGTTTGGGGTCCATCTGGGGCCCTTGTTAGCCCCCTATAGCCCCACTATTATCTGCCCTCCAGCTGCTGTTAAATGCACTAAATTGTAAAATAATGAGTTTGTAAATTGCGCGCAATTACGGATGCAAATTGAATAAATCCTCCAAACTATAGATTGTCCTTTCTCCTCACATCAACACTTAATTGATGCATGTTTGATGAAGAGTAGAAAATGCATTTTGTTGTTTGAGGCATCTGAGGCTGTAAAAAGATGAATTGTGATTTGATGGAAAAGAGTGTACAACTTAGCAAGGGGGTCGCAGTGGGAAAGAGGGAGAGGAGAGAATCTGAAATATATTTCTCAAAAGTACTGTCAAATATCTGTTCAGAAGAATTTGTGAAGGGAAAATCAATGTGGTTCAACTGCTTACAGCTCATAAACATATCAAAGCTGTGATGTGGGGGTCACACAAAGAATGGTTTAATGGGACAGAAGCAAAAAAAGGTTGGGAAGCAGTGCTGTGGATAGTGGACATTTTTATCATCTCAAAGCAATATTTAAGTCCATCCATGTAGTACGAAAGAGCATTACAACTAGAATTAGAAGCAATTTTTTTTAAATTTGTATTCAATTCTAAAAAGGATGCTAAAGATAACTCATACATGAATAATGACCAGAGAATTTTTGAAGGCTACTATTCGAGGATCAACTGAAACATTTAAGGAATGATAAAATAATAGTATTAACAGTGATGAAAAAAAGTGACTTTATAGTTGTAATTATTTATTTTGCACCCGATCACTGGCCCAACAGGAAGACTGTGAAAAAGAACAGAAATGTTTTTACTTTTTTGCCAAATGCAAACATACTGATTCAAAATACTGAAATTAAATTATGTACGTTTTTGATTCTAACATGTAAACTCCCCCAGAGGTTGCTAATATCCAATGTGTTATAAGACATTTTATGCAGTGTGTGGCTGTTAACATATACAAATAATTGTAATGTATATCAGTATATTATGTGTGGCTGCACATAAATGAAACAGTAATGTATTATAATGCGTCATATAAATGACTGGTAATATATGTCATTTAGTAATGTATTTTAATACATTGTGGCCACTAACATATACACACACACTGTATAATACTGCCATTAATAATCACACTAATTATAATATCAGCCAGGAGATTATTGTTATTATTAACTTTGTGAATTCTGATCCACTGGAACCTGATTTAAGTGCACCCAAATGTTCCTTTTCTCAGCTAAAGGAAGATCAATTATTAATCTCAAAAACAGCACGTGTAAGTTGTAATAACGAGGCAACATACGCCGAAACATCCGACACACACTCAATCACACAGGATTCACTTTGAGCGTTTGACACACATACACACACCTGCTTTTACCTCTCCGTTCGCCAGTGTGTCTGTTTATGTGGGCGGATGTTTTGCATGCATTTACCTTGTCCCTGTGTGTGTATGCACCATATGTGTGTGCAAGTGCAAGCTAACTCTTTTATGCGTGAAATGGAGAACACTATGCACCTGAAGGCACACGTCAACACGCCAAGAACAGCCATCAGCTCAGGACT
Source organism: Centropyge bicolor (assembly GCA_037975185.1). Taxonomy (NCBI): domain Eukaryota; kingdom Metazoa; phylum Chordata; class Actinopteri; family Pomacanthidae; genus Centropyge; species Centropyge bicolor. The sequence continues at coordinate 1,534,188 of JBBMOC010000057.1, read as the reverse complement.
TGAGTCATATCCAGCTGTTCACACACAAACACACACACACAGACAAACACACATACGAGAGTATTTCCGTCTGCATGTGTGCACGAATACAAAAACACATTTGACATAAATAAAGTATGAAATTTTTTTTTTTTCAAGTGCTATTCCACCCACTCATTACTAACTAAATACAGCAGTGATTTCCCCCATGAGACTAATAACTGGCATTAGTTTAATTATTTCTGAGTCTAAACAGCACCACCATACACTCGGTTTTAATAAAGCATGTGTTCATGGATACTAAACTGATACCAAATTATTGGAATTATTCAGGAGAGTGTGATCATAGAAAAGTGTTTCTTAAAAAAGATTAATCAAAAATAGATTCAGGAATAGACTTAGCACATTTTTTTTAAATGTAACGTTTTGAAAAATAAACAATCTCTAAGAGTAAGGCCTTATTCTAATGCCACCCTCACACACACTTCCAGCCACCACACACACTTTACCCACTGGCAATACTGAGGTCACCACAACCCACTGTGTTTCATAGTTTGTGTTGTTGTTTTTTTTTTGGAAGAGTGAAAAAAAGGCCTCCCTGCATTAATCACCGGCACATTTGCAAGTCGGGGTAAGACCAGAGCATCGCCATCAACATGGTCTTCGCCGGAGATATACTACACACAATCCTTTTCCACAAGCCGACTAATTAGCCACAGAAAGGTCAAGTAAAGTCAGAGTGTGATTAGAGAGAGAAGGAGAGAGAAAGGGAGTGAGAGAGGAGGGGGAGGGAGAAAATGAGACAGACAAGAAGAAGGAGAAGAAGAAGCTCACATACATCTAGTTTTGGACCCGTGCCAGAATGTCTCCTTTTTTTTTTTATTCGCCGTCCTTTCTCCTCCTCTTTTTACCCCCGCGCCGACTGAGAGCTTTTCTACAAAACGTTGGCTTCAATTTTTAATGAAATGCTTATGTTGCTGCACCTGGACACGTTAGCTAAGCTGGCCCATCAGGTAAGGGTTCCCAGGAGGGTCATTAAAAGCAGATCGGACCTGCCTGGGTGCCAGCCATGATGTGAGGCCTCGAGAATCAAATGCAGTAAAGACGGCTGTGCTTTCAGGGAGGGTGTGTGTGCGTGTGTGTGTGTGTGTGTTCACTTTTTAAGTCACATTGCATCACGTTTTTTTTCTTCATATATGTAATCAGCATTGCTTGACGCTGTAAGATTAAAACTAGAGATCATATAGATTAGAATGTGCGTGCATGCATTTGCTGCATGTGTCAGATGCGCATCCTTACGAATGCATTCGTGTTGGTGTTGTGTGTGTGGTTGAGTGCCAAGTGAAAACATGACGGTAGACGTAGGACCGGAGCTATTCCCAGTGAGCCTCGTACAGTGGTCTTGCCGCAGGCTTTTCCCCTGGCTCAATGTTGAGTCAAAACATCTCCTGTGGTAAAAAAAAAAAAAAAAAAAAAAAAAAAAAAAAAAACAGTAGCAGAGTGTGCCTCCCTGTCAACAGCAAAATACGGCGACGTGTCGGATGACAATGACACTGACACTGCACTCCCAACCTTTGGGAATACACTGAAGTGAAGAGCCGGTGTATACTCAGCATCACAGATCCAAATGATGTACAGTATGTGTCATTCTGCAGCCTTTTCTAAAGCAACATATGCTTTGTTACACACAAACACAGAGCTCTCACACATGAGCACACACGCAGAGAAATGGCTGTACACTTGCCCCTCTACCTGGAATAGCCTGATCCCTGAGGGGAGTAGTGTTTTAAGACATTCAAACACACACGCACACACACACACACACACACACACACACACACATAGATGCAGGGTAAGTGGACCCACAGCCTAATGTAGTTTAATCACTCCCAGCACATCCATCAGGGGCTCCAGTAGGGGAGTGGAGTATTTTATCACCACTTTTAAGGGTTATTAGTACAAATACACTGTCACCCTGCATTACCACTGCAGCGCTTTAGGGTGCTATGCCCTCACCACATTCATTACAATCTCTATCAATATCTATCAGAACTAAACGCTCCCTCTCTCTCCCTCCAGCCTCCTCCTTCCACGTCCTCTCCTCACACGCTCGCTGCCATTAAAAGATGAAGACTGACTCCCCCTCCTCCTCCTCCTCCTCCTCCTCCTCCTCTTCGTCATGCCTCCGTCTCCCTTCACCTCCTTTGACACACCTCTAAAAGTTTCACTCCATTTATCGTCCAGCGCTCTTCTGGCCCGAGCTGTCGAACCAGCTTGATGGCTTTGGTGGCTGGCAAGGACACTGGCAGACTTTAAGAGCCCAGTGGTCACTCCAAAAAAAAAAAAAAAAAAAAAAAAGGAAAGAGAAGATTCTTGGATCGGGTGACTTCCTTTCAGGCAGGCTGAGTACATAATTCACTTAGTGCCATTACCAGGAATGCAAAGGTGAGAGGATTAAGAGAGATTTGATACTTTTTTTTTTTTTGGATGTGTAAAGTTACTTGAGGAAAAGGGACAGTTTGCCGTTTCTGCCCCCAGGGAGGTGAAGTGGGGGTTATCAATCAAACAGTGTGTGACACCTATAGAGTCCATTACTGACTGGCGAGACTGACATTTTGACAAATTTGAACAATGTTCTAGTTCAGGTCTTTTAAGCAATGATAATGTACAGGGCGTATATCTGTGAGTGTGTGTGTGTGTGTGTGTTTGTCTGTGTCTATGTTCCTATATACCTCAAAGTAAGGCCTACATCATCATTAAAACGTGTGTGTAATTAGCTGTATATGACAGCTAATGTGGATCATTGCACCAGAGCAGTGAAGTTATATATAACCTAGGGACGAGTGAATACATTGACTGCATGTGTTCCTACTGTATTCAACACACTGGGCTCTTAGTCAATCATAATTCAGTCATAACACCTATTTAATAGCCTTCATATTGGATCAGACTTTATTATGCAAACATTACTCAAAGGCCAGGATGACTTCAAAGGTTGAGCAAAAGCTGGAATCCATAACGTTTTAATTAATATAGTTTTGATGTCCTTCTTTATGGGGGAGTGAGATGTTCTCAAAGACTCGGTTGATGATTCATTCCAGTTTATTACAATTTTGGTCTTGTGCTGTTGGTCATCATTCCTTTAAGAAATAACAGCACTTCAGCTACCAAGTTAATTACTGAGATCCGGGAACTAAATGGTTTAATTAAAAAGTCAAACAGGGTAAAAAAAAAAAAAAAAAAAGGAAAAAAAAAAAGAAAGGAAAGGAAATTATTATACAAACTGACTGCTTTCCTGGTTCAGTTCCAGTGTGGAATTATTACTGGCATTATTACTTTTGTTTTCACCTCCAAATAAAATGTCTTAAACGATCTTAGGCAATGATGCATTCCCAGATCTCAACAATGTGTTGGTGAGTACAGTGTTGTAATAACTAATACGTAAGTGATAGAAATTATGGACAAAAGCAACAGAAATAAGGCCAAAGTTGGAAGCTGTGATTCTTCCCACCAACAGCTTATCAAATACATGGATGGATCCATGGATGGGGAAGGTTATTTGGAGGTAAACCCACACAGCCTCGCTTGCTAAGTGGCACAATTATCGTGCTTACACAGTGTTTACGTCCATGGCACACACCTGGCACGACTGCCTTGGTGTGCACCACTGTATAAACCGACCTCTGAACAAGGCTCCAGACCCCTCCTTGAAAAATATGAGGAATAATTTAGGTTTCTAAATTTGAAGATTCATCCATAACAGCTTGCTCTAAAGTTAAAAGATTACGTAGAAAAAACATTTAAAGCCCAGTGAAAAAGCTCCAAAGCCGGCAGGTAATGAGATTTTCAAAACTCTCGAGCGCAGGTAAACTGTCTGCATATGTGTGAATCTGCATTTACATTCAAGTATGTACACAAAAAGACTTACAGATCGTTTAATGCCAACCTCCAGCATCACATGAACTCCATATGTTGCATCTCTCATCTCCACCCACACAGACATTAGAAAAATCCAACCATTTTTTTAAAGTTCCCGTTTCAACCGCCCATCTGATCAGGTGGCTGTTTATTCTCCTTTAATTATTTTCCTCTTTTTTTTTCCCTAGGATCATGAAATAAAAATCTATACTTGGATTCCCAGAGCTCTCGTTATCCAGTTGCACATATTTTACAGTGAAATAAAACGGCACAGTAATGAACGATGGAATGACCCCGTGCAGTTCGGGCCATGCAAAGGTCAGTGAAATTAATTTTGCCCACTGTTGCAGCACAGAGATGAAAAAAGGAGTAGGAAACAGAGAGGAGCAAAAAAGGTTACGAGTGCAGGAAGACATCCTGTGTAACTCCAACCTTTAAAGTGAGTTATTCAACAGTTGATGAGTTAGTTCAATGATTCAAAAGTTCATGTGTTCCTCAGTTATGGTGGTGCACAGAGGCATCATTATCTATATCTGTTCAACCAACTAAATGGATCTAAATTCAGATCGTTGAACACCAGAAGTGGGTGTGGTTTATACCAGAGGTCTCATTGCAGTGCAATTGTTGCCCCTTCAAATCACCGGCATGATTTAATATTGCCATGTAATTAATTATGAAATATATTTCTAATCCCTCATACTGTACTTTTCATCTCTTTCTCTCTCTCTCTCTCTCTCTCTCTCTCTCTCTCTCTCTCTCTCACTCTCTCTTTATTTCTATCTTTTTTAACTACACTCAGCTATATGAACTTTTTTGATATATTTTAAATATTCCAGAAATGGAAAAGTTTTGCATTGGAAATTTACAGCAAAAATATTTAGACAACTGAGCTTCAGCTGAAGTTTGTAATCTTAAATTCCAATGATGCTGCATTTGTGCTTCTTTTACTGCAGTTGCATTCTTTATTCAGCAAATTCTGTTGCTTTTCTGTCTCTCAGGGAACTGAGCTTGATGTATTGATCTTCTGATGGTGTGGTCACTTTTGTTCTGCCTGATCATCCTTTGCATACAAGTGATCCAGTCTCTGCAAAGCGTTTTAGAGTTTTATACACTGCCCTCTTAGAAACTTTTAGCCATGATTTGCCACTAAAAAAAAGCCAAGTTTCCTCCTATCACAATGTTGCTTAGTAAGCCATGATCTGCTGAGGCAGAGTCATATTTATAACAGGTGAACACCGGCTGCAAGTTGAGTGACTTGAACGACCAGATGAGCAGATGAAATCAATCAAACCCTTTATATGAATGAATGAATTAAATGTGATTACTGAGTCTGAAATATTTCTACTCCATTTTACATGTCATAACTTATTGTGTTTCTATATGTTTCTGAACTTTCTGATCATTTTCAGGTTTATGTGAAAATATGAGAGATTTTCAGTGTGATCTCTCAGACTTTTGGACCTCTCCCAAGGGGAACCCCACTGGCAGAACACAAGGGTTTTTCCAATATGTCAGGTCCGAGTGCAGGGAGGGACACTTACAGTTAAGAACGGGCGTTTTTATCTTGTGGCCTTCGACAATACGATATGAATCGATTTAAAGAAACATAATGGCTGACACACAGACATGTCAATCGTGGAGCTTTTTACGAATAACAACCAGCAACTTTGGGTAGAAGAAATATCTGTTTCCTTCACATTGTTTGTGCTTTCCCAAATAACAGCTTCAGATTCGGGTACATCAGCATTGCATACATTGTGAAATCTGAACTTGTAGCCTCACAAATATTGAAGTGTATCTTTTTGGTGTTCTCTAAAAGCATGGTTAAGGATGTGTCTGTGTCTGTGTGTGTGGGTGCATGTGTGTGCGTGTGTGTGTAAGAAGCACCTCGAGCACTGCTGTCATCCTTTTGAGAACAAAAGCACTCAGCGTTACAAGCCGGTCCAAGCCAAGTTCTGACCTGTTATTTATGGAAAACGAGGAGTGTATGGATTAAACAGATGATGCCAAGAGAAACAACAAAAAAAATGAAACCATGATTCATTTCCTAAACCATGAAAAAGGGCCAAAGGACAAACAAATCAATGGCAGTTTGGATGATATCTGGCCCCAAGCATTGACAGGCCCTGGAGTGTTTGGCATGAATGTAAATGTGAAAAGTGCAGTTTTCTTTATATGCGGTGAGGCAGGCCAAAGCTACAATATATGCTATTTTGTCCTGATTAACGTTGCTCAATGCGTGTATTTGAAGCCGTTGTAGTAGTAGCGGCATCTAGCACCCGCAGTGTGCTAAATACATTTATTTTTCCTCCTTTTTTCAGCCGAACGGATTAAGCGGCTGATGCTGATGATTTTAAGAGACAGCAGTGAGATCCATCAAATTAGAAACCAGCCAAAACAATCAAATAATGCACTGGATAAATGATGTCATACTGTAAAATCTATGGCTTATTGTCTGGGCAGAGGGCCAATTCACATTGCGACACTGGTTATGCAAAACGGCAGAATGCTTCGAACGTGAGCTAGTCATCAATATACAACAGCGGCAGCCCGCTACTGTTATTCAATGTAAATTTGATATGTGTTTGTGTACTTACGGTAGCCCCCGTTTAAAGCCTCATGTGAGGGAGGACGAGGAAGAGGAGGGGAGAGAGGAGAGGTAGGAAGAGCGGAGAAGAGACGAGCCATGGCTGGCTGCCACTCATCTGGGCACCTTCTCTAAGCAGGGCAGAAAATCAAACACGCCAGGGAAGAATTAAAGGAGAAAGAGAGGGAGAGAGGGAGAGAGAAAGAAAAATGATTTCTCTTATAAATAGCAGGGCTTGCCAGAAGGCAGAGGAAATGAGAGCAAGTGAGCGCTGGAAAAGAAGGGCTTGAGCTTGACACGGGGCTTAAAATTGAGAGGGGGCGGGAAGAAGGGACCTACTGCGCGAAAATGTCTCCAACCAAAGCAAGGATTAGTGTTCCAACCTCCTCCACCGCCAAGATCCGCCAGTACAACTAATCACCTTCACAGCTTCTCTCACTCTCTCACTTCTCTCCTCTCCTCTCTCCTCGTCCTTTTTTCACACTTTTCATCCCCCTCTCTTTTTTTTTTTTGCCTCCATTCTCCTCTGCTCTTTAAAGTATCATTTCGCCCCTCTCATCGTCATTATAGCTAAAATTAAAGCAGAGTATGTTCTGCCAAGAACGATTAGCCGCCGCAGCCTAACTGGGCGCAGTAAGGTGCTGAGGGTTTTTAGTCAATCTAGTGCGCGGGTGCACGGCACATTACCAGGCACAGGAACACACTGCAAACTTCAAAAGGCATCTACATATATGATGACAAGGGATGTCGCAGATAAACCCCCCCACTCCCCCCCCCATCCCCTCTCTCTTGCTTTCTGTCTGTCAAATCCCCTCTGTCACTCCATCCCTCACTCTCTACCCCCCCATCTTCTCCACCTGTCAGTCCATCCTTCCCTCCTCCTCCTCTTTGCCTCTTTTCTTTTTCTCTCTTCCTCTCTGTCACTGTCATCCATTTCCTCTCCCCCGACAAGGCTCCTCACAAAGATGGCGACGGCGACAAGAACGAAGGTGCATAAACATAAACAAGTCAAATTGATCCCATAGAAGATGAGCCAGTTGGGGGGGGGGGGGGGGGATTAAGCTCCTTTCTCTCTCTTCTTTCTCTCTTTCTACCAAGCTCAATCTTTCTTTTCCTCTTTTTTCCTCTTGTAGAAGGTTGGGGGGGGGGAAGCAGTTGCAGAACCATACCGGAGAAAGAGCCACTTCATAAGCAGATGCCTGGCATACAATTGCAGCCGGGGGAGTGTGTGAATTCATTCTCCTTCGCTATAAATACATGCCGTGTCTCTGTATAGGTGCATGCGCAAAATGTAATTAGGCAGTGAGGCAGAAAAGCAAGCTGCCTTTCTCTATGTTTGCATATTTTGTCCACAAATAATGTACTACAAAGGCGAAGAGAGGAGAAATCTCTCTTGAATATTCATTTACAAAATAACCGTTTGCTGATAAGACCGAGGTATGTGATAATCAATTAGCTAAATGTTCTACAAAAACCAGGCAGGAAGGAATCAAGGCGGTAATAATAAATATGTACACAGTGTACGTATGTTGGTAAAGCGCGATGACAACTTCAACAGAAGTCTGCGCCGAATATCCATACGACATTAGCCCAGATAAAAAAGCACAATGAACAAAAAAGAGAGGAGGATGTGTGTTTCTAACGAGTGTTTGTTTCGAGCGTTCGCACAATAAGAAAGAGTTTGTTTTACATACAATGCGTCTGAATGCACCTGCTGTTGTCTGCCGAGCGTGCGTGGGATTAAGAATATTACAGGAGAAGATGCAGATAGTGCAGATGGAACAGAGAGCTGCAACAACAAACAACACGGTGTATTTCTGTGTGTGTGTGTGTGTGTGTGTGTGTGTGTGTGTGTGTGTGTGTGTGTGTGGAAATACAGCAGAAATACAGCAGGTTAAAATCCAGACAACATCATCCACACAAGACACGATCATAAAGTGAAAACCAGTCATATATTTCTACACTGATTTTATCCCAGTCAGAACTGTTGGGATTAAACAAACCAATCTAAGAGACCTGTTCAATACCTGAACTCCAACCTCAACCCTCTGCAAGTTGAGGATGATCACAAATCAGTCACACAGCTTCCTCTTGATCAAACCTGATCCCGACCTTGATCCTGACCTCAACCTCTGGGAAGGAGAACCGGGATGTTAGAAGTACATCTATATTTGAGGGACTGTGAGACACAGTAGTATGTATTTAATGCACTCCCCATTTCAACTGCCCAGGCGACAGAGAAGGCAAGGAGGGGCATCAAGATGGCTTTATCTACCTAATCCCCAGGGTTAGGGGTTAGGGTTGGGACGTGGCATGACAGACAGGATGAAAATCATCTCTGCAATAATGATTATTTGGATCATTAATTAATCCAGTTATTCTAATTATTAATTTTAAAAAAAATTCTTCATTTATTGATCGAATGTTTGATCAAGAAGTCATCTCTAAACAATGAAAAACTGCCCACCACATGACCTCTTCAGAGCACATGATTCACCCGACCAGGACTCCACGGATACTCTGTTTATAAGGCTAAATGTTTCAGCCCTGCACTCTGTGGACTTGACAAACATGCAGACACACAGAATGAAAATGACCTCTGACTGCACTAACATTTAATTGATTTATTGCCTGGTCTATAGCTGTCAAAGTGCTTCTTGTGTCCACCTTTGGATATTCAATGCATCATGATTTAAAACAGTGAGGAGCAGCAAGTGTTCAGATGTGACGAGCAGAAAACAAAAGTTCAGCATTTTTGCTTTAAAAAATGACTTGAATGATGAGTCCACAATTATTGACTTTCTGTCTATCAACTCATTCATTATTTAGCCGTTTGCCTCAGCTCGAGATGTCTGCATACGTGCAAGTGGCTTCTTGCTGGAGTCTAATTGTACAGCATGTCCAGTGTAATTGAATTGTTCTACACGCAGTGCTACAGTATTAAGAATTACAGCTGCAACCATTACACTGTTGTGTATGCATGTGAAAGCAATTACAATACATTTAATTAGGCCTTGTGCCTGGTAATAAGTGCTAACGAATACTACTGTTAGATATAAGAAGAATAAATGTCAAGGCTTCCCTGCTTCTCCTCCAGGCCCCATGCCCCTGTCGCTGTGCAGGGCATGTCGTCCTCTACTGGCCAGCACGTGAATTACAGATGACCCTGCATCCTGCAGCCGACCTGGCAGGGAACAAAGAGGCAGCGCTGTGCCAAAGAGGCCTATCACTCTCAGAGGGGAGGATTGGGAGGAAGAGGAGGGGAGGTTTCCAGAGGGGGCAGGGTTAAGGGGGCTCCGCCATACTGGAGCAATGCAGCTGTGCTCTGTGGTAGACTCCCAGCCGAACGGGGGCAAACTGTTTCAGCGTGTGTGCGTGCGTTGGGAGGGGGGGGGGTGCAGATAGCAGGGGTAAGGAGGTGGGGTGGGTGGTGTTTGTTGGCACCGAGGGGTGGGCTGGTAAGACATCTGTCATCCTATCATCAGTGCTGTCACATCTTAGAACAAATGGGCTGTGAGATTTTTACAGCCCAAAAACAAGGGATGGCAAAAGGTGTCAGTTAGCATGTGATCTATTACTGTTCTTTTGTGCCTTTTTCAATAAGTGTTGGCCACTGTGCTTCACCTCATCAAAGGGTGAGAAGAAAGGACGGTTACAAAACGGTTACAAAGTGAGAGAGCAAATGCACATCTGAATTCAAAATCAACTCAGCATCATGAAGCTGTTCTGCATCTGAACGTCCTTGGCTGAAGCCACGTTTAGGGGTCTGCAACTCCCGCTTCCAAGTGAGGACGAAGAGTGAGCGAAGGGAGAGTGGCATATTTAATTTCCCCCCCCTCTACCCCGTTGCATCCCTTTTGTTTTTTGAAGCGGGCCGTCGCGCCGAAGCAAGGTCTTCCATAATGACACCTTGACTGTGAAGAACTTCATCCACTCCACCATGCTATCTGGTGCCTGTGTAACAAGACGGCTGGCTTTGTTGCCAGGAGAGTGGAAGAGAGCTTTGAACTGCAGACTGACAGTGCAGGGGAAGCCATTCCAGGCGTAGATGTAAATTACTATTACTTACACGTTAAACCTAGCACCCCCACCCCCACCCCCCCCTCATCCTCAACACACACACACACAAACACATGCACACACACACACACCTCACCCCACCCTCTTCCCTGTTCACCGGCTTGCACTTGGCTGTGGAAGGAGTAGTGGTAGTGGGAGGGACAATTCTGACATCATGTTGCCCTCTTTTGGTGGCTATTTGCAACTGCACCTCACTGTCCTCTCACCTCAAAGGCTCAGTCGTCCCTTCTCATGGACAAAAAGGGTGACCGGTGGCGCAAACACCGACATGTTGACAAGTCATTTTAATGATCTTTACAGTAAATATATATACATAATGAATATACAGCATGAAGACCCACATCAGGCCAAGGTGGATAAAGTCTGGACAAAATTAGGAAAATTCATCTTTTCTCCGCACTCCTTCACACATCTCAGCCTTTTTGTTTTTGTTTCACCGCTCACTGATTAAATGTATTTTCATCAAAGAAAACCTGACCAAGAAGGCAGCTTAAGAAGCGCAAAAACAATACAGACAACATAAACTAACTGTACGATGACTGGCACATGCTACAACAGATTCTAAACAATATCCAGTTAAGATACAGGCATGACAGAAAATTGAGTTGAATTGAGTGTAACAGCATTTATCAGATCCTTTAAAACTGACTTGAATTCACCCAAAGTAATCACCTCTGTCAATTTCCAGTACTTCTGCACTTTATTCCAAACTCCTTGCTCAGAGAAGCGACTCTGTAGAACACTGCGAGAACACACGCCATACTGGATTCATATAGATATATGCGCACAGCTAAGGAGAGATTTATATGCAAAAGTCAACCACTGGCCATTATTACAGTGATGGCCATGTTAGCTATACGGTTAGTAGGCCTACAGATAGCCACTGCTGTAATAAAACTTATTCATGGTGTATTCATGAACAGCACATGATGGTAATCTAATAAAAGTGCTTTAAAAAAAAAAGTCCCTGTTTTGTATTTTCTGTCACTCTGCAATTTTGCAAAAATCAATCCACGGCTGCCCTGACTTTATACGCCTCAAAAAGAACAATGAAATAAAGGAGTGCAATGCAGGGGACATACTCTTGAATAAATCATAACTTCAAATACAATCAGTGCCTGGACTAACTAGCGTCAGAGGGTTACATTTGAGGCACATTATGAGAAAACAGGTGAAAGCAGATACTATATCAAAGCTTAATAATTGGCCACAGATTGGATTTTAAGTATGAAATGACACTGAACGTGGATTGCGGATTGAAGCTTGTGTTCTGCTGTTGATCTTATTTTGCCACTCCACACAAAGAGCCGAGCGCACTGGCAGCGCCTGTCGTCAGGCAAAGCTCCAAGCCATTTCCCCTAGATGCATCTCGACTGAATCAATAGGGCCCTCACAGCATATCATTAGACATAAGTATTATAATTACTTGTGTTATTAATTTTGCCTTAATACCAGGGATAATATGATATGTAATTCAACCCTGTTGAGGGAAGAGAAAATAAGATAATCACAAATGCATCTCTTATGAAAATCAATGTTGAAATGGATATTCCAATAATGCCAAACCACTGCCCCTCTGTTTTTTTCACATGCATATCAACCAGTCATTTTCCGCATTCATCTGGAAAAAAATATATAAATATGTCCGACATATTTCACATAGGCGCCTCTGTCTGAGGCAAAACAATATGGATTTGTGTTGCCTTGCAAACAATTTTAATAAAAAGCTATTGATTGGGGATCGAGCAGCTAGCCTGTGGGCGCGGAGCACCAGACCCCAGTGGGTCCAGATCATTAATGTCCTCAACTGCTGGCTTCACTGGCGCAAATTTGTTCAATAAGGGTCTGGCACACATGCTTCAGGGTTTGATTTTGATACAGCCACATCAAACTGTTTGTGACTGCTCCACAGGCCACAAACCTGAGACAAATTTGGTTACAACGTGATGATAGCATGTGTTTTTCCTCTTTATGAGTCTTACAATTAATTCCTTTTAATAAACAGTGCCAATGCATATGATTTGAGAAACTGGCAAAATGATTAATGAATTTGAACACACGTTACTCCTACTCAGCCTAACCGCTCATGGCAAACATCACCCGGAGCCACAATCCACAGCAAAACCATGGCTGCTTTCACACACACACACACACATGCACGCATATCCACGCATATACACATGCACCATAAAGCTTGTCATCAAGAGACATCCTCCTGACAGAGGGAAAAAAAGAGCAAAACACACTCTCACATCCTCTGCTTTATGTCAAACCTCACCGAAATTTGTGCAGCTGCAATATCTACATCCAGGCAGAAACGCACTATAAACACATATACTTTCTCGAGTATCAAAGCCTTGGCGCAGCGAGACAGTTTTAATTACCAGGTACTTTCTTTATGCTTATGATTTCAATTTCTCCCTGCAAAGCTGGTAATGATATTCAAAATGCCTGCTGGCAACTCCGACTTCTTATTCTCCCCTGTTTTTCCTTCCCACTAAGATGTGAATACCCCAGTTTATAGGCTTATTTGTCCTCCAGTCACTTTGTAAAATCTTTATTCGGCCGAAGATATCTTTTTAAATGCGAGCCTTGCTGGAAGGAATGGCAATAAAGGTTTTGGGGAAGGGGGAGAGAGATCAATGCAGAATGTATTACCCTGCACTACAGAGACCGACTTCAATAATAAAAGCATTGATCCTTTAAAGTGAAGCTTATTCTGGGATGGCATGGTAAAGGAGGCTGGTCCATTCCAATACTGCACAGGCCAGATGGAGAATCACAGCAGGATATTTCACCCCCACCCACCCCCCAAATATTCACATTATATTTCAAACCCGTATTAGATTCAGTCGCACAATTACTGAGGGATTCTTGTTGAAATGCATGCATTATGGAGGAGCATGTCCAATAATACAGCATATGGAATAACATATTTAATTGGCACTACTTAAGCTTTGTCAAGTACAAAAGAGGGTGGGAAAAAAAGAACAGGAGGACATGTAAGGCAGAGAATACTATTAAATAAGGTAGTAGATTTTTTTGGATAATATCTGGGATTATTGGTCGACATTTTTCTAGTATTATTTAGTTTATCAGGGCAATTCAGAGAATAGACATTAACTTGGCTCTCATGTAATTTAGTTTCATCCAATTTTCTTTGAAATTTCTTGTTTTTCAAACAAGAGCTTCTAATATTTCGAGATTTCTATTAGTCACCGGACACACCACATCCCAGCAGTGTCTCTGTACACAACCGTCGGTAGTAAAGCGCCTGCAGTAATCAAGCGTGAGGGCTGGATATATAACAAGCACACTTCACAGTATGCCTAACAAGCACACTTCACACACTAATCAGCTCAAGTGGACTTGCATTGCATCCACATCCTTGCGTTTGGCTCACAGAGACAAGCCCTGGCTTAGATTATGAAATTATCTGGATAGTATCAATAGATAAGGTTATCTGTGATTTGTCCAGTGTAATGAGTGCGTCATGGGATAGTGGGGAAGGATGATTCCTGTGGTGTTTAGTGATAAAATAAAGTGCGGAGTGCAAAGTGGGGGTTAGAGGTAATCAGAGAGGAAGTACACACAATGTGTTTTTTCTCAGCAAACTCCAATACTACCTGTATTGATCTTCTTCTAGACATCTAAATGCCTTGCTTTCCCTCACAAACACAATAATACACACAAATGATCATGAGACTTCTGGAGCAATAATAATCAGACTCATCAGCAAGTCCACTGCTTTCCTTATCCACGAATCTCTGACGTACTCCATTATATCGTTTAATCTGTGACATGTCAAAAAACTGAAAAATGTGTGTCACAAGTTTTGAGGGTCAAAAGTGTCTGACAAACAATGTAAAACCCTAAAATATTCCATTTTATATAAGACAAACTGAAGCAGTAATTTCCCATATAAAAGAGACTGGAAAGAGCAAATAATTGCCATTTTGGACGAAACAACAATTAAATTCAATAAAGTTTCTGTGAGTTGACTAAAGAATAAATCTACTATTTGTTTCAGTTCTACTCAGCAGTTTATAAAACCTAAGACTGTGAAGCTGAAATAAATAAAGATGTAAGAGTTACTTAGGGATTATTTTGCTCTGTGTCAAAATTCCAATTGAACTGCTATTTTGTGTTATGTTTGTTTTGCACTGACAGCACATTTTGTCAAATAAATTTTTGCACACAAAGTTGTACAAACTATCAGTTATTCACAGCCTAAATAAAGAAATATATATACATATATAAGTCTTTGCGTCAGCCTGTAGTGGGCTGCTAACACAAACACAAACAAATACAGTACATGGTAACCCCAGTTCCACCTAGCCTTTCCTCCACCCATAGAGACGGGGATGGCAAGACAGACACCCGCCTCCTGTAATCCCATCAACTCATGTCAGACAGCAGTCTGGATACAAGCCTATCTGTGAGGCCTGTAATCCACGGCTGAGACTTCACACACTGCGCTCGCACTTATCTGGAAACACTCTCAGACACACACACACACCAAAACATACTTGGAGAGAAAAGTGATAGTTGGTGGCTTCACTCAGTCTGTCTTTGTGGAAAGACATGATATTCTACTGTAATGTATGTAAAGGAAGAATCAGCATAAACATGAAAATGCTGTCACATCTGCGCGTGTGCCAGATAATAAGCATGCTTTATGCATCAGCTCAAGCCAGACGTAGACACTGATGCATGCATTAGAAATGATTTTTAAAAAAGAATTTAAATGAGTCCTAAAAATAGAAAATTGCAATGTGGGTAATATATACAGTAAAAGCTAAAGAAGAGAAGGACGTGTCTTTTTTGCATTCATTTTTTTACAGAAAGAAAGAAGTGTTGCAATTTCATGTACAATATTAAGACAACAAGACTTTAATAGGACTGATTATTACAGTCATGTTTGACAAATGTGCAGACATATAGCAGATGTTTTAGCATAAAAAAAATAAAAGAGAAGATGCCTTGTCTATTCAGAACACAAAAAATCTGACTTGTGGAAATTCATTTTTTTGAGATTGAGGACAAAAGCTGCAAATCCTCCCACTGTGGTCAGAAATCATGCAGTATAAAAATGTTTTTTTTTAAACATAAAAATACCCCTGA
The DNA here is from genome assembly GCA_037975185.1 of Centropyge bicolor. NCBI lineage: Eukaryota > Metazoa > Chordata > Actinopteri > Pomacanthidae > Centropyge > Centropyge bicolor. The sequence goes on along the minus strand of JBBMOC010000057.1, from coordinate 1,518,500 downwards.
AAAGAAATACATAAAACTGCATATTCAAAATGGTGCTCAAAAAGGACAAAATACAAGATAATCTACAACTAGGCATGCACCAGTTCCTGAATGTCTTCAACATATTTTGCTGTCAAGCCATTCAATCAATCACTAGTCCAGGGAACAATACGTCCCATTATCATTCAGATACATGCAAACGCCACAAAGGGAAAAAAAAAAAAAAGAACGAAAGAGAGATAAAAAGGCACATCGGACAAGGCACCCCTGCTTATGTCTTGAGAGAGAGAGAAAGGGAGAGAGAGAGAGAGCAAAGAGAGAGAGAGAGAGAGAGAGACGCAGGGTGCAGGACCCACACGGTGTAGTTCCAGCCAATTGCATTCCAGAGAAGTGACCATGGCCAGTGATAAACAAAGCACCATAGATCATTCCTCTCCCAGACGGAGCCCTGCGCTGGAGGCAGCGGAAGGTAGAGCGGTCAGACACAGAGAGAGAGAGAGAGAGAGAGAGAGAGAGAAGCAGACAGAGACAGAAGACGACAGAGAGCTCACCGCCTATATGCATCTGCCCCTCTGCTATCCTCTGATGCTACATTTTGACTCCCTTTTTGCAACTGGAATGCCATTAAAAAGCCGGCCGTGCTGCACGCCTGCAGATTTGCTCTCCATGGCAAGAACAAGAGAGCGAGCCAGAGAGACAGACAGAGAGGGAAAGAGAGAAAGAGGGAGGGAAGAGTGCTGCCGCTGCTTCCTCCTTCCACTGCCACTGTGTGCCGATGCATCGTATTCAAAAAGCAAAACAAAAAAAAAGCGTTAAATTGTTCCCATTTCCCTAAGAGAACAAAAAAGGCATTCAACACTTACCCACTCCCAGACGCAAGACTCAGATTCAGTGTTCATTTGAGCCCAGTGTGCGTCACAACAGAAACCTCAGATATTCTTCCAAAACAGATGTGCAAAGAGGAGCAGTGAGGTTCTCCCTCTTTTGTTTGTGAGCCTGCCTGGATAGGTTTCTCTATTTGCATCAGCTGGCTTTTTTATGGCTTTGAAGCAGGTGGATGACAAAAACATCAATCTCTCCAGGCACATTGTGTGGCATGCACACTTTGACACACTCCCCTCACCAGCTCTATACAGTATAATCACACATTCCTATTCTCTCCTCACAGCTCTACCGATGAATATGGGCTCAACAGGAAACTGAAGGACAAATGTGCATTGTTGGAGTGTGCTTTTGTTGTAATCATGTTTTGATTGGATTAGAATGGGGATTTGCTGTATCTCCAGAGTTCCTTTTGCCATATATTGAGACAATTTTATGCACACAGGTTAAGGGAGGACATTGGTTGGCGGATGCAAGTTAGCAACAGACAAAAAGCATGAGCCAAAATTATATGGTGTCCATTTGTTTTCCCTCTTTAAATCAAGTTATAAAACTAATTATGTTTTTTGTGCATACAAAGGTTCTTTCTCGCTCAATCAAAAACCTCAAGTCCGAACGGGGGTCAAGTCTAAGGCAACATCGAGTCTAAGACTATAAAGCAAAAGAGCATTCAATATTGTTCATACCATTGTCTTACAGCTGTGCTCATCAATATTTTTTTCCTAACAATAGAAAATGAATATAAGTGATGTGAATGTTGTCGCTCTTAGTTATGAGCCCACGGAGAATTATCTGTGCAATCACTCTGCTCAGTGGATCATTTTCTCTGAGCCAGTTGTTTTTAACATTAGACCCTGCAACTTGGCTGTTTTAGTTCATTCAATCTCATCTGTAGCTGTAGTTGTTTCAGGCGGATGTTTTCAGTGAAAGAAGAACCTATTGTACACAAAAGCATCATACAACAGGCAAAGTTCCTACCAGCTGAAGAACACAGTGGAGCATTTAGCAGCTGAAGGAGTTGGTGGAGACCAAAAACAGAACAAAAAGGGCACTGACTTAAACTTGTCACTTCACCAGAAACACAACTTTAACTGAATGCTAATGTTGCTCCCTACATCTGCAGGATGTGTAACATGTTAACCATAACCACATAAAATATGTCAATGTGGTGTTGACGGCTTATTCCACCGCCCCCAGTTGACCAGTAGTGGCCAGATGTCGCCGCTGCCTCCGTTGTTTCAAAAGTAAATACAACAGTGAGGTTGGTGGCGTGCAGCTCTCTTGAATGTATACAGCTGATCTCCCACTGCTGCCCCTGCTGGCTTAATATTGATTATACATTTTTCACCTGGCACCATGATTTGCCTTGTGACCATGGCGGCCACAGAAACCACACCAAAGACAGCATCTGCATTCCGAGAATAATATGAACCAACGTATTAATTAACATCCTGGAACAACATCAGTTCAATAAGTCTGTGCCAAGAAACATTTTTATGATATTAGTTATTGAAAACCATCACTTGTATTAATCAAGTGATATTGTCATTGTCATATTGCCGACCATAGTGTGTGGTAGCCCACAGTAGGGTCAGATGTTGCAGAGTTACACCTTGTCACTACGTTGTCATTTGCTTGACACAATCACTTAGACTAAGAAATGCTCCAAGTGTTATGGGACAAGAAACATAGCAAATTTAAAGTCTGGACCATCAGCAAAAACACAGTTCAGCTGAGATGTCATTCCAGAGAAACTAAAGGATTTAATGTCAAAGTATTAATCCTTATGTACTTTTGTCAACCTGTAGTTGATGGTTTAATTCATTCAAAGTGGTATCTTCCAGCTGCGCAGTCCTGATGCACACAATCTAGTTCATAAGCTGATGATTTGCTGTCTTCTGAGTGGGCATCAAGGCCGCATCATGTGATGAGGCGCGCCTAATCAGGGAGAACCTAGATAGACGCAGTATGCCATTAAACACCTAAATCCTGCAACATCCTCCCGGTCCCCACGCACTAGATGAAACAATCCTGGATGCTTCTCATTGAAAAGTATGGGACAGTAACTCTGCTCTATATCAGAGTTTATGAAGTTTACCTGACATACATTTAGCATTAAATCCTCAGGCATGGAGACTTAGTAGTTGGCAAATAGGTTACCGCACCGTCTCTGACAAAGAATCGTGTGCTGCCTTCCTAAGCTCAATAGGAAACATCCGCTGTCTCCACACTGCAGTGGATGAGACAGTCACACAGTCCCAGCCCGTGCTACCTGTCTCCATTTCAAAGCCATCCTTTATGTTAATCAATGAAATTAAAAAATACCAATAGTTTATAAGGATGGCAATCATTCCCCATGCCTGCCTTTATACCATGCACTAAAGTGTGTTGTCAACTTTATTACAAAATTATTCCAAAATGAAAAAAAGAAAGGAAAAAGAAGAGTGAAAGTGCGAGTGACATTAAATCCTCAAGCATGAAGACTGGGAAAGAAAGAGCATTAATGAGACACATTCATAAACTGAAGATGACATTTTAAACACCTTAGCATGAGTTTTTGAAATTTGCAGAACTCTATCCATCACTTTGGTGTGAGAAAAATGAGTCGCCTTCCTATCCATATCTTAACTCTTTTGTAATTTCATAACTTTGGGCCATGAGATATCTCGCTTCGCTTTTACCTGATATCATGTTTTATGGTACATTTTAGCAGAATAATTTGACTGTGCTGTGGTGATTAATCTTTCAGTCAGTTTTCAGTCACAGTCACAACTTCTCAAGAACAACCTGTGTATCAGCCCATGCAGTAATAACCCGAGCAGGGGACAATGACAGACCAGAAGACAAAAATGGTGTCAGCCTAGTTAAAGGCAGGAGAGTAAAGGGAGCTTTATTCAGCTCCAAGTGGAGTTATTTTTTGTACAGCTCATGTAATTATGAAATCCCCCATGTCAGTAGCACAATATCCTTCAGAAGTACTTTTGGTAATTATCAAGAATCAAGAAGTGTCATTGTCATGTATAGTTAAAACACAGCACTTACACCATACAACTAAATTCTTGCTTTGTCCATCTCCCTTCACGCTTAAACAAGCTGTAAACAAGTGTGTAAATTAGAAAAGTTAAAAAAGAAAAGAAGTTATTAAAAAAAAAGTAATGTACGCTATTCCACAAGCAAATTGTAAGTAGAATATTGCACATTATGTAAACAGTGATATTGCACGCTAACATGAACAATAATTGTCGTAAAGACATTTATAATAATAATTTTTAATTTCTCATGTCTCTCCACACTTTTCACTCACCTCATTTCCTTTACCTCACTTTCTTTACCCCACTTCCTGTCCTTTCTTAATAACCCAGTGATTGCCTCTCATTTCGTTCACCTGTGCACTCCCTATTTAAGTCCTGCACACCCATTAAGTCAGTATTTCACCTTTTCATGGGGCGGCAGCGCTGGTAAGGGCTGGTTTGCACATTTATTATGTACATTAATATAAACGTAGATCTTTATTTATCCTTATCATTTTAAGAGAACGTTGAATGGACTTTGATCATGTTTAATCCTTTGCATCCTCATTGCACAGTAATGTTAGTATTGCACAATTAATAATGATGACCAAATAGGCATCACTGCAAAGAAAAGTTGTACAATGAATATACATTCATTTGATACTTCACTTTACTAAGGCTACACTTAAAACGTCACACCAACAAGTGTCCGTGTGCCGTAATTCCGATGTTTTTACAAGTCCCTGAAGGCACCCGCGTGACGTCAGGGTCTCGGCTACAACTTTCAAAACTGTGTCCTGGTTCAAACCTTTTATTTAATCTATTGCGGAAACAAGTGGATTCTTGCTAAATTCCGCCATTTAACTGCCTTAATTGAAAAGTCGGATTTCAAATGTTTGGGTCAGGTTTTCGAGTTCTTTAAAATCTTAAAATAACTACTCCAGAGAAGAAGTGCATCCTCATGTCTTGCTAAGGAAGTTAACGTTAGCTAGCTGATTCATTTGATGTAAACATTAATGTCAGTACGATGGAGAGTTCACTGGTCAAAGACAACCCCCTGCTTTTACCTCTCAACAAGGAGAAAACTGTGTATGACGGCTTCATCACAGTCCAGGTAAGTCTTTTTACTTAAAACAACGATTGCCAAACTACATTAAAAAAGTTGTCAATTAAAAAAAATCCTCGCTGTAGACAAATTTACATTAATATTAGAATAAAACTTTAGAGATTTCCTGAATGTCTAAAAAGCGCTGGTAAACTCGGCGTACATGTAATACTCTTGAGAAAACTTCATTGTCAACTTTTATCATTGTTTGCACCCTCATTAGCGGTACAGCTACTGCTACGTTATTGCATGTTTGCAGTCATGTTGCGTTAATTAACAGCATGCCAAGCAGCTGTAAAACACAACACTTACATTTAATGATTGTTGCGTATGATAAATGCACCTGTGTGCACCTTTGCCAATAAGTACAGAAACTTTATATTTGTTATATTTGGCAGACCAGGTATTCCTGTGCTTTGAGTGAGCTTTAAAGGTTGTTTGATAAGACAGCTGGCCAACACTGGTTAGTTGGCTTATCATACTGTTTTGTGCCTGTCATGTAATTTACCCTCATGTTGTGATTCTCACAGGAACGAGACTTCAGAATCAGAATACTACTACCACCAGATCGCCAGCTTACACGGGCCAGGTATGAATTACCACCTCTCCTTCTCTTCACAAGATAATTAGCCCAAACATGTTGTTGCTGTCAGAAATCCTATCCTTTTACAAGTTGATATCCCGAATTTCAAATGTGGCCTTGGGGAGTGTGTCCAACTATAAGCTGTAAGTAAACCACCCACTACCCAAGTGTCTCTGTTAAACACTGCTTATTATTAAAGTTGTGGATTGTGGTATTGCATGTTCTCCTTCCCTCTGTTATGATTTGATGCTGTACAAATACAATTAACTTTCCTCTTATAGGCTCCAGTGCTGTTGGCAGTTAAAGCACCTGTTGCATGGGTATGAGCACACAGTGAAGCAGGTAAACTCTACATGCAACACCAAACCCTGTATTGCATTTTGTTGCAAATTGCATAATATTTTTTTATTGTGTCGTGTTTTGCCAGTTTGTGCTGCGATCAGGTTGATTGGTCTGCGTTTCATATTTTTTGTCATGTCATTTTGGCTCCTTTGTGTCCTGTGCATCGCGCCTGGCGTCATTCTTGTACTCTCTGTCACCCATCAGGCTCCCCTCACTCACAAGCAGAGAAAAATATTTTTCACTGTTTAATTAACATCGCCTGGAAAATGTCCCTATTTGTTATGTGGCCCCTCAGGGTTATTTGGATGAGATTGATATTTCACCCCGGGCTGCAAAGTTCATTATTTTCACAGCCTTTAAGCTATCATTAATTATTAAAGCTGGTGGCAGCCCCCATTAATCACAAACACTGTGTTTGATTTGAATGGCTGGCTCGAGGAAAAAAATAGACACTGTCACTTCATTATCCTCCCATTCAAGGATGTCTTTTCTCTCTTGTTTGACTTCTCGCAGAGGCTGCAGCAGTCGGCCGATCTTGTCAGTTTCATTCTGGAGCTGAAGACTGTCTTGGTAAGGGGGAGAATGACACAGTGGTTAGCATGGTCACTTTGACATTGTTGCTTTGTGAATAGGAATTAAATGGGAGCCTTCAGGCACTATCAATAGTCTTGAATGTGAGGCACACATGTACATGTATGTTAAAATTATATTAGATTAATGAAAAGTCTAACAGCCTGTGTGCTTGCCACCAGATAAAGGTGTAAGACTTATTGGCCCTGATTTGTGTTGTTTGCTTTTAGTGGAAAGATGATGATGCGGCGTGGTGAAGTTGTGATGGTATGCATAGTAATTTCTTAAAAAAAGAAGTGTTCTCTCTGTCACTGCAGGAAGTGGGCCTGAAGAGCCTTCCTGAGTGCCGCTCCATCCCGCCTCCACAGTATTACTCTCAACTCATCTCTGAGATGGAGACCCTTGGCTGGACCAAGTAAGTGACTGCCAGGAGCACTAACAATGCATCTGGAACCAGGTTTTAAAAGAACATTAGCCACTGAGCTGTCCAGTGGTGAGAAAGTTGACTGTGATCACCAGGTTTGCCAGGTCTACACTTTCACAGATAGCTTACCTGTATTGCTCGTGTTGATTGACAATTGTAATGAGCATCAGTAATTGAAGAGATGATTGCCAATTGCTGATGCCCCTGCTGATTTTAAAATGATTATTCTTTATTTATTTTTTGCACCCGTGGGGCAAAATGCGTTTAGAAAAAAAAATCTTAATCAGTATGATGTGGGAACCCACTAATAACTATTTAGAAATAGAATATAATGTTACGCCTTTTAAACCATCCCTAAATTACTTTCACATTAGGGGTGAAACAAATTATTGTTTTTATTGATTTATCTGCAGATTATTTTCTCGATAAGTCATTAATCATTTCATGTGGGTATCAGAAAACATGGACGCATTGCCGATCAGTTTTGCAGACAAGAACGTAACATATTGAAATAGCAGATATAATATAAAAGTCCAAAACTGAAGGATTTTCAGTTTGCCATATACAAAGCTATACATTTGACATATCTGCTTGCAAACTGTTTGGAAAATGTTTGTATTTTGGAACATTGTTGTTTTAACTAGGAAGAACACTCCTCTGACACATTATTCCACCCGTCCTGTGGTGAATCTGTCATAGACAGTTTTGTCCTTGTTGAGAGGCAAAAGCAGTGGCTTGTCTTTTTTTTTTTTTTTACCGCTGAACTCTCTGAATGCATTAAAATATCTGCGCATTAATTGTCTTAAGTTCGGGATAATTGACATTGTTAAATCAACTCATCGTTTCAACTCTGCCTCACATATCTGACAAAAGGTTCATTCAGCACCAGCTGTCACTCAGCTGCTCATTGTCTTACTGTCTGCTCGCTACTCTAATAACATGCTCTGAAGTCACAGTTTGGGAGAGACATGTAACTAGTAAGAACATGAACGTGATGTTCATGCCTTGCTGCTACAAACACTCCATTCTTCATACCAACAAAGTTAAAATGTACATGGGACTGAGCTGCTATGCTATGTTTGGTTGTTACCTAACTAGAGCTGCCATGTAGACTAGATAGACCTCCTGTTTCCTACAGGTTGAGAGGTTGATATTGGGTATTTTATTTTGCAAATTTCCCACTGAGAGACGAATAACGGTTTATCCTACTGTATCTTATCAAAAGAGAGCCTGCACCAGTTTAATCCAGCTGAGACGCTGCTATCATCTGCAGGCTGCGTTGTGGTCAGTCTTCACTGCATTTGTGTCTTTTCTGTGCTCGTATAAACAGTGCATGCTGTGCAGGCCCCCCACAAACTGATATCAGGTGTCTGCAATCAACCCCAAAATGAAAGGACGATCTGAAATTGTAGACGACTGCCCAACCCTTTTGTGGCTGAAATTAGTTTTATTTGAGTTTAATTTTACTCGAGTAGGCAGCAAGCACCAGTAACTGTCCTTGATGTTAAGAGTAGGTGTCTGTATCAGTCTACATGTTCTGAGTGCACTACAATCTTCAGCTAACTAAATGGTCCACATGCATGGTCATAAATCATGCATAGTTTGGTTCAGACATGATATATCTTTTTCTTTCGGCGAGGGATAAAGGGAGTAAGAGCTTGTGAGACAGTGATTGAGCAAAAAAAAGAAACTGAAATTTACTGTGGTTGGTTCCCTATTTCAGTGGGAATGCTCTACCTCCAGCAGCACTCACACTTTACGTTATGTGCATTGCAAATTTCCCAGCTGTGGGACTAATAAAGGAATATCTTATCTTCTCTTAACGTTAATTGGTTGGGATACAAGTGCTAATTTCAGACATGCGTACCTTCCCTTATTGCAGGCCTGGTGAGAAACAAAGTTGCAGGATTGTATTTTTAGCTTCACTCCCTTCATCTCACCAAGTTTATCAGCTGGTTTTCAAGGTGCTCCTTAAAGATGAGATGGAGCTGTAACCATGATCATTGTTAGTACAATAAACCGCTGCTGCAGTGCTACTGAGCGAATCGCCGCTACATGTAAACAGTTATGCCAGTGAGAATCAAGTGCAAATCAAATAATTATTTCCTCTTAATGAACGTGGTAATGTTCCCACCCCCACTTACATGGTCCCAGGATACTCTGAAAGTAATTTGCCTCCAGAGTTGCTGGCTGATGGAGCTTGTTTCACAAAGACCCAATATGAACTCAGGTTTTGCTTCTTTTCTCTGTAAAAACACCTCAGTCGTTTATGGGCCAAAAATAGGCAGGTGCAAGCAACTCACAACCAGACTCAAGAAAAAGTCATTATTTCAACTTTGCGTTATTGTTATAGATTTTTTGACTCTTGTATATTTTCCCTAGAGGTCAGATTAACATACTGAGGTGTACTGTATATATTGGTTAGAAACCTGTGCTGCTTTAAACAGCTGTAAGGAGCAGTGCTTGCCCCCCCCCCCCAGCAGTTGCAAGTGCTTGGAGCAACAACACAGCTCCACATTAACAAATGGCTCTTTATGACTTCCTTATTTTTAGTTATTGAGTTATAGTTAAATCCAGGTCACATTTAATAACTCTCAGCCCACGTGCGGTGACAGACCCGGCTAATACTGTCATCTCCACTCGTCAGGAGAGGAGGAGGTGGGGGCGGCGCTGGTTAGTAGGAAGATAGCTATTCTCCCCCAGCTCGGATTAAGCCTTGACTACTACACTCATTTTCCACTTTCCTATTAATGACCGTGGCTACAATTATGATATTAGCAAAATGCAAATGGCTCTAATTGAAGACTCTCAGCTTGTAATAGGAGAAGGGGGGGTGAAGGTATGCTTTATGCTGGAAATGGGACCAACATCATTTTCAGTGTCGTGTTACGGTTAGGAGGCATTATACACAGTGGGCCTCAATCTCCAAAGCACTTGAGATTCGCTTAGCGTCTTAATTGGTATGGGCCGTGCTAATAGCCACCAGGGGTTTTCAGATGTAATTCTGTCTGATGATTGGGCCAGGTAAGTGAGTCTTTCCCTCTCTCTCTCTCTCGCTCTCTCTCCTCTCTCTGTCTGTGTCTCCATTGCTGCATTTGAGAGTGTGGTCATCTTAATTGGCTGGAGATGGCGTACCATGTCTTAATTAATGGAAATGAGGTCAAGTAGGTCAGCCGCCATCACTCGGTGGCCCCGAAACGTGGCCCTGGAAGCTCCGGGGCTCATTATAGGCACAGCTGGCACTCCATGTTCACAGCCTCTTTGTGTACATACAGAGCGTCATCTCTTCTCATAGTGTTATCGCTCTGTCACACTCTGTTGCTGCTCTTCTGAGACCAGTTATATCGGCTCTCTGATTGCAGGGCGCACCAGGCCCAGGGCTGAGCCATTAGGTGCTTTCTAACATGGATTTTGTTTTTCATGTTTATTTTTCACGTTATTATGCCGACTAATAAGTGACATTAAAATGGCACTGTACATGATTTATCTGGCCCATTCAAATACAAAGCACTCGTCCCATCGTCGAACTGACAGTCAAATTCAACTGGAATTTTTACAATCAGTGATGTAAATGGATTGACAAACAGTATTGGGATTTATACAGTTATTTCCACACACTTAATGGAAATGTCCTGGGGCCTCATTTATAACTGTTTATATGCACAAGACAGGGTTTGAAAGATGCCAATGCAACTTCCAACATAAAAGTTGGGATCTGTAAAAACAAACTTGACAAGAGAATGTGCACACCTGCCTTGGCTTTCCCCAGTATTGACCACAGACTGACTCCTTTTCACTCCAGCCACTGACCTCATGTTGTTCGGTGGCCACTGCTGTGGCAGACGAGCCAAACAAGCACCTCGCGTTATGTGTCAGGAAATGTCCTTTTCTTGGTCTTCCTCTTGCTTGTTGACATGATTCTCTATAAAGAACCATTGATGATCAGGCTCATTTCTATGGATCAACATTTATGAGGTGCTTTGTATTGGCAATTTATGGCTGAATGTGGCCATGTGGAGAGCAGGATATGTGGCTGATCCACATGCACACATTTCCAGGTGGGCTGTGATTTATAAAGGACGCAGTGCCGGTGGGTGTGCATGCACGTTTTTTTTTTTTTTTTTTAATTGGATGCATTTTTTGGCTTGTTAGAATGCAAACCGTGTGTGTATGTACATATGTATATGTAATTAATTAACATAGGTTTCTCTTTGCTTTATAAGATTGGTGTACTTGCATGTGACTTACATCGTCCTCTATTTCCTCTACTGTACCTCGTGTATGCCATCATTTCACATGTGAATTTTTCATGCAACACACATGAGCACTACATATGTGTTGATCTCACCGTTCATTAATCACTTTGTCGACACAAGAAAAAAAAAAATCAAAGACATGCGCACACACACACACACACACACACACACACACACACACACACACACACAAGCACCAATGTGCGTGGTGTGCACTGTCTGGAAGAAGCTCACTTGGCTGCGGAGTTGCAAATGGGATGCTCTCATCATTCTTCCCAGCAGGATGTCTGACTGTCACACTGTTTGCATCATGGCCAAGTAGGGGCAGCAGATAGTCCCCGTGTAGCGTGTGAGACCTCAGAGGAGAGGAGATGGAAACATCTTCACTGCAGATACTGTTTGTAAAGTACTAAACCTCCACAGCAGGTCGATGCTGAGCCCTGGTCTGACTTGTCCTGTCTTAATATAGAAGGAATTAAATGGTATAACTTGCTTTATATCTGCTTTCTGAAACACAACTGAATATTATGTCTCTTTATCATTAGTCTTTTTGGACAGCCTGCACATTTATTACACTTTTTTTTTTTTACAGCTTTAATCCCCACTTGAAAATTGACCATTATGCCAGCCTGACTTCGTCATGTTTCTTAATGTCTTTAACATCCACTGCCCTGGAGATACCATACTTTTGAGATTGTACTTGCGTACCCTGTCATGCATTGTACTTTACATTACTTATAAAACTTTCAGGACAGCAGTGACTGAAAAGTCAAATCTGCAGTATCGAAACAAAGGGAACCCCAAGTTCCAATAACATCTCATCTGTTTTTCTCGCATAAGGCCAATGTGAAACACATTTAGGTGGCTGGCTTCTAATTTTGGCTGATCATTGCTCAACAAAAGTAAAATAATAACCAACTAACTAACGGCAGCAGTAACATAACAGCTGAAATGAAATGTGCCTGTTTTCTGGTTAATGTGTGATCTCATTTGAATGTCTGTACTCAGCCAAGGATTGTTAAAGAAGAGAAATATTTCTCTCTTCTAATGCCCCTCTATAGTCAGGAGTGAACAGCTTGTTTTGGAATATCAAAACAAGAACAACAGTGTTGCATCTCCAGATGATTATGTTGCATCAATTTCCTGAGAGAATCACAGTTAAACTTTTATGCAAGACTTTCATATTCCTGCCTTCTAAGACAAGAAAGGTGAATAAAGGTTTGAATTGTATTTGTTTTTTTTTTTGTTGTGGTTACGTGCAAATTTGAAAATAAAAAATCCAAATTCCAAATAAATAATCTAAATAAAATCTAATTTGATAAGGTAAATAAAAAGATTTGGACTCAGTGATTTGGACTGGATAAAAGTGCTGTCAACTCAACACGTACAGCATCTACTTGCTTGGTCACATTCATGGAAATTTTCATTTTAATAGTGTGTACATAGAGCTATCGTTTTGCAGGTAGAGAGAGGGTAATAAAAGATTCATTTAATTTCTTTTAAAAAAAAGTCCAATATGTGGCTTTTTACAACCTGCTAAAACCTTATTCTGTGTTTGCCCACCAGGCCTGAATGGTCTGGTATCTGCAGAAATACAAAGGATATGCAGTCATTTACTCTGGTTTCATCGCTGAAACAGGATTAAACAGAAACAGATTTTCCTTTTGAGAGAACCAGCATTCTTTTGACTCATGCACCCTGAAAATCACAAGCGCTTTATTTCATCAATTCAACTTCTTATTTATTGATTTGTTTATTTGGATGCTTGTCACTTCCTTCACTTGCATAGGTCTATTAACTGGTCTTGCTTGACAGATTTGTGTATTTATTGCTGTTCGCACTAATGGGTATTTTATGTGCCTGTACTCTTTGTAAATGTGTACCTGAGGATATAGAGTAACCTGGGTATTGTCTGCTCAAGAAGTTCTGAGCTGCTGCTAGATTATTTTGGCCTATTTATATATCCTATATCTGTGTTGACGCATCTCTGAAGTGTGTGTGTGTGTTTGCTGCAATGTATTTAGGTTGATTTTAATATGAGATGGGTGAGAGATAGAAGATGGACAGTGAAAGTGAGTAAGCACAGGAGCAGAAATGTATGAGGTCAGCGTGCCAGAAAAGGACACAGAGTTTAATTGTTGTGATCATGATATTGTGTGTTTTTATGTGTAGATGTTGGTGTGCAGCTGACACTTCACCACTGTTGCCCTTCGCCCGTGTTTGATTCTAAGCATTTGAGCGAGCAGACACTTTTATGAATCGAGCACGTCGGACACCGTCTCTCATCATTCTATCACTTCCCTAAGTGTGTGTGTGTCATTCCCGAGCACACTGCTCACATCACTCCTCTCTAACACACTCCATAAATTCTCCGCAGATATACAGCCATGTCATCCTCGGCACAGAGCGTCCATCGCAGTGTACTGTAAATCTGGAGGAGGACTGTCCAAAACCTTTGTCTTAAATCAGTCTTTAGTTTTCAGGTCTCAGTCGACTAGAGAAGGACTTCAAAGGGGGAGGAAGTGACTCCTTCATAGTGTGCTGGAGCAGCTGTAAATCTGACAGTGTATTGTCCTCAGCCTCAATAGGTTATAATTACCTCAGGAAGGAGGGAGTCTGATTTACAGGTTGACTCAAGTTTGAAAATATGAACCCATCCTAAGGTCAGTCAGAGACACGTAATTTTATGAGCACCTGAGTCCAACTCCTGTAACTGTTGAAGTCCTTGTAGTGAAAAGTGTAAAAATTTTTTTACTCAGGTTGTGGCAGAGTGATGTCAGTTCCTGTCAGCAGTCACTTGTTCAGTCATATGTCCGATCAAAGTATCTTTAAAGACCACCTCCAATGAAAATCAAGTTTTTAATCTTGTTAACATGGCCATATGGTTAAAAGATGTATCATGAGCAAAAAAGAATAAAAAAAAAAAATCCCATCAATTTGCGGGTGGGGCTACAGTGATAAGCCACATGTAGTTACATATCACATTTTGCAAGCTAAGTTTCAAAATGATGGCAGAGATGTTTTCTGTTTTTTGTTGCACAAGTACAAACAAGCCTATTAGCTGGAAAGATGGAATTAAAAGTACATTGCATTGAAAATTGTCCCTTATCATCAGTCATTTAAGTCATTGTTGTAAGCCAAAAATATGGATGAGTTCAACGACCTCCACATGCTGATTTGATTGCATTATGCTTGGAATGAATTCAGCTTGCATTTACAGCATTCATTAACGTCTGAATTAATCTGGAAGAGCTATTCAAATACGTGTATGTTGTATGTCAGTACCAACTGTAAATTTGGTCTCAATATAAATGGCTTTGTTGGGTGGTGTGTGTTCACTGGATTCTATCTTTTTTTTTTTTTCCAAGCTTGATTTGAAAATTTTACGAAAAGCAAAATCTGTTTTTGTTGCTGACAGCCAAAATTTTGTGGATTCTCAGCATTCTCCTGTAAAATTATTCTTTTGTCAGTAGGTAAGTAAGTCTCATAGCTGGATACAGGTCATTTCATATCCGGTGAACTTACATATCATGATATAGCACATTTTCTGTAAATTCAGTGAATAAAGCGATAATATAACATGACCTCTAAAAAAAAACAAAAAAAAAATGCAAATTTTCAGGTAAGCATGTAACAAATATTATGTAAAATATTAATGTATATAATGTTATAACCTATTAAAAGGTAAATATAAAACACTTTTTAATTATAGTTGCAAACAAAATAAATACAGGCTCTACGGGTTAATGGACCACTCTTAGGTACAAGCTCTTTGTTTTGTCTTGGCTGGTTGGAGTTATTCTCCTGTTCTGAATGATCCTGTTCTGTGTTACATCCACTTACTTTCATGTTTCTTTGTGTTGCTTTCAGGCAAATTTCCTGCCTGAAACCGGGCTGTAAAGAGTGAGATTTGGACATAACAAAATAATTGTAAAGCCTAATATGAAACGATGGTTGTTTTTCTATCGTCACACATCCCTACTTGTCACTGTGGGAAAGTTTCTCCAACAGTGTGCAGGCAATCAAGAGACAGAAACTTTTCAAATCCAGAGCAACCAAAGAAATTATTTTAGGGTAAGCAACTCTTGATGGCAGGGTTGCCATAACCAGTGCAGTAGTAGAGAACTGTGGTAGAATTTAGCCATGATAATTAGACAGTATGTATATTACAGGGTCAGAATCTTGTTACTTTTGAATTTTTACAAACAGGTAATTTGTCGTATCAAACACTGTATCCCTTGGTCCCTCACAGTCATTCCTCTAGTGTTTCTATGTTGATTAGTGCAAAATTGCAACCTAATTTTATTGCATCATGAATCAAGTACTCACTCCTGTTCTTCTGCATCAGTCAGATGGTGTGATGTCAGATTGGCTCTCATTGTGCAATAACATACAGTTGTGTGCATACAGTCAGTGCATTTGCTTACACTTTTATTATAAAGCATAAAATTCAGGATGTTTCTGTCGTTACTCAGCAAGAAAATAATGCTGTCAGCCTCAGCGTGATTGGATTTGTTATGTATGATTTGTTGTATTTCTCCATTAGAGAATTAAAAAGGCAGTTGCTGGCGAGGAAAGCAAATGAGATTTTCAAGAAAAAGCCTGTAGTTATGTCTTGCATGTTTTGGGGCATGAATGTGGAGCTGGGGACTGATGTAATGTCACTGTGTCCGTGCCCGCTGTGATAAATGTAAAGGCATAGTTGATGTCTCAATATTGCTCTCTGCAGCTGTGATTAACGATGGATGATGGCTGATGTCAGTTTACAGAGTTATGTGTCCCCTTCTCTGTGGATGGATGTTGATTTATTGTGTATGTATTGTGTGCGTCCATCTTCAGGCTGCTCTTCATAGACACAGAGTTCCAGACGCTGAGACTGAGGGCAGATGACTCCTCTGGAAGGCAGCACACCCTCACTATTAAACTCAAGTCTAAAGTAAGACACACTCTCTATGCACACACATACACACACACAGTTTACTGTAAGAACGGAGTAATTTTCACACTGAAAATAATGCATCATCAAATGGAATAGCAGCTTGCTGTTGACCTATAGCCATTCCGAATCCAAACCGGCCAACTTCACCAAATGCATAGGGGATGTTCAATTTGCTGATAGCAAATCAGTGAACATCTGCGCCCCTAAATCTAGGTCAAACTGGAGAGGGTGTGGAGAGACGTGATAACCCGCTGTGACTGAGATGTAGCACAGATAAAAACTTCTCCACATAGACCTCAGCATGATAGAAATCCTTCCTCTATGCATAGAGCAAACCAATCCACCCACTCTCATCTGCATAGTCCCTGCTCACTGCTATATGGACAAGTTTACCTACTGTGGGTAAAGGGAAATGTAGGCTGCTGAAATAACCCTGTTGTACAGGGAGTTTGAAATGTTTGCATGTCACAGTTCTCCAATATTTATTTCTCCAAAATATAAACCATACTATGGGAGAAGTATCTCAGACTTCTCTGTAGCAGATCAAATCTGTGTGGCACGACTGGGCATGTAGAACATCACACTATTTGCTCAAGTTGCTGTACAGAACAGGTTAAAAAAAAAAAAAGAAAAGAAATCACAGAGTATGGTGAAAGCAACTTTATGTAACCATTTATCTTAAAAAAAAAACATCTTTAAAATCATTTTGGTACATTGTCTTGTTATAGGGAGAATGGTGCCACTGTCAGTCCAACACCGTTTTTGTACTGTGTAACTTGAGTTGCCAAGTATGATCTTCCACAAGAAGTGCATAACACCATCACACGCCATGTCACTGATTTTGGTGAATCTAGTTTTCCGGTTTTCCCTCTGATGTCCTCCAGCTGCTCTGCCTCAATGAGCTGTCATTTAAAAAGTTTACACCGCTAGCAAGAAACAAGAGACAAGAGTAAATCTCGAGCTGTCTTTTAGTCGTTGGCGAGAGCTTGTGAGGTTGTAAGACAGATACTGAGCTGACCCTCTTGCGCTTATGTTATGTGTCGTAACACATGCTAGTTTCCGATCATAAGTAATTGTACATGTACAGCTATCCATATTTGCAAGAGTAAAAAAACAAATGTTTTTTTGTTGTTGTTGTTGATATTAGTATTAAATTGTAGATGCATCTAGACAAGAATCTCCAATGTGTGAATTAAAATATACTTCTCAATCTCCAATATGGCCATTTTGAATGAATTAAATTATTATGACATTCAAGTGCCCCTCATGTTGCAGAAAACTCCCTCTAATAGGCTCAAGGATCCCCCTGAGTCCACAGGCCCCATTATAGGAACCAGTAAGAATGTTAATAACAATTGCAGCGCAGTCAGACTTTATTGCCTCGTGTTGACCTAAAAGGATAATTGCAATTTATTACGTGGCTCCCATTTTCATAGTTCACCAAAGTTATTGTTGAGATCTAAGATCACATTGACATTGCTACAACAAATTCTGGAACAAGAAACACCGGCAGTCAGACAAGGTGGTTGTAAATAATGCAAAAGTTTAGCCAGATTGTGTAAACCACTTTATTTGGAGGTAAAATCAAATATTCAATCATCCTCTTTTGCTGAAGTTGTAGATTACAGGGTTGTTATACAGCAAGTATAGAAGGTCAAAGTTGACACAGGAAGAGGGTGGAAATTGCATAGGTGTATTAAGAGGGCTGTAGGCAAATCTGATTTGCTGCAGATTTGCCCCAGTGGCTAACTGTGGTACTGCAACAAGAAAATATTCTGCACTCCAGAAAGCATTTTTTTTCCTGTAGATTGCATAGATGTCAGTAATGTAATGTAATACAAAATGGCACATATAGGTTTTTGAGCTTCTGGGTTTGCTTCTGTGTTCTGTGAACTGCACATGTTCATTATTTCTACTCGACCCATAGACTTCATACTGGGATGACATCATGCAAATTGCTTTTCTAGCCTCTGCCGAAGTTCTGCAAATATAAAACCTTCACGGATTAAAAATAACAATAATGGACCTTGTTTGCACTTCTGGGTGTTCTGCCAACAACTTCCACAGGTTTTTTTTTGTTGCAGTAGTGGAGGTCGCCACTGGGACAAATTAGCATTGTGCTTCATCTGGTTCTATTAAGACGTCATTAGTCGACTTCCATTAAAAGAGATGTCAGTCAGGCAGGACAGGTCAAGTTCACTGATTTTATTTTATATGATTCTAAATTGAATCTCTTTGGGTTTTAAAATGCTCGAGCCTGTGATTTTTTTGGTTATTTGGTAAAGTAATTGTTAGATGAATTTACAATGAATATAATAGTTGGCATAATAGAGAAGTGGTGAACTGTGATCAATGTTTCTTTGTTTTCACTTTCAAGTACATTAGCACTGTTAAAACCAGTCTGATTGCCTCATTGCTCTGGCCTCTTGCTCTGACTTTTTTCATGATGTTGCTGCATTTCCACATCTTTCAATTAACATTGTTATTTTTAGTGATCGAACTGATGGCCAAACGAGGATGGTCCAAGATGATGCATTAAGTCTCATTTAAAGTAATTTTCTTATGACATGATCATATGTTGCATGTCATGTTTTCCTAGCATGACTGGAACTCAGAGGTATTATGATTATAAAATGTATACATTGTGCATATTTTATTATTGCATAAGTAGTAGTAGTAGCAGTATATAATACATTTCTTAGTGTCTGAAAATCTTTTCTTTAAATCTCAGCTAGCTGTCAGGAGTGTAGTATAGTAGTCGTGGGGTTGCATGTCCTAGGCATAGTGGGTGGGTGAGTGGTGTGGTGAGGTGGTGCTTACTAAAGCCCCAGATCACATAAATCGGGGACAAAGGAGGGTGGTAAGAACCCACTCTGTGCCCACCTGCCCACCTGGCCCTCCTCACCCCTCTCATAGCTTTGATTTCCAGCTGCTTTCACCAGATCCAACAGAACATCATCCCTTGCCAGGCACAGTTAGGGAGGAGTCAGCACTGGCATGGACACATGGAGGCTTGGATGGCAGGGGAGTGAGAGAGGAAGCACACAGGGAAAGGACGGAAAGCTTGATGTTCAAGGTGAACAGAGGGAGGAAATCTGAGAAAGAAAGCAAACTACCGTAGATGACTGAAACTCAGGGTAACAAAAGTTGTAGGATGACCATGTGAGAAGGAGACAGATGCCAGGAAATTTTTTTTATTGAAACACTTTGGGTACACAATTCACATATTATCACATCAAGAGTGTGTTGCCTTGCTTCTTGTTGGAGACCTGAGGGGATTCAGTTCATCACTTAGCTTTTACTTATAAATGAGGTCTTAATTTAAGTTGCATAACAGTCCCATCTTCCACACTCACAGCACCCTGCAGAGGCTCCCGAATGTTCGGCTGATCTGCCCGTCCCGCTGGCCATAACCTGGACACCACAGGTATGTACATGTGCACAGACACAGTATCTACCAAAACTATGTAAAAAAAAACAAAAAAAAAACACACAAAATAAATCAGAACCTCTTAAGAAAAAGACATTTATAAAAATGAAGCGAAATTTTGTAAAAACTTAAAAGATTAAAACTGATACAACAAAATTTAAGACTGAACACTGAAGTAAATATTAATAACTAATTTCTGAGGCCAAACATTTACATTCATACTATACTCTATTTAAGGTTCAACAAATATGAAAATGGTCAGCAAGCTTGTCAAGGCCAGGCCACTGTATACTGTTTTGATGATCAACCTTAATTTCATGCAGCTCATGTCTGTATGCATTCTATGATCTTCAACATTTCTCATTATGTCAGGCAAGGTCCACTGTGTCCCTATAGAGGCCGCACAAGAATGCACAACATTTTTCAATGGAAAAAAAAAAATCAAATCACTGATGTCCTCAGGATGCAGAATTTTTACCTTTTATTAATTTCATTTGACTTTGTTTGCAATGTTTTGCAATGTTTCTCTCATTCAGTCATAGTTGTTGCAAAAGTCTTATAATACTGATGATATCATGCTCTCAGATATAATGGTAGTCCAATCCAAAAAAAAAGTTGTTATTTATGCGCTGATCCTACTTAGAATCCCATTTAATTTCTGTATTCAAACTTGAAGTACAGGCTTGACAACAGTCCCACCTCAGATACCTCCTGCATTTTGGCATGTACTTGTAGAAGCAGTAGAGTTTCATCCAGGTGACTTCTGTTTCACCTCGTCCCATTACTCAGTGGGAGACTGCAGCTGTGCTGTCGGCTGTGTTTATGCTATTTTATTGATTGTGGAGCAAGTGGCAGAAGTTTTGCAACTAGAATGGCTTTGCTATATGTTCCCTCCATCAAAAGCTTGTAGGAGACGATTCCAGCTGCCCAGTCTGAACAGTCACAGGTCTCTCTCCATGTAGAATCTGTGTCGGCACACCATAACCTCTCAACACACAATTATAAATCCATCTTAAGGTCTTGACCAATAACGTGAAGCTTACGGCAGAACAGTTCCACAGTGAGCTCAGGTCAAAAAAAGTATTTTGAAATCATGATTTATATTTCTATAACCACATGACTTGTTTTTTTATCTTCTTTATTTTTTCCTTCGTGTGCTGTATGTTTCATGCCAGTACATAAGAATGCCCAGTTTTATTGCCATCACATGCACTGCATTTGTAAAAGTTCATGGTGAAAAGATCTAATAGACATATTAGTGCCACTTATTTCCAGCTGTTATATTATGGGAATCTATTATGCCAAGTCTATTTGTCAGATGTATTTTATATATTTTAAATTCTTTTTTTGCTCCACCTTAGAGCCTTAAATGTGGACAGCACTGTTTGATGTTTCCATTTTTAATGCTTTGCAATTTGATGTTTGAGGCCCTCTGAGACTCAAACTTTGATTAAGAGCTACACAAATACACTTGACTCATCCTGTGCTATCTATTGCATAATTTGACAAAACACTTCTCCACCTGCTGTATGAAGACATTTTCTTTCAGCCCCTCAAATGTAGTCCACTATAATTGGCTTGAAACTGTTTTGATGTAAAACCAGCTGTGCGCTCTTTGTATCTCTTTGCTTCCTCGTTATTGTTGTTTGCCGTCTTGCTTCTTTCACCCACGACTCTGCTTGTCATCTCTGTCACTGCCTCTGAGTCTGTGTGTCACTTACTCACTCACACACAAGCACAGATATCTTGGGGGGGTGTCACACGAACAGTTGCTTTTCCGTCATAAAAACTACTGCTCTGTATCTGAGCTTTGCACTGGACTGTTCTTCCTAGTGTTTCAAATATATAACAGAAGGCTATCGTCTGTCTCTGTCTGTGTGTGATTGTGTAGGCAAAATCAGAGAGGGGAGGGAACAGTGAGAAGGAGAATTTGAGCCGAGAGATGCTAGTGTTTGTGTGTGTGTCCGTGTGTGTGCTGTTGAGCTGATACATGGCAGGCGTACAGTGAGGACCAGCTTAGAACAGCGCTACCGTATGGAGCCTGTCTACCTGCTGGGTCGTTGATGGATCTCTCCTACGCTGCAACATGAAGTGTGTGTGTATGTGTGTTGTGTGTATGTGCTTGCATCTGTGCCGAGTGTGTTTTTGTCTGATGTGTGAAGGGTGTGTGTGTGTGTGTGTGGCGGGGGGAAGGGCCTGTCTGTCGGCAGTCCTGACATGTTCATTTGAATGAGTAATTATTGCCTGCTCTGTTGCAGGGCCAAGACATGCCACTCTGTGCATTTGTGTGGAACTAGAATGGGAAGAGAAATAAACCTGTGTGTGTGTGTAGTTTGTGTCCTTTGTGCTTGCAGACTACAGAAAGGTGATTTTTAACAACCACAAACTGCATGAATTAAGAAATCGAGGCAGTTTCAGTGTGAATAAAAAGGGGAATGAGTGTGGACACCAGAGCCACTGTTGAATCAAGCAGTAACCCTTGGGACTGAAAAATGAAGCTAACACCCAAAACTGCAGTTCCTCAAATGGCCACTTGAGGTTGGCTCCAAAAGTGAGTAAATCTCCATAGACTGCCATATTGAAATGCCCTAATTTACAGAAGAAATAAACATTTAAAGCTGGTACAAAAAATGTTTTCGGTCTCTATAGCTAATTTTCCAGTTTGTGGCAATTTAAATTTACAAATTAAGGACATGGCCTCTTTGAGTGGCAGCTAGCTGCTGGTTGACTTCTAGGAGTCACCTCTTGCCTTTTTGAAAATCTGTCATTCAGATATCATATAAATAACATGACTGTCCAAAAATGCTGACTTTGTCATTTATGTTAATATTATTACTAAAACAGGGATTTCAGCTCTATTACACTCCAGAAACCAACTGATTGTGAATAGTTGTAGACTGAAATGTTGACAGCCACCGGATAATAATGATAATGAATATCCGGGTCAAGACTTCCTCTATAAATAAAACTTAACTGAGACCTCCAATCTGGTAATTGGTTTCCTCATCTCCAAGTGTAAAAGTGCCTATGTGTGGACACTTGAGAGACAAAACCCCGAACTCTCCAACACTGAGAATCTATATGTCTTATCTAGATAGCAAAGAAACAGCAAGATGTGAAGACCATAAAATGACTCTTAAATGATTAATCTAGCAAGAAAAGAGACTAGCACACACTCTTCTGCTCAGTCTCCCTTCTTCCTCCTTTGTCTTGCCCCCCCCCCCCCACACACACACACATGCATAGACAACACATACACGTCCTCTCTCCCTCGCGCCCTGCTCGACCTGAGATGAGGATTAATGCCAGAACTGCGTTCCTGCAGAATTAATACTTTTACATTCTTTTTGTGAGCCTAATAAGTCTGAAAGTGTGAATTCAGGTCAATTAGTTATCAGTAAATCAGCTATTACTTAGCGCTTATTCTTACAGTCCATCCCTGAAGTTTGTACGATGTAAAATGAGCTAGTTAATCAGTGCAAAGTTCAATATGTGCTTTATCATGTTGCAAAAATGCCATCTGTTGACCAGTGGACATAAATATCTGTAAAAACGTATGTAAGTATGCAAATATCACGTATGTAAGACTGTCTTTTCAATGTTTATTGTGTGATCAAGCTAAGCATTTATTCTTATGCCACTTCTGTGGCGTTACCGTAGCAGAGAAACTAATTTTATGAAACTGACTGAATAATCTACTGAAATAGGTGTTGGTTAACTGTGTTTTTCTGATCCTCAAACCTTCAGGTTTCATTAACAATTCAAAACTGCCCTCATCTCACAAAAATGTCACACCTCCTGAACCATTACAAACAAATGTTGTGGACAAATGTAGATGTAATGTCTGAGAGAGTATAACAAATCTGGTGCCTTTTGGTCAATAGGTGGCGCTGTAGCAACATCTGTTTCTTCTCTAAAACCGTGCATTATGCGTCGACCCCGTCAACTGCCACAAACAATAAAATTTTCACCCTGATGTATCAAAGAAAAAAATCCCAAAAGGAGATGGTCCAGATAATCCCATGAAACCTATAGTCCAGACTGCCATGGCTGTCACCAATTTATAATTAACACAACTTTAACTACATACCTGTAAAGTTCTGTACGTCAGACTGAAAACACTTGAAGCATAGATTATGTGCTTCTGTGTCCATTTCCAAATGTATATTCATAACACAGTCAACATGTAGTGAATACATATAGATCTCTTGAAATGCTTGTACAGACCATGTAAAATACCAATCATTCATTGAGACAACTGGGAACAGACTTTTCTATAGTGCCGTGGTGCATTCAATGACACGCTACAATTATTGATCACTTTACCTGATTGTGTTTTTTACTTAGCTGCCTTCATGCCTCATGTTGAGAGAATGCAGTGATGTTACCGTAGATACTCTCCTCTACACATTCTGTACTTAGATAAGACAACCATCGTAAAATGCAACATTAAATGTGCTCTGATTTTAAAAACATGTAGAGAGAGTAGCCTGAAGCTTTGGGGATTCATCGCTATTATTTTGTGCAATAATGAATGAATAATTCTTAATTTCTCTCTAAATCAGAAGCTTCACAGTGAGAACGGAACTGAATGAAAATAGGTTAAAAACAGTAAAGTTTAATAGCATTCATGTAAAGAGGAGTGAATCCTTTCAGCCCGGCTGCTTTTAAGAGCTAAATTGAGGTCAGTCGGAGATAGCATAAATAGATAATATCTCAGCTCAGATTCAGTTTCTTTCATAATCTCTCACAGCCTTCTACTCTCACTCATGCTCTTCTCACAGATACAGCAGGAATTCAATTACAGGCGCTTCTTCTCTTTTTTTTTTCTTTCTGAACTGGGCCTAGCGGAGTTATCCTGGGCTGTAACCATAATCATGCCACTGGCATTAATTGGGCTGTAATTGCTGAGGCTCTCAGCACCTGGACGATGCTTAATTGTGTGCACTGTGCTGGCACAATGACCCATAATTTTTGGTTCATTTTTTCCCCTAATTTTTTCCCTCTCATTCCATCTGTATTGCTCTCCGACACCTCTATCAGCCTCCCTTTCTCTTCTGTGTGTGTGTGCAGATGAGTGTGTACCTTTAAGTTGTTGCACTTTTTACCAATTGATCAGTTCACTCCAGTTGCCTCAAAGGGGCCGCAGCAGTAGGAGCGCTCTGCTTTCACTTGTATGAAAGCTCAAATTTACAGGTTTCAGTGTGGTATTATGATGTAATCATGAACTAATAATGGAATTTTAAATTATAAATTCAAAATGGCGCTGGTGTGTACAGCAGCCACTGCAGCCTGATCCGTTCAGACTTTGTTTTTATTTATTTATATGCACTATTTTATTCCGCTCTTTTGCTCCCATCACTTCAGCTGTCATCACATACGACAGACACTTTAACTTGGAATCGTGCAACAAGCTTCAGTTTTTTTCATCATCTACCTGGCCCAGCACAATCCGAGAAACGGACAATATCAAAGAACATTGCCAGCCTGGAGACACAAAGAAGGCAGTGAGGGAAACGATCGGGTGTGAGGAACAGGCTGAGGACCCGGGCACATCATCCACCCTTGCCCAGTTCCTACTAGCAGTCTTGAAAGAACAAGCTGGATGATGTCAGGGCCAGAACTAGAAAAGCACTTGGAGAGCGCAGACCTCCGCCAAGCTGCACAGTTCCCCCAGCTTATTGTGACTTACACCCCAAAATATTCGTCCTACCGTTGATTCATCTGTTTCAATGGATTCCCGGACCATAAAAACATACCCTTAGCAATTGGGATCACATAGATATCATTTTTAGATGAATAGTTATACCCGAAAATCCACATTTCCGTAAAGGTGGTTTTCAGGGTCACCTCCAAAATTTAATCATTTGTTCCTTGTCCCAGGAAGGATATTTCCTGAAAATTTCATCATAATCTGTCCATAACTTTTTGAGTTATGTTGCAAACAAACAAACAAACCAACGCGGGCAAAAACATAACCTCCTTGGCGGAGGTAATAAAGAACAGACCTGTTCCCAAAAAGTTGGAATGCTGTTTAAAATATGAACGAAACAGATTGTAATTCTTTGCTAATCCTTCTTTGATATACTCAACTAACTGTACAAAGACAATATATTTATTGTTTGACCTCATCAACTTCATTGATTTTGTAATTCTGAATTTAATGGCTGCAACACATTTCAAACAATTTATACCAAGTCAAGATTAAATAATTATTAAGTAAGTAAGTAAAACACAGTGTCATGAATACACACCTGTATAGTAGTTTATTGGATATGTTGAAAACTGGACTTGCTCTTTGCATGCAATGAAAAAATTACATTTGCAGTTTGGATGCAGCTTTGACACAGTTTTGTTCAACAACAATGAAGAGGACGCTGTTTGTAACAGAAGCCTCAGAATTCTCTTAGTCTTTTAAGTGACGTCTGTGCTTGTTCTCGTCTGGTTTGTTAGAGTACTCTGGAGCAGCTTCATAGCCAGTTCCTGCTGCTTTTGGAATCTCTCTCCGCGTTCTGGGACGTCCTGGACGAGATTGACAGTAAGACCTGGATCCTGGAGCCAGAAAAACCCAGCCGGTCCGACACCATGAGGCGAATAGCCATCGGTACTGTTCACATGAAGGAATCTCAGCATTGTCAAAGACAAGTCGCCCAGTTTATATGTATATCCCATAGACTGTATAAAATATGGACGTAGTGTCCGTGACGTCACCCATAGGTTTCTGAAGAGCAAAAATGAAGCAAATCGTAGTGCATAGCCATCTTGGTAGCCTACCTCCGGTTACTCCAAATATGGACAAAGAGGTGGAGCGAGGGCGGAGCTGAGGCGGGTGGAATGAACACTATTGGCTGAAAAAAGCCGCTGAAAAAAGCCGCTTTATTCGAAATAATCAAACTAGCTACGGCTAACCAGCTAGGTTAAATGCTAAATATCGTTGCTAGCCGGCTAACCCCACGACG
This sequence comes from Centropyge bicolor, assembly GCA_037975185.1. NCBI lineage: Eukaryota > Metazoa > Chordata > Actinopteri > Pomacanthidae > Centropyge > Centropyge bicolor. The sequence goes on along the minus strand of JBBMOC010000057.1, from coordinate 1,492,020 downwards.
ATCTCTTTCCCAAACTCAGTGACTAGAATTAGCCGGGGTGACGCCCTTTAGACCGTCAGTGGCTAGTTGTCAATCAAAGTGGCGCCACTTAGATTGACAGCATAATGATGTATGCTGTATATTTTAAACGAACGCCTTATAAAAAAATTCGCCCCCCGCAGAGTTGTCATGGAGTAGAAAAACAGCTTATGAGACTAGAGCCATGTTTTGAACCAGGCTGTAAATATGTTTTTTTCTGTCATAAAATCGGACATTTTAACATGGGGCTCAAATGTAATTGACTCCCTTCTGCAGCCTGCTCTAGCGGTTATTCGAGGAACTGCAGCTTTTGCATCCTTCCTTTTTTACTTCCGCATTGGCTTCATTTTTCAGCGGCGGAGGTTGCCGCTTAGTATATCCCAGCATCACATACTGAACAGTATCTCATTGGACTTTGCAGGCTGATACTGATCATGCAACTGATTGACACTAACAAATAAAATTTCTGTTGTACATCCCCATCTGTGTGTGCAGGAAGCAACGTATCCATCAAAGTGGAGGTGGATCCCAGACACCCTAAGATGCTGCCAGAGTGCTGCCTGCTGGGAGCCGAGCATGGTGGGTAGGACCCCAGAGATATGGCTGTGCTTGAAAGTGCGTTCTTAGGCAATGCAAGAGCCTAAGGAATGTATCTGCACGAATACACACCCAAATCTGACGCACAGTATATGAAATCCTCCTCTCATTATAATACAGATATCAGGTGCCCATGACGACTGTGAATACATTTTTTCTTCAGGTAGTTTTAGTAATTTTAGTAGTAATAAAATATCCCTTCCTTGTGAAATAGCTGGCACTGGAAGCCTAGTGACGTGGTGACTAATTGTGGGTCATGTGACACACCTAATATTATAATATTATACTTTCTCCTTCTTTGTCCCTCTATATTCTCTCCATTCCAAAAGTCAGCAATGTCAAGCAGAGGAACACATTTTATTTTAGAAGTGAGACTGACACAATGAAGTTGAGAGTCCCTCAACCAGGCGAAAGGGAAAAAAAAAAAAGAAATTATGTAAGTGATTTACGAATATTTGTTTCAAATCTAACATGTGACACATTCAAATTAATTTGCTCTCACTGGTTTTTAGAGGTGTTTACTAAAAAATGGCCTTATTTCTGTCATATAAACAATTAAAAAATTACATATATTTTCGTTGATGGAGACCTGAGGCTGAGACAAAAAGGAAAATAATATAAACGCTGTCCTGTGCTGCCTTAGCTTCAAGTAGTGTTCAGTTGTATTTTTATTTATCAGGCCCATATCACTGCAGTCAGATGCTTGTTGTCACAGAATAATTTGCCAGCCGAGGATCAACACAGGCAATAAAGTACAAATTCAGCCTGTGGCACAATTATTCAGATCAGATCAGGGAGAAGCCATCAGGTGTGAATGAAAAGCGAATAGTGCTGCTTTTTCAGTGATCCCCACATGTCACAACTGCAACCAGGCCTGGTTGTGTTGACTGTTGTCTGTCGTCGTGTCAAAGGATCTGCTTCCAGAATGGCAAGTTTTCATTCTCACCACGCCAACACCGGGGCCAGCCAGCAAGCTTCGGCATCAGCTTTCTATTTAAGTTCCTATCAGTTGCCGGCCATTGTTTCTGTAAACCCAAGGTCATGCAACTCCTAGCCTGTTGCCTAGCAATGCAACTCAAAAGATATTAAACACATACACACCTCAGCCACCCAGACAGGAGGTAGGCGGCGACCCTCAAATATGTTGCGGGTCACGCAGAAATATTGCTTTTTGCATGTAGGAATAACAAATAGTGAAAGTGATGAGTGCTGCACGGAGACAAAGCTCCCTTGTGGAACAGAGGAAGCAGTGATATCTGACAGTGATGATGCTGCTGTCTGTGTTAGAGCGGACTGTTGTCAAATAATAAGGCGTTGTTTGAGCGTATGCAGAGTATGTTTTATAAGGGTCTCATTTTCTGAGAGCTTAGATGCAATATTATTGTATGCGCAGGTGCAGGCGAATGATTTTTTTTTTTTTAATTTATAGCTTTTATTCGTAGTACAATTTATATCCAATACCTCATGATTCCCTTTGTTTTCTTGTTTCAGTGGTGACTCCTCTGAGGAATAAGCTGAACGCCAACATGCACTTGTGGTAAGGTTCACTGCATCACAAGCTTTTACCTTTTGCGTTCTGGACTGCGTGAAAACACAGGATATTTATTTATCAACTTTCAAAAGAGTCATATACTGACAGAAGTATCATAATATTATTTTCATAATAATAAAAATTAGTGTTGTCAAATATTGTCTTATATTCCTTATGTAGCTTGACAGAAATTACTTATTTAAGGTTGTGTCTTACACATATGAAGAGTTCAGTGGATTTCATGTATAATATATATCACTGTATATTGATTATTCTAAGTGATTTTTTCATGAGCATATCCCATGAAGACCAAAACCAGTAATTTCATAGTCCATCTCATAATACTGTCTTTCCTACCATATCTGTGGCTCTCTGCTCCAAGCCCATTGGTTGCTTTTAAATAAATGTGCACAGTTAAAGCTGCATTAATATTAACAATGTACCAGATGTAATGTCAATACCTGCCCAGCACAAAACAGCAGAGAATGTAGTGGCTAGCTTTTGAAGATAGTGGAGCACTGAGCAGACAAAAAGCCAGATATTTTTCTCTGGTGGAGACCAAAACAGTGGCAAAAGGAGAGTGAACATTAGGCTTCTACTTGACAATATATTTAATGTAATGTAAATATCTGCTTATTCTGAATTTGATGGCAGCAACATGTTTCATACCAGTTGGGACAGGAGCAACAAAAGACTGTGAAAGTTGTAGACTGATCCAAAAGCCCCTGTTTGGATCATTCCACAGGTAAACAGGTTCATTGGTAACAGGTGAGAGGATCATGATTGGATATGAAAGGTTCATTCTGGAAAGACTCAGTCATTCACAAGCAAGGATGGAGAGAGGTTCAGTACTTTGTCAAACACATGACTGTATAAAGCAGTGGTTCCCAGACTTTTGCTGCAGGGCCCCCCTTTGGAAGATGAAAATATTTTTGGGGGGCCCCTTCCTACATGTACCCCCATAAACACACTCGGCCACGACCTTTTCTTGCAAACTTCTTTAAAACAAATTTGAAACATTTTCTGTAATAATTAATACAGAACTGAAATTACCACCTAAATAGCACATATGTACACATAAACACAGACCTGGCAACCCTGTTGCTACACCCCTCCGGTATAACTCCACACCCCCCAGTTTGGGAACCACTGAGATATTACTAGTACATAGCATACATACATACATATATTACAGGATATTACTACATGGACTCACGAACACTTTGTAAAACTGTGGCAAGTGATTGGCTCCTGGTTTATTTACATTTTACACAATTTTTTTTGGAATTGAGGTTGTAATTCCAGTTTATAAAAGACTTAGTGTTGTCCACTGTAGATTTTAACAAAATTGTTTGTCAAACATCAAGAAACAGTGCATTAGTGAGGGACTATTTTCAGCCGTGGATTCATCCACATTTGGTGCTCTAGTGAGTATTTTGGGCAGCAGGATGTGAGATTGAGTCAAAATAAACTAGTGGGTGTGTTCATGGTAATGAAGGGACATGTCACCCAGTGCAACAGTGTGGCTCTCTAATGTGCTTTTAATAGTTTTTGCACAACAGTGGAGCTCAGTAGCACAGAGAAATAAGATGTAATAGGCTTTATATACACACACAACTGTTCAATTCAAGTTACTTTATTAGTCCCTGAAGGGGCAAGTAAGTGTTGAAATTTACACAGTAAAATTACAAGTTTGCTAAATATGTTAGAATGGCATATACAAGGATGAATCCATTATAATATCCAATACCGAAAAGGCACATATTATGTAAAAAAAAAAAAAAAATTAAAGTGCATTTTTCCGTATATGCACAAGGTAAACTGACAATTTCTTGTGCTGTGGCTGTTCACACATCTGATGGCTTCTGGAATAAGGCCAAAGTTAAGATTAGGTCATTGTTGTTTTGGTCTTATTGAGAAATTGTCGGCTCTGCAAATTGTCCACTTCAGTTTTTTTCACCATCACATCCAGTCGGGTTATCAGAGTCTGATGAGTCAAACCAGGCCTACCAGTTCCACTGCTTAAAAAAAACACACAAATTACACTTCCATTTAAAAAAAAAAAAAAAAAGTACAGATTTAATTTCACCACAGGTTCCTAACATTAGCCTCCCTGCATGACACGTCTTAGAAAAATCTCCCTCCACCACCGTTCAGTGTGAAGCAGCACAAACGCTTCAACTTTTTTTTTATCTCTTTTTTTTTTTTAATACCAATGGTGAAAGTCTCCTAATCATCCCCCAGTGTCTTTGCAGGCTCATTTGCATGTGGTTAATTAGTGTGTGAAGGAGCTGTCTGTGGTCTGCTGGCAGGAACCCGGACTCCAGCGTCTTGCACAACCTCCAGGATGTTTTGGAGATCGAATTCCCGTCACCTGCAACCCACGAAAAATCTGTATGTCACACAGTTGCACCCTTTCTATTTTCAAACATGTCCATTCCCATCACGATTACCTCAAGGATGTGTGTGTGTGTGTGTGTGTGTGTGTGTGTGTGTGTGTTTGGATCTATGCAGATTCCTGTTTGTGTGTGTGTCTGTTTGAGCTTGAAGTTGTAAGGGGGCGGACATACGCTATTGCCTATTTTTCCATATTTTTCTTTCTCTCTCTGTGTTTTGTTTTTCCATGAGGTGGGCACAAATTCTCCTTTAATTGGGTTGTTTACAGAAAAGATCATTAGAATAACAAAGATGGCAGAATTCTCTAGCACTATCAAATCGCTTTAATCACGCAAAACAATTTATCTCTCTTTTTTTTAACACTCCTTCTTTTCCCCTCCCCTCTCTGTGGATGGGTTAAAGGCCGTTGTGTTTATTTGCTGTCGCCGCGGTGATTAATGCCTCAGCTTCATTAGCATTCAGAGGAGTGCGAAAAAGTTGAGTTGACCAGATGTTGATTTTTTTTTTTTTTTTTTTTATACCTACCATGCTCTCTCTTAATGGATAGACCCACAAAAACAGGAGTTTCTCATTATGCCAAAATGCAAACGAGAGCAGAGAGGAAAGTGATAGTGAAAATGATGGAACTACACAGAGAGAGGGGGGGGGGGTGTTACAGGGTGATGTTAGCACAGGGTTTCTAACTAGAAGGTTGTTTAACACTAAGTGGTTACAGAGTCCCTGCCCAAGTCTTAAGCATCTGTAGCCACAGTGCTTGTGAGAAAAAGCACGCTGAATATTTATTTCTGTGTGTGTGCAGACCTTCAGTGCTGAGTGTGGGATCTGTTACTCCTACCATTTCGAAGCTGCAATCCCTGATCAGGTGTGTAACGACCCTCGCTGTGGCCAGCCTTTCCACCAGGCCTGTCTGTATGAGGTATGGGAACACACACACACACAGGGCTATGTGAGCAGCATCTACAGATTTTCATGGTTATGAAACTGAACAGACGAGTGTGTCATTTTCAATATTTATTTCAATATTTAGAGTCAAATTCCAAAACCTCTTGCCCCTACAGCAGAGGTCACTAACAGGCGGACCGCGGTCCGGGTCTGGACCCAGAAGCTGTCCCATACGGACCCGGGCCCACAACCAAAACACAAGGCTATGATTTAAAACCTGACGGGTCGCTTCTATTTTAACCCAGCCCAGCTCTTTACAGTAGTGGTTTAGTGGATAAGGAAACGCAGAGACCAATTACATGCGAGTTAAACCATTCCACATGGTACCACTCAGCCAATCAAGTGTGCGCATTGCAGGCGGTAAATATTGCGACTCTACAGTGCAGACAGATGAGAAAGTTAGAGGCAAGTTACTTATGAAGACATGGTAGAAAGAAAAAGAAAGATAGCGATACATGTAGAAAATCAAAGGGAGAGATACAGACGACTGAGCAGGAGAAAGTTAAGGAAAAAGACGAGAGATAAGGACAAAGTTGAGAAAAATAAGGAACAAATGACGCTCTCCAAATGAAAAAAAAGTGGACAGCAAAAATAGAGCATTTAATCCGGAATGGACAGACAGAAAAGGGGAAATTCAAGCCTTTACTCACTTTATTTTATTTTTGTGAAGTTAAGCACTTTGTTTGAGCATGCACAATTTTCACATTGTATTTACTTTCTCTTATTTTGAAATGCATCCCTTTTTTATTTAGTAAATGAGGAAACACTAGTCAACAGCAGTCTTACATCTGTTCAGTTCTATGTTAGTTGACACTAAATATTGTCAAAAAGTTTTGGAATTGTCCTGAATTCATTTGATTTGACAGTCAGGTATCGAATACATGCAGATGTTGATACAACTACTAGGCTACTTAAATATATATCACATTAAATAGTTAGACATTATGATCTTCTGGATCTTTGCTTCAAGATATTTTCTCCAACCGGACCTCTTTAAATTTTAGTTGAATACCCCTGCCCTACAGTTTTCCCTAATACAACGAATGGCATCTTTTTTGCCAGGTAAATGCCCATGTCATTCCCCTCACCTGCAGTTTGTGATGCAGGTTCGCTGTTAAAAATGTGTTTTCTCAGTCTCTGATGACATCATCAGGGTTATCTCAGAATTGTCAGTGCATTACACAAGAGGACATTACACAACTGTTATCACTGGCCGAGTAAGCCCTCTGATGATGTTAACTGATCGATGAGATATGATCTGATTAATCAAAATTAAGGATCCACATCAGGTAGTTTTTTTCTTCTAGTCTGTCCATTTGCTGCACTGAGCTAATGTTGATGATTAAACCTACTGTTGATAGTAAATCTTCACGTCCTCCATACCCTTCACAATCCCAAACCTTTGCTGTGACATTCACAGTGGTCCAGTGCCACTCACAACATTCTCGATATGGTTTTTCTAAAACTAGACACAGACATTAACTACACTTCTGTTTTAATCAAACATTATATTGGATCAAATTCCAACCAATATCTTTGGTTTGGGTATCAGAATCTGTATCCAGGGAGACAGAGCTGGATGGTGCATCCCTGTACCTAATACGTAACTGGTCAATAGGTTTTTGTCTCCCTGATAAGAACAAGATTGTGACACTGAACACTGCTCATTTATCAGTGTAAATGTACAGATAGTGAATATCTGTTATTAGTCAGATTCGAACAAATGTCACTTGATCACTGAACGCAACCCAAACTGGTTTGTGCAAAATACTTATATGCTCTGTTTGAGTGTGTTTATGTGCAACACACTGTGTGTTGTTGTGTGGCAATTGTTCATTTTCATGTTTGCATTTAAGCAAACAGGCAACCACAGTCAATTTAATTTCATATAAGGCCTTTTTGGACACACTTTGTGTACATCTGTGTTGCAGATATATCAATTTCATAGTTCTGAGAGAGACATTTCTGCTGTAATGTTGAAGTGAGCCAGGTCATGGAAGGTCCGAATGCACCAGTTAAGAGCCGATCAGGTTTTAGACTAAGCTATAGGGAAAATAAAACAAGACATTCATAGGCCCTTTTCAGGTTGGGTACGGGTGTTTTCAGTGTTGTGTGGGCTGTTAGCTCCGTTATTGACAGTACAGTGTGATCCCTGGCTCAGTGATTCGATCCCTGGCTCCTCCAGTCTGCATGCCAAAGTGTCCTTGGGTAAGACACTGAACCCCAAATTGCTGTTAATAGCTGTCCTATGGGTAAATGTGGCATGTGCTGTAAAGTGCTTTGAGTGGTTGGTGGACTAGAAAAGCGCAATATAAATGCAGTCCATTCACTATTTGATTCACAGACACTCACTCACATGTAGGATGCGTTCCCCAGCCCCTTACCCTACCCCTGACCTATACCCTAAAACCAACCTCAAACAGCCCTTTAAGCTCTTTACAAAAGTGAGGACTGGCCAAAACGTCCTCACGCCCAAGGTCTAAAACACTAACCGTGTCTCATAAAGATAGATATACAAGTGTATATACACATACAGACACCTACACAGGGCTTTCTGCTTGGCACTCAGTGAGAGAGGGTTGTTGAGGTGGACTGGTACAGCTTCACAACACACAGGAAATGAGCTCCTTCTGCCTGAGCAGGGATGACTTTGTTTTTATTATCTGTATTCAATGACATTAAACATACTGACATCTTTTTCTTTTTTTTTAAAGAGATAGAAAAAGTGTCAGGAGGACATTCAAAAGTTCCACATAAAAGCCCTCAAAATACTTCAGTGTCTGATAATCTTGAATGTAACTTTAAAATTGTGCAGTGATAAGTGTGCATTGAAACAAGCATTATCATCACTTGACACTGACACAGCAGAGGTAGTGATTTGATGAAGTAGTCTTTTTTTTTTTTTTTTTTTCCTTCTCTGTCCTTTTCCTTCAGTGGTTGCGAGCGCTCCCCTCCTGCAGGCAGAGCTTCAACATTGTTTTTGGAGAGTGTCCTTACTGCAGCAAGGTACACCTGCACCTCACAGTGTGACTGACAGCCGCCTTCACATTGCTTCATAAAGGCCTTCACTGCAGAGTCAATAGATATTCAGCATACTTAATTACCACGGCTCTATACATCACATAGCCTTCTCATTGCTGAAGGGCTGCGCGCAAGAATATATTGCATTCACCAGTTTCACTGAAGCTACTCCTTGTGTCATAAAGAGTAAGTAAAATATGTGGCACCGTGAATACGACTTGCCTTTGAGTCAAAGTCAAAGATGGTTTTATTTGTGCATATGATTTTTGAGTGTATTTGGGAGTCCTTCATCTATAGTCCAGTCAGAAATGAGAGCCTACTTCATGTTTTCACAAAGTGACCCTTCACACCACATGGAACCATAATGAACATTTAATACGCAGAATAAACTGAAGATTCTCCTTCTATTTCAGCCTATTACAGTGAAAATGGCAGCCCAGAGGTCCTGAGAAGTGGCTCCATCCATTGACGGCTTTGAAAGACGGTGCTGAAACTAGTAGTAGATCCCTTGCGTGCTCCAAAGACTGTTTTTTTTTTTCTCAAAAGGGTTTAAATGAATTTTGGCTAGCTCCAGCGAGAGCACCCAAGAGAAGGAAGATGCCCGCATAGGCGAACCAGAAAAACAGTCCCTTCCCCTGTGTGGGACCAGCCTTCTGTTCCGGACCTCTGAGAGCAGACCCTCCCCATTCGCCAACACTGTCTCCCTTTTCATAACAGCGGCCACTGTCCCACCACTGTCGACGGCTCGAGTCTGCTCTGTGGTGAAGCAGCCCTTCATCCCATGTTTCCCTGTACTCCATCTGCGTTTGGTTTGTCACTGTGTGTTTTCTCCTGTGCGGCTGGAGTCGTCCTTCCTGGCTCTCTGAGGTCATGGCGAGGTCGTCTCTTTCCCTGGCATTCCATTTGGATTTAGTTTTCTGTTAAAGAGGGTAATTCAAGTGTTTGCTCTTTTAGAACTGGCAACAGCACGAGCAATTCTACCGTATTACATGTGAATAATGTAAACAAGCTTGTGAAAGATCGACTGCCAACTGAATGCTTGTGTATTTCTCTGTAATCTTCTTGAGAACACAACAAGAAGTCTGAAGTTTAAAACATCTTTATAAACACTTACTGGCCATAAAATACTTGTTTTGAAGCCATTTGTGAGGTTCAAACCAAACAAGTATTAATGCAGTTTTACATAACAAATTAAAAACAGTCATACATAAGGAGCACAGCTGCTCTAGTATCTTGGCCTCACACCTGTTTAGTCTGAGGTCTGGGGCCTATTGGTGGGCCTCGCAAATAGCATGCAGGAATTGGTCTGGGTCTGGCTGCTTCTTCCTCCTCTTCAACCTCATCTTCACTGTCAGGTTCTTCATAAGTCGGCACAGGATCAGGCCTCGTCCTCAGTGATCTGCTGACATCTTTCTTCTGTGAGCAAACAGCAAAAGATATTAGTTATTAAAAATAGATTTCATTCAAAATATTGATAACACCTTATTTGAGCAGGTGTGAAACTGACATGACTTTGTTCTAACCATGACATAACACCTGATGTGAACACGAAGTCTTAATGAATGTTTATGACTATATGCTGTTGCACTACAGTGACCAGAAGTTCCAGTTTGTCTAGGATTGTCCTGAGACCCCACATATATCTGTAAAACTCTAAAATGTCCTGGTTTTCAACATGTACTACCAAATGGTTTGTGTTTACAACACAATTAACAGATGTTTATGTTCCACTCATTATTACTGACCCAATATATAAAAAATAAATAATGCACCACACATCTGAATTCAACACAATTTGACGGTATGTGTGTCAATCAATCAATGTGTCATCAAAGCTGTTGTTAGCCAATTCTCTTGCAGCTCTTTCTGAAAGAACTTGTCAGCATGTTTTTTAATGCAAAGTTGACATTGTTTGAGATTTCTTTGTTATGACAGATTGACATTAACCAGGACAACATAACCTGTCATGAAGATGCTACAGCAGGCCAAATCATCAAACAAACTAATTAGCTTCATGTGTTAACATTACATTCAACTGTCATATGTGGTTGGTTTTGACATTGTCAAGGGCCCAATATAATTGTGTCATGAATATTTCCCTTAACCTCAACTACACTGGTATACAATTTGGACTTAAAGTGTAATAAGGTCAGTACCAAGATGATTTATGGAGCTTCCTGATGGACAGATAATAACTGCTGCTAACGGTAGCTAGTGCTGCTGTTAGCTTGTCTGTGTTGTGTTCCAGTCTAGCCAAAAAAATAATGAATGAATTTCTTCAAAAACTTTAACCTGCAAGTAAGATGTGTTTTTTTTTTCTCAAACAAGCATAAATGAAATAAGGTGTGAAATAAAGAGCTGTTTCAGACCTCACCTGTTTTGGCTGAGGTTTAGTGATGGGTGGTCCTCTTATGTAGCATGCTGGCACTGGTTTAGGCTTTGTCTCCTCTTCTTCTTCCTCATCATCATTATCCACTTTTGTGGACACAGCCTTGGCTTTGGAGGCCCCTCTGGCTCGTCCTGTTTTCTGTTGAGACAATACTTAGATGATTTGAACTGCAAATTTTAAGTTGCGCAGCTGTATAAGGTGCTGCTATGTTGCTGTTTTAAACATCCCCATAAACTTGAACAAGTGATATTTGCTTTTGTACTGCAAATTAGGATTTTGAACTATCTTTTAGTAGTTTCTGCTCATTACATAAAAATAATCATCCATAAAGTAATCATATATTTATACAGGACCAGTGGCAAATGATCCAACATGAACATGCCCATTGATTGGCTTTCATCTCAGCTGACATTTACTATCATCACTAAACTGCCAGTTAAAGGCCACTTCTCTTTATCAAACTAGCCAGTGCTTTAGCATGGAAATTCAATGACATGAGGACAACGAAGGAAGGAGTATAATTGGACACACCCTATGCTGTGGAAAGTGCCATGGACTACTTTAATTTGGGGCATTGAGAGGTGCCAAGAGGTGATTCAGGTGAAGTCATCATATATCATCATTCACAATGTAAAATATCTATTTTAAAATCCTATTACATTTATAATAGATAAATATTATTCATATTTATTGTACTGTATTGGTTACATGATCTGGAGAAAAAAGGAAACACCATGCATGATGTACAAGAATAAAAGAAACAATCAGGTGAATGCCTCCATACAAACCCTGTGCATGTCCGTCTCAGTGATCAGAGGCGAGGGACAAACTGGAAGAGATCAAACTAATGTATGAGCGCCTGCCAGTGTTACAATGGGTCAAAGTATTTGTGTTCCAGAATGTTCTTACAGTAGGGTGGTGATGATGCCCTGCTGAATATTTACAGTCTCAGTTTGGCTTGAGCCAATCTGGGACTCCAGTCCAAAGCTTGAGACACAAATAGGGAGATTCCAAACTTCTGTTATTAGGCATAATCAGCTTCCACATTTCTGTCATCCTTTGAGTAGTAACCAATGAACTCTCACATTTCACAGTGGAAATCTCAGGCAACTATTTGAATAACAAGTGATCTCACATCAAATACTGATTGAGTTAAGAGTTTCTTCCCCCTGAAATGAATCTCCAGAGAGTGTAAATTTTAAAATGCCAGCTTGATGTTTCAGAGTGTGTGGGGTAAACAGAGCTTTTCCTAAATTAAGACGAGTGGGTTGGGGGCTGTGCAGCAGTCCGTAAGTCGCTTCGAAGTCTCTATATAATCATTTATTTTAAATATTATTGAAGCTGAAAAGATAGAGCTGTTGTCATTAACCTGTCTGTCTCACTTATCATATGTTGGCTGTGATGCAGTTTTGTTGTTGAATGAGTGAAGAGGAGATGAAGCCGTTTCATGTGTTCAGGTGTTTCACTGTGGACTGAGGTCTCTACACAAATGGCCTGGAAATGCTCATTGAGACCAAGCGGCAACCTCCGGCGCTGAAAAATGAAGCCAATGCGGAAGTGCAAAAAAGCTGCAGTTCCTCGAATAACCGCTAGAGCAGGCTGCAGAAGGGAGTCAATCACATTTGAGCCCCATGTTAAAATGTCCGATTTTATGACAGAAAAAAACATATTTACAGCCTGGTTCAAAACATGGCTCTAGTCTCATAAGCTGTTTTTCTACTCCATGACAACTCTTGGGGGGGGCGAATTTTTTTATAAGGCGTTCGTTTAAAATATACAGCATACATCATTATGCACAATTCATAGCTGTCAATCTAAGTGGCGCCACTTTGATTGACAACTAGCCACTAACGGTCTAAAGGGCGTCACCCCGGCTAATTCTAGTCACTGAGTTTGGGAAAGAGATCGTCGTGGGGTTAGCCGGCTAGCAACGATATTTAGCATTTAACCTAGCTGGTTAGCCATAGCTAGTATGATTATTTCGAATAAAGCGGCTTTTTCAGCGGCTTTTTTCAGCCAATAGCGTTCATTCAAACCCGCCTCAGCGCCGCCCTCGCTCCACCTCTTTGTCCATATTTGGAGTAACCGGAGGTAGGCTACCAAGATGGCTACGCACTACGATTTGCTTCATTTTTGCTCTTCAGAAACGTATGGATGACGTCACGGACACTACGTCCATATTTTATACAGTCTATGATTGGGACACCAAATTGGGCTTTAAAATTTAACAGCTTAATATAGATGTATCTTAGACACAAAGACTCTGACCTCGTCATGTTCTCACCTTTTCTTTGGCAGGGGCATCTTGTACCTTGGTGGTTGACTCTCCTGCAGGTCCTTGAGGAATGGAGCAGTCAAGTCTTCCTGTGACAACACTAGTCAATACCACTTTAAGATGCTGGTAGTCTGGCTTATTTTGGTAGTCCAGACTTTTCACATGAAGGAGGAATGCGGCCACCTCATCTGAAGACAGGAACAGATTGTCAAATAACAAAGTTAAAAATATTAAGTCAGAGTGTTTCAACCTTGTTGAAAGTAGTGGGTCAAACCAGAATAATGAGAGCATTTGATAAAACGTGTCATCTGTTGCACAAGCTGCTGTCAGACATCGGTTTGATTTTACAAACAAACACACACTGTTTTAGGCGCTAGCTTTAGTAGTGCTACATCTGCAGTAGGAGACATGAGTCATGCAGCAGCAAAGGCAGGATGAACCTGAGGCCTCAGGTCCAGATAATACTCTGCCTGTCAATGTATCTCCCCACAGAGAGTAGATTAGGCATGCACACAGCTATGCATTGTGTGTGTGTGTGTGTGTGGAAGTGTCATACACAGTCAGCTGCGATCCATCACACACCGGCCAGACGACGTGTATGACACATACTGCGCTAGAACTTGTATCTCATATACACGTACACACACACACTCACACACACATAGTTGATGCATACCCTGGCTCTTATCTGAGGCGGGCAGCCGGGCCTTGTCAGCAAAGGAGCACCCGGTCCCAACCATACATCACACACTAAGCCCTCACACAGGTGTGACCTCTCCTTATAAAGAGGAGAGATAAAACACGACAAACTTTGAAAGGCATGTCAATGGGACAGCTGTTTAATTGCTACAAAGTTATTCAGGAGCTTCAGGTAACCGAGGGAGAGATGAAGTGTTTTATTCTGGGTGGAAAGCTTCGGCTCTGTGACTTCGGCAGAATGAAGATCTGATCTTCATGTAGTGTTGACCGCGGTTTCGCTCCGTTTCGACAGACTCTTGCACGATAATCTGTTTTAAAGGTCCTGTTCACATCAGGTATGCTTAGGCCATGTTCAAACCCACTTCAGCCCAGCGTGAACAAACACAGCCTTTTCCTTCATTCCAGGAGCGAATCCCACCGCACTGGGACAGCAGGGGGTGCCAATGCAGAGGGAGGCCTCTGACAAAAATACACAGTGTCAGCTATATTATTTTGTAAGATGAATGACATTATTCTCTTGATCATCAAGACGGAGGATAAAGTGATTGTTGTACCTGGAGTGTTGGAGCAATGCACTTGGCCAACACAGGTGGGCTAAACTAGGGTTGTATATTGAAATCCTGAAATTCATGCCAAAATCTTGAGGCATCCTGGGATTTTAGCACATGTGTTCCCTTGATATTTCTGTACTGAAGAGTATCATATGTATTAAAACAATGACACCATTAATGCTACTAAACTACAGTCAGAGATATGGTCCAACCTTAACTTGCCGTTATTGCAGTTGTATTCCTGTATCACCCTTTCATTCACAGGCGTTTCTTCCAAATGTAATAATACAAAAATCAATACTAAAATGGGAGTTTACAAGTCAGCTGTGTGGCTGAGCTGTAAACTACTTAAAATAAGGGAAATTATTAGAGAATATTAGAATAAAGGAACAAAATGGAGTGCAAAATCTGCACACATAAAATCTGCATACTGTTGGCTTAATCACATATGAAGAGCTGCATCCTGAGTCAGAGCAGTGGGGCCAAATGCAGTGCAGTATTTGATCCAGTGCAGATCACTTAAACATTAGAAATGAATGTCTAAAATAACACAATGTAATGCCTGCATTTGTTGAATAGTCTTCCTCTGACACTGCAGGCAGGAACAATCTCAGGTCAACCCTATGGAGATGAGATCATGTAAAACTACTGCTTTCCACCTTGTACAGTAAATAGTATAGTTTTATGAAGGAAATGTGTTATTCTAAAGAATATAAAGGGATAATATGAGAAAATTAGAATGAATGCCATTTTATATTCAATTACTTGTCATCTCAAGACTTATGTCCAGAGATGAGTTTCATCCATATAAACAGCAGAACAAGTTGAGAGCACAGGTTTAACCTTCTACAAGCAGGGTGGGACTCAGTGTGAATTTAAAAGCTCTCCACACTTTGGGGCAATGACACTGAGTGCAGTCTGTAAGATGTGAATTGTAGCTTGTCACATGTCTTAATTTCAGCTGCCAGCTGTTGTAAGTACACTAGATAAAACTGAATGAATACATTGGAAATGGAACACTTTTCTTATGGAAGACAAGTTGTAGAACATCTGATAATTTTTCATGCTTTACAAGATCCTTTTATGATTGAAAACCTTGTCTAAAATATTGTCTGTGCATACAAGAATAGTGGTGTACAACAGCTATTACCCATATGCCCTGTGCACGCCAGCCCACTATCTAACTTGGTCTTTGCTCAGGCCTTGACTCTGAATCTCCATTAAAAGAGCAGAAGATTAGACATAGATTCTTCTCCTCTCCTCCACAGGCCTGTCGTCTTGTTTCCAAATTCTCTGCTGAACCCAAGAGGAGTAAATGATCCTGTCCTGTAACCTGAAGATGCCCTGCGGATCTGGCTTACCTGTGCTGGCTCCGCTCACTGACAGCTGCTGGACCGAGTCTGGCAGATTATCCATCAGTCTGATAGAGGGGCAAAGGAAGATAGAACAGTGAGCAAGTGAGGACAGAAACATCATGAGAGATAGAGTTCAGTGGTAGATAGCAGGGTGAGGAGAACACAGCAGGGGAACAAGCTGATTCCAAGTCAAACTATTGGGTCCTATGGGATGTTAATTAATACTTCTCTCAGTATAAAAAAAACTGACAGTCATTTTTTGTAATTATTAATGTTAGAGTATTGCAGCTCTAGTAATATTACTCTAGTAGATATTGAGTCAAATCAACATCAGTCTCTAAAATTACGCTTCACATAGTATTTTATTGCACAACTAACTTGAGATTGTATAAATCTTGGATATTGTGTCCACCCAGTGAATTTACTTTTGTCAGCTTTTGTAAAATTGATATAGATTTAAGGAATACCTTATACATACAGTAATGATCTAGGAGAAATAAAAGGTAAATATTAAATAATCCTGTAAGTGGCTTCCACGAGCCACAGTCATGAATCTCTACATAGTTCTGTCAATCATTAATAATTGAAAAAAAAAAAATCAAAATTGTCTGTAACAAAAGTAATGGACAACAAGGTCATGTTTCTTGTACTGTAGGATACAGGAACAGCCCATATACAGCAACCAATAACCTGAATCTTTAAGAACTTGTAAGGTTTCAATTTTTACATTAGGCCTTGTGTTTCCACTCATTTTATAAACCAGGATATTAAGGATAATTGTCATTAAAACATAACAACATGACAGTACGCACTATTATGCAAAGTTTTTAGATTAGCGCTGCTGGGGGACAGAAAAGACCTGAAGAAGTGACACTAATCTAAACATCATATATGATGGTCTATGTCTGTGTTGTGGTTTGGCTCTTTCAGAAGAGGGAAATACGAGTGAACGATCCGTTGGTGTAACAGGCATGGAGATGCAGCGTAATCATTACTTTATAAAGCAATGTAGTGTTTGGTTAAGTTTCTTAGTTTCTTATTTCATGCAATCAGATTTTGCCCCTGAAAACAAGCTGTTGCACTGATAACCCAAAGAGTATCCTCAGGTTCTAGAATCCAAAGTTAGTACGCATCCCACCACTGCTGTAAGAGTACCTGGCCACATGCTTCGTTTAATCTCTGCTGTGAGAACAGTAACTGCTCGCCTACCTGGTCTTGGCCTCCTGGACCTGATTTGGGTTCTTGAGAACATTGTCCCAAGGCAGGGACCCACATAACCAGTGAAGAAGACAAAAACCCAAAATCTGGAGGTCACCACGTCTAGATGGAGCTATAAACAGAAAAAATCAGAAAGATGCAGTGGTCAGAAAAAGTAATATATCTAATATTCCATTCAAATTCAGATGGGATTCAGATCTCTAGTGATCCACAAAGACCAAAAGAATATAACAAAGCAAAAGTACAAAAGAAAGAAGTACATTCACTGGTATCAGGAAAACAACAGGTCCTTCCCCAGAACAATCAAGGTTGGCCATAAGTACCAGTGTCAGCATTGGGAATTTGTTTTACCCAACAAGGTGGGGACGGATGAAGATGACACCTTGTTCTTAGAGCAGATCGCTACTTTGGATGAACAATCTGTATAGATTCATCTGAGACACTTAGACACTGTGATAGATACTAGTTAGATACTAGATCTTAGATACTGTAGAACAGTATGATGATGATGAGGAGGAGGAGGAGGAAGAGGAGGAGAGGGATTGTGGGGAGTTCAGTTATGTGCAACGAATGCAATCAAAGCTGTGACATATTCATCAGTAGTCATTAATCTACAAAGAATGATTCAGAGTGATTCAGACTGAAGGGCACTATTCGAAAGGATCACCTGTGGACAAAGTGTTTAACAGCACTCTGAGGAACTGTTGTGTTCAAAATATGCTTTATACCTAGGTATTTTATTATTTCGAGCACTGTCAACAGCTGTGTATCTGCACTTTAAATGTCTCCTGAAGGTTAAAATAAGCTTTCCACAAATCATAACCAAAACACACTTCAGCACTTCAGGTATTCGATCAGGAGGGCAAGTACAACAACACAATGTAATATTAGAGACCTTAGTATTTGAAGAAATGTATAATACCACTTTGATTTCACATGTGCTAAGACTTCTTTAAGAACACGTCTAGAGTGTGTTTGCATCTTATTGTGAGCTTGTGATTGCATCGGTCTACATTAATGTGTGGGCTCTATCAATACTTGTCGACCAAGTCCATCCAGAAGGGTCAAGCTCGGGGAGTTTTAGCAACTCAATACTGTAACAGTCACCACACATCTCTGAAGAAATTACCTATCGACGGGCTCCATCAGAGGGGGGAAATCTCCCTGAGCCACAGCAGGCATTGATCCTCCCCAGCCAACAGGGTGGTGTAAAACAGAAGCATGGTAACTGCCACACAAGGCCAGATTACATGGAATGGGTGGGTGCTGGGCAGTAATCCAATGTCATGTTAACAAATATGCTGTTAACGAAATAGAGTTCTTTTTTTTTTTTTTAAATGGAACAGAATTTCGTAAAAAAAAAAAAACAAAAAAAAAAACGTAGCGGTGTGTTGCAAGAAGACCGCAAAAGATGAAAGGAAACAAATGTTGTGTGTTGTGTCTGAATCAAAAACCTGGTAACACTAACCTGCTCCCCAGCAGGGAGGCCATACAATCAATGAGGATGATCAGAAAGGGAGAGGTGGTTAAAGCCTGGATGTTGACACTGACTTTATAGGCCTTGAACAGAGTGATGCTACCTGATGTCCTAGCATGATGGTATCGGAAACTCGTCACTCAACTTTACAGGTATGAGGCCATGTGGGGCGTCTAAGGATATTTTAAGAGGTTTCTTACCAGTAAAAGGAAATGTTTAAATAATTTCATTGTCCCCTATGTTTTTGAAGGTACAATACAAGTCACTGTATCAAGCCAAAGCTCTCAGCTCTCATCAACAGCTGTATCTTAGTGGGGCTACACTGAATTGCACCATAAACCAACAAGAGCACAGAGCACTTTCCATGCATAAATATAGACATGGTAAAGTAATAAAGGGATGTTTTTTTTTATTATTTTATTTCAGTGAACTTGGAACCATCATCCTCGGGTCAGAAGCATCAAGTCAAATTACCTCACCTGTAGGTGTAATGTGACCCTCTGTACACATGTGCACTACACACCCACACAGTGGTGTCACTGACACAGGCCACCTTCACTGTCATGTGATGATGAATGGGTCCAGGTGCACTTTCATTCATAAAACTGTTTTTTTTTTTACATACATACAAGAACATCCGTCGTTGGTGCTGTAGGGTACAACAGTTACTTTGACCCCTGCCACCTGACAGATCACCTCTGCATTTCACAAAAGTTGTGAAGGACATCAAGCTAGACTGGTTGGGGTCCAGTGTGCAGCATGCCATGTCTAATGGCCAATATATAAATCTATGATTGCCTAATGTGACCAATCTACCCTCACTGCTAGACAAATACTGTGTCTAATTCTGACATTAGGATACAGGGTGTTGGACATTGCACAGATAACACCATAAGTTACATTGATGTGACTGATCTATAGGAGCCCTACACAGGATCCCTCTGAGGAGCAATGCATAGAACTTTCACCAGTAAACCTAGTACTGACTGATCTCTGTCAGGGTCATTTGTTAACCAAACAGGTATGCACAAACCTGCTGTGAGAACATAAAGTGTCAACTATATGTTAGCTCTAAATATGAAACTGTCATTGTCTGCTACACTACACCTCAACAACTGTGATGATAAGAGTTATGCCTGTTTGTCCTTGTGGGTGTAAAGTATGCACTAAGTCAGCATTACAGTGTGGCTTCCTATTGTTGTAAATAATTACACAACACTTCATTGCTACTGAGAGCCCTTTAAAGGAGAATAAAGATGAAAAATACATGTGATACTGACACTGGAAAAAGTGTTGCAACTCCCAGAGCACCATAATAGAATAACAATTAAAAAGATCAACAACTACATTAAGCGTTGCTGCCCTCTGTACGTGCTCTGGGCGCGTTATTGAAGCTCATAATAGTGTTTTGTGTGTCTGCTCTTCTGTATTTAATGCGTTTTGCCTGCATATGAGGAATGACACAGGACAGTGCAGAGAGGCATGTGCGCACAAATACACACGTAATCAGCTCTCAAATGGGGGTTGGGCATGCTTGAAAAACACACACACGCACAATACATTAATACAGAGCACCAACATAAATAGACACACACACCACTCGCATGTTCTCTACATGCTTTAGAGAGGGAGGTGAGGCGGTGATAGTGTTGTTGTTAATTATCTCCTATTGTTATTCAGATTCCCTAAAGCATGCTGCAGTGTCACACTCTTAACCCGTCTGCTTCACAGTCTTGTCGTTTGGAGACGGTCTTCCGTCCGCTGGACGCCCACCGAATGCTTGTAATTACACCGTTTAGCTCTGAGTTCAAAGGCCTGCCAGTCGGCAGCTGCGTTCACCAAGCCTCACCATGGAAACCTGTCAACATCTTTGCGGGGATTGGTGCCATCAGGTCAGGGGAGGGCAGATAAGGGTCCCGTCCTAGGTTGTGATCTCTATGTGCAGTGGAAAATACTTTGTTTTGAAGCAGGGGTTAAAGATGACAATATACCATCTGCCATATATATGTTTTCTTCCCACAGGTGGAAGTTTCTTCAGGTCTATGAATGACTAGTATAATATAGGCAATACAAAAAAATGATTATGTCCGTCAGGCTTGCAGCATTCTTGTAGTTCCAATAAGAGCACTTAGCGAAAATGGATGCTTAATTTTGCATCGTGTTCTTTCATATAGATAGCAAAAAGTTGCATCTCAATTTTTATAGCTCACCTTTCTTCTGCTCTTTCCCCTCCCACCTCAAAATCATATTAAAATTGACATGACTTCCATTTGATAGTTATTGCTGACAGGACATTTTCCGCCCCTCTTTTTCTTATCGATTGTGTTGACAGAAACACTACCTGTAGTGATTAGGCAGTCTGAGCCATGTTAACTCACAATATCGAACTGGAGGGTAGGGGAGTTGGTCGGCGTGGAGCCCATAGAGGTTATCTGTGGCTTGGGCCTCTCTCTAACCAAACATCAAAGCCCTTAATTAATGGGGGATGAATACACGATGCAGGTTATGACTTCAGCTAATTAGGGAATTGTTAAACAGAGACAGTACCGGGGAATTCAGTAGGGGCCATGGATGGAGAATCGATGGTCAATGAAGAGAGGGAGCATGTAGGCAATTTGCCAGTTAATGTGTTCCCATTATCAGCCGAGGGAGGCAGAGGGTGGCAGGGCAAAGAGACTATTTTACATGTATTGACAAACAAAGACTGCAAACAAAAGGCCAGAGCTTATAGCAGGGTTAATATAGATACAGTAAAAATACCTGAATACAGCTATTCCCACATCCTACATTCTTCCCACTGTAAGGAATCAAGAAGGAATTTGGCGATAAAAAATAACTTTGGAAGTTACCTCCTCAATTTAGCTAACACAGAGTTGGAAGTTTCATTATTACATTGACATATTTACTGTTACAACTGTTTTATATGATGGATATTATTCATATGATTATCACACCAAGTCACATTTGATTAAATTTTATAGGAGAAAAGAAAAATATTTTAATATAAAAACACTAAAAATATATATATATATAATTTATATTTAGCATACAAGTGCTGCTTAGTGTGGGATTTTAGGATGGCAATTTTGTATATATCAGTTAACCCACTTAAACGTGTTTGCAGTTTCTTGTTTCTAAATGTCTAACAGAAGGACGCAATTTTAAAACTGTCATGTATGTAGTATACAGGCAACTGTACACTCTTACTGACCCTCTTGTAAGTACTCGAGAGAGTCGTCTTATACAGATTTCAATTCCTGATGATTTCCTGTCCAATTTATATTTAGGTTGTCCAACACTAGCTATAATCTTGATTTAGGGTAAAAATAACAAAAGGACAAAACTTCTTTTCAGTGCCATGACATGTTGAAAATAGTTATGTATTGAATTTGCACAGGCTTACTATCTAACATCCTTTAATAAAACGGATTGAATAGAGGGGGAAAAGTTACATCTTTTCATTTCTTGACTTCTTGAATTTCTTTCTTTTATCCAAAGCGATGTACATCTGAGAGTAAATACAACACAAGCAAGGATCTAGTCAGGGTCTATTGCTGAGGGGAGAATTCACTCCATTGCCACTGAGGCTTTCTGCACATTGTGGTTGCTGCAGCACATCATCTCTGTCGATCAACTAGATTGCCACATATAATATTCACTTACCAACTCCTTTGTGGACATCGAGGCTGGTGTACTCAATGGTTCCATTGTGGCCCTTTTTGGGGTTTTCCTTGTATTCTTTGTGGACTCCATCAGGACAGTATCTGTAGGACAACCCATAGTCTGCTAGGTAGACCTACAGCACAAAGCAGGACACACACACACATTACTAATTAGAAAGCTATTCAACAAATAAAGAGAATTTTCTTTCATTCCACCATAATCCTTAAAATGGATAGTTGATAACTGACCACATGCACTATCAAGAACGGATAACAGAAACATAGTCTTCAATTGCATTATCCAAATAATGAGTATATTCTGTTGAATTCAGCAGCCTCACTTCTACACACATGTAGGATAATTAGTGGAGGTGTACACTGGACTAACCTGTTTAGGGTCTCTGTAACCCAGCATGAGGTTGGCAGCTTTAATGTCTGCGTGGACATACTCGTTCTCATGAATATACTCCAGTACAGACACCTGGCAGGCACCAAAAACAAGAATGACAGTTATGCACAGTGTCAGATGTATGTTCTGTTCACCTGTTGCGTCAGAGTGGCCTTTGACTCTGTTTTCTTTATTTCTTCTATCTTTTCTTTTTTAAAAAATACAATCAGTGAACACTCAAAAAACATATCCTGACTATTTTCAGTGAAGATGATCTCACCAGTCCTTGACCGATCTGGAGCACGGTGGCCTTGTTCAGTCGACCTCCGTTGTGCTCGCACACTTTCTGAAAGTCAATGCCCAGTCGATCCATGGCCATGAAACGATAGCTAAGTGAGAAAAGGTCAGATTTTCCTGAATTTTCTCATTCTTAATATGTAGATGAGAGAAAAGCAGTTTTCAACAATTTTATCATTAAAATCTTCAAAAAAAAGACCCATACATATATATATGTTACAGAAGAAAAATGGAAGATGACAACCAGCCCAGATCAGTGAACAGTAGCCAGGAAAGATGGAGCAATAGTCATAATGTTAAGAGCAGATTACCAGGCATTGCATTTGCATTTACTCATAGTATTAATTGTTAAATAATAATTAAGTGTTCAAGTTATCTCAATTCCCACATTTTGATTGGATCTCCGTACGAAAATAAGTTATGCAGTCAGACTTTCAACGAACATGGCACATCCCAGGTCAAGGACAGCAGTGCCATGTCATTCACAGAGTTCAGTGACCTTTTACTTGTAGGGTGAATTTTTTTTCCTTAATAATTAGATTACAATGTAGGAATTGTATTTACACCTGACTGAGATCTGATCACCTAGCCATCTGTAGATGTGTAGGTGTGATCACATTCCGTTCACAATGAGTTTTGCTGCATTAAAATGTTTATTTCTAATTCAGATGCAAATACAAATTGCATGTTAATGCCAGGTGTAAATGGGGTCGAAGGAACTAGATCTGCTATTATCATTCGCACCTGCTGCCTGTTTCTCTCGTATATGACAAAACAATTTAGAAATAAAATGCTCCTGTCACAACAAGATCCTCCATTTGAATAGTAATGCCATTTTATGGCACAGCATACTTGAAACAAACCAACAGTAAAAGTGTAGAATGCAGAAAAAGTGCTGATGTTGTCTTTTACATTGAAAAGGGAGTAAACATGTATCATGGTAATCATCTGATCATCTGATAACATGTTGTCCATTAAGTGCTGGCTACATCAATACCTGAGGTCACCATTTTTAGCGAGCCCTGATCCCCAGTAGGTTGGGATGCCCAGGAAGTCCAGTTTTGTCTTTGTCTTCCATTTTTGCACTGGAACCGGATTAGAAGAGAGATTATAATGTGTGTACAAATACATTTATATTTTCAATCATTGGGAGTCTGAAAAGACTGAATAATACACCAACCGAATTAAAACTAAAAAAACACAATGGCTGTATTAAGAAAAAAAACCCTAGTGCCTTGTACTGAAGAGTCTGACAGTCTGAGGAAATGGTTGGCAAAAACCTTTGATGATAGCCGAATGATTCCCTAACCTTGACCTAACCCCCAGTTGAACACCTCTCCTTTATCAAGAGGAACTGAATAAAAGCCCAATAAGGCTATGAAAAGTAGGCGAATGTTTTGTCCAGAATTCCAATTTGTCTTTGTAAGTGTAATAATGCATGCATGCAAATATCAATCTTACTGTATTGAGAGTACAAACACACAACTGCAAACACACACACACACACACACACACACACAGAGGCCCCAGACAAAGCAGTGAGCCTGGCTCAGAGCTCTATGGCGGCTGGCCTGACTGGCGCTCAACCAGGCTGGCAGGTGGTCAGGGGCTCAGCAGAGGCCCGGCCATCATTACATGTGAGTGGCTTCCTCTCTCTTGCTACTCTCCAAACAAAGGCGTTGGAGAGCTCAGACAAGCGCGGAGAGGGGGCTAACTGCCACTAAGGTGCATGTTTGCTTTGGCTTATTATTAATTACTGTGCGGCAGGCAGCAAAGCCTCTGTGTCTGCGGCCACTTCATCAGTCAAACACATCCATGTTCCAAAGACCTGCCGGAACGCTGGACGGGTGGTGCTACTCACTGCTCTCTGGTTTGGCTGCCCTCTGGTAGAACTTGAGCTCTGAGAACAGAGGGCCATTATCCTGGTACTCCTGTATATACAAGGGCACATTATTAACAGTTTCATCATCACTGATTAAAGATAAAATTCACATCTTAGAAGAAACATTATGAGAAACATTAGTGTCCCACCCAACAAGCATAATCCCACTTGTGTAAATAAAACCAGTTGTGCAATCTATTGTACTCTTCTGCTATATTCAAAGCTTTCTTCCTGTTCACTCTTGCCTTGACTCAAAGAGGGACTCTCCAAAAGACCTGGAAGGAACACTGCATCCCAAAAATTGGCATTTGCTCTGAGGTTACATTAAGTGAAAGGAGAGTCCCTCATCTCCCATTCCTTTGATTCTTCCCTCCTTTACAGCAAGGGTATAAATACATGTACACATTAAGAACGATACTTTCTGAGAAACAAATA
Source organism: Centropyge bicolor (assembly GCA_037975185.1). Lineage (NCBI taxonomy): Eukaryota > Metazoa > Chordata > Actinopteri > Pomacanthidae > Centropyge > Centropyge bicolor. Next base: position 1,466,886 of record JBBMOC010000057.1, on the reverse strand, counting down.
GCTTTACATACAAATGTAAGCCTAATTGCTTGTACATATGATGCAAGAATGTGAAGCAATTTGCATGTATTAATCATGTTATATTGCCAATGTGTGAACGGATTGTAACAACACAACTTAAAACATGAGTCCTTTCACAAATTTGATGTCGGCGCTGGTTGCTTTGCAGTGTGGGCCAATGGTGTGATTTGTAAAGTTATTTAGTATCATAGAGCCAGTGGTTAAAAAAAATATATAACATTACAGATTATCATGTCATTCTAAATATGATTGTAATTCATTTTCCAGCATTCAGTGTTTTATTTCAATTTTTTAATTTTGTTTATTTCAGTTCAGTGTCTGTCACAATCATCATTATAGGCGATGTCCAGGGTGATGCTCACTCGTGCTTACTTACAGTCACCAGTGTCATTAACAACAACGGTATCCTGAAAGCTACACATAGTACCTTTTATAGTTTTTGACTGAATTAGGTGCCATTAACAACTTTACATGTAAAGATAGATAACTTATAATGGCTCATAGTGCATGCCTGAATGTTAAAGATTGGTTTGGATTTTTCCAGAATCCTCAGCAGTTTTAGGCTAAGACTAAGACTAAGTTGACTTTAGCCTTGTGTGAAAAATGCTGTTATCTGCTTCTACCATAGAGTGGAGTCAGGCCATCTTGGAGCACATACTAACATTTCAACAAGCGTTATTGTGTCCCTTAAAATAGATACACAGCACAAATGTACTCACAATTTTTATGACAAATTCAGTTTCTTCTGCAACAGGTCTGTCCACATCCCGGGAGGCTGTGAGACAGGAGACAAAACAGGAATGAGGAAAGATGAGAAAAAACACAAAGTTGAGGCAAAAAGCAACAAAGTTGTTAGAAATTATGTTAAATCTTAACTCTTGGAGCAGACCTTTGGATTTTTAAAAATCATCCAAGACCAGCAAGAAATTAACACTATGTAAATAAACACTGTATTGAGCACTAATGGATTTGTAAATGTTGGGATTTATAGCTGAATGCAGAGGTCTTCATAGATTAGAGGGGTATGGAACTGTTGCAAAATACATGGCAAATTGAAGAGTCGACTTTCCTGTAGAAATCAGTTCAAAAGGCTTTCACAATCAAGAGAAATACAGATCACAGTAGCGTCTCCCAAATGTGTGTGTGTAGTACAATGTATAAGTTACTCTACTAGTTTGCATGCATGTACATACTTGTGTGACAGAGTGTGAATGTACTGAATGTGTGAATGTTTGTGTGTGTACATACCAAGATAGATCAGTCCAAAGCCACCTTGACCAATGATTTTCCCCAGCCTCCATGTCTTCTTCTCGGTGTCAGTGAGTATGAAGCCCTCTGGGAGTGGTTTGGGTAATGTCCTCTTTCTTGGGGGTGCCATGAACACTGAGTTTCAGAAAATACGTGTACAAATATTACATATTTATAAATGATGTTACACATATAATTTATATAGTGGCGGGTTTACAGAATGTAAGGGAGATCATAATTTAATTATATGTGTGCAAACAGTTAACTCTCTGACTCAGTCTATCATGAAAGCATGTATCATTATACTGCCAGTTCTCTATTGTAGAAGCTAAAGACAACGTCTCCAAACACACTGGAAACATGTCAGTATTAAGACAGCACACAGTCGCAGCACAGTACATGTTATACCGGTTAACTGAAAACCGTTAACTAACAGTTAGGACTCAGGTGGAGAGAGGACAACGATGAACAACTGAAGTAACAGCCAACTAGCAGCTAGCAGCTAATCAGCAGCTCTTTACTATGACTCACATGCTAAAGTATGGACCGATCTCCGACGGAAATCCAAAATTTACCTCGTCAGTCAATGTCGTAGTTAATAATTTATAGCGAATAACGTCCTTAAATGTTTAACTTTCTTTCATAAACAGTTCCTCAATCCCCCGGTGCGAAACAGAAACCAAATCGTCATCACTTCCTGAAAGTTGTCCCTCCGGCTACGCCGCGCAGCCAATGGCAGGCAAGGAAAAGTTTCCCAACAAGCTAACGTCCAATAGAGAACCAGTAGAGGTGGGAACAGGCTGTATTACGCACGCAGACTGACAAATCAACTTTCTTGAAAGGTTGAAGCTCTTATAATATAGATTGGATAATCAACAGTGAAGAGAAACTTAAAAACCACCCAGTCAGCATCCTTATACAAAGAGGAATCAACTATCTGATACTACTCTTTATCAGAATAGATTAGTACTTCATCAGCATCCATGTGATTGCCATTATGCACAAAATTGATGTAAGAAATATAAATATGTATGGAAAATTAAATGGTCACATGTTGTCACCCTGTGACCAACAGCAATGCTTATGGGTGCGTGCAACATAATGTATTAATTGATGGTTAATGAACTGCATTTATACAGCGCTGTTACCATGCAAGCCAGTGTTCACCCATTCATACAGGCCTTCAAACATGCAGGCTGGAAAGACAGACAGACAGACAGACAGAGTAGTTTACTAATCCCTTTAGGAGGTTCCCTCTGGGAAATTGACATCTCCATCGTTTCTCATATATTACACTGTTTAGAATACAAAATATAAAGTAGAAAATATAAAATCTAAGAATAGACACAATAAATTAGGCAGTAGAGATAACAGAAATTTGAATGTGTATACCTGAGTGTGTACAAGGTACAATAGCAGCAGTGGATGTGGTAATGCTAATGTTATAGTGCATTATGGTAATATAATTTACTAATAATATAGTAATATAATAATAATATAATATAAAATGATAAAATATAGCATATAGAAGTAGTATAATATAATATCGCATATACATTGTATAACATACAAGTGTATAACGTACATGTACATGTATAATATAATACTACTAATAATATTAATATGTGGTATAATAATAATACATTATACTGCCCTGTGCTATATAGCATCAATATCAACAACAGCAGTGACAGAAATAATAGTAGTATAGTAATACTAGCAATAATGATAACAAAATAGTAATATATAATATACAAGTGTATAACCTACATGTATCATATATACATGTTCATGCATAATACAGTAATATAATATAACAGTATGGATGTTTAATATATGCTACACACACTACTATATATAATAATAATATTAGAAATATACTAATAATAATATGTAAGAGTAATATGTGGTATAATATAATATAATATAATACACTGTGCTATATGACAACCGCAGCAGTGACAGAATTATATATAGAATATGTATTGCACGATCCAGTGTGTTGCAACCACATTGACAGTCAGTTATATTACCCAGGATGGGATTATATTGCCCATTACAAAGATATGACAGCACAAGTCTGTGTAAAGTATGGTAAAAATAAAAAGTTCAGTCCTCAGAACTCCCAGCGATTTGTTCCTATCTAATGTTGACTTCACAGCTACAGCCTTACAGGACACCACCTAAAATACATCAAAGGGGTCAAAAGATAATTGAAGGTAGAAGAAAAAAAAAATTAAGGTACACAAAATTATATTATTTTTTCTGACTTGTCCAACTTGTGATGAGGAATTACAGGTAGAATATAAACCAGTGTCATATTGTTTACGAAAGATGACAATCTTAGGTCATCAAACCTACTATTTGGAATCATATATAGATTTTTATTACATAATTATGAAATTACTTTAATTATTTCACCTTAATGGTGATTTCACTTCCTTGTTGCATTAATCTATAGGAATGAACACGATATACTTTGGTGCTTGCTGCATTGTTCCTACTTGCACTTTTGAAGAATTTGAAAGAACTCACTGTTTAGAGGACCCACTGGACTTTCTTCAACCAAGCATCTGTGATTTAAGGTGTTCATATGATAAGCCATCTTTTATTCTCAAGCAATCGGGGTGTCCTTCTAAAATATTGTTTTTTACAACAGATCCCAGTCAGTGGTTGGCGTAAAATCATCCTGATCGCTAACGTTGCCAGCATAATGTTTTGTCTTGTTTTCCAGTGTCATGATCCCCAGATTCAATTAGTGTCATGTGAAGCGACAGCATTGGGTTCTGTTCTATAGCAGTTTCACAAGGCAGCACTGAAAAGATGTTTTATTGATTTAACCTGTTACAAAGAAATGATTTTCAATAAAAAATATATATCAACCAAATATCAATACATCATTTAAAAAAATCTCACATGAACTCAGTTATTAACCAGCTCAAAGCTGAGCTGCATAGAGTGCACTTGTATTAATCAGTGCCACTTTATTGTCTGCATATAATAAAAACTGTTTACTGCCAGGCTTTGTCCTTCACTTGCAATAAGGTTGCAACTCTCTTCCTGCGCAAAAAGAGTCTGTATGTTTTTGTATTGATTAATTTCATAACTTATTAAAAATTCAGAATGATTTCAAAGATTTCCCCGCTATTAATTATCTGTGGGTCACTCTGCTAATTAACAGGGCATTTCATTCCAAGAACTCTTTCTACTAAGAGTAATGGTTGAAATTGTATTGATATTGATGTTATAGATAAGGTGTCATCCATGAATTTCAGATTCACACAGATCTTAGTACGGCCTTGTTACATTCAGAGCTAAAGTTGACTCCACCTATGCATAAATGCTCCATATGGTCAATAAGAGCAGGCAGCATTAGCAGCAACATGCAGTAAAATGGAAGCAGAGGAGAGCTGGATTCTGACATGGGATTGGGCCTTCAAAGCAGCTTCTTGTATACTGCTTATTCAACTTACTTTCACGAATCAATAACAGTTTGTTTTCAGGAATGCAGGCATCCCTGTTGTAACCCAGCTTGATCTCCGTTTTGCTGTACAACATGGTCAATACCACGCCTGGCTAATGAACACAGGTTGTAGGAACAAATGTAATGCTGGAACTGTTTCACAGCAACTCGCACATTTCTCTCCACTCATCGCTCCTAATCAAGCTTGTTTTATTCCGATGAAAGGAGAGGGAAAATGCCTTCTCTTGTTGTTCCTGTTGGCGCGCACCTGCAGTGAGCCTATCGATCCACAGGCATCCTCGGGGCCTAATTTAAGACTCAAGGATTCTGCTATGAAAGGAAGAAAATAAAACATCACTGGTTGTACATCAGGTAGTCATCGGGAAAACTGGGGGGAAACTGGGTCTGCTTTGGATTGAAGATGTGCTCTAAGTCACATGTGCTGTTTGTCTGAAGATCAGTGGAGCAACACTCACAATGAATATGGCCTAATTATTGCATTATAGAGCCCATGGTGCATCTGAATACCTGCTATTAACCGAGCTTATATCGAATTTGCTCAGGAAAGCTTTTAATTGCATAGTCCTTTCCTAATTTCTTACAAATTTGTGTACTATCAATTCAATGTGGCATTGATTTGACTTTGACACAGCCCTGCAAGGTGTCCGTGCATATGATACAATACTACAAAGATTACGGTCCAGAATTTTTGAAAAGTGCCCTGAGGAACTCCTGTTGTGATTTGGTACTATATAAATACAGTTTAACTGATTGGAATTGAATTACATAGTTTCTGTGTGTTACCCATGTGAATCGATTCTCATATTTCCTGGTCATAACTGTTTCTGTAAAACAAAGGCAAGTTGTTGCATTATGGGCAATGTAGGAACCAGGAAAGGTTAATTCTACTAAGGACCCTATGAATGCAATATTTGAGCTCTTTCTGTGTGAAATACATATTTATGGCATTTGCATCATCCTCATTTCTGTGCAACAGCTAATAGTTAGCTCACTGTCTGATCCTCCTGCACTTTGCACAGCCTGAAAGACCATCATGCAAAGATCAGCCTTCTCTCTGTTATTAACAGCCTAATTTATCCCATCATGCAAAACTGGCATTTGTGTCCCTCTGTACTGCTTTGACTAATTGGTATGAACAAACAAAAAAGTCTCAGTGTGAATCAATTCATTTTCATTGTGAATTAGAAAATGGTCGGTGGGCCACCCGGCATCCTGTTGCAGAAGGAGTATCAGTGCTGTAACCTCTCACTGTGGTCCAGGTTTTAACCCCCGCCTCGCGCCATCTCTCTACCATTTTCTCTCTGTTGTCTTCTCTCTTTTCACTTGCCCTCAACCTCTTTCGCTCTCTCTTCCCCCTTTGACTCTGCCACCTCTCAACCCGGGTAATTGCTCTGTGAGCTCAGCAATGCCTGCCGATCGACACCGCGGTTTCCTCTCGCCGCCTCTCATATTCTGGGCTCGGTGATACCAATCTCGGCGAGGGCGTGACACCATTTTGTGTAACTGGCCCTCATGATGGAGATGGCATAATTGTCCTAATTAGGGGGGTGCGGATCGGGCGGCCGCGGCTCTGACCCACCCCGACCCGAGTCCATATGGTGGGACGCTGATAATGAGCCAGTTAATGTGCTGTGTCCATCAGTAAGAGATACTCAGTATGGACGTTGTGCCAAAGAGATGGAGGAGGTTTTATTCTCTTTGCCCTCTTTTCTATTTCCTCCCTCTCGCTCACTCACACACACCGTACATTTACATGTTGGCTCCAATAAAAGATTGGACAAAATTCACTCAAAACCTCATATATTTATGTGCTTAATTAGCTACAGTAGTCATACCTGTCAGCACATTAGTGGGCGTTACATTTTGTCAGCAACATTCTGCCCCCAGATCATAAATGACATTTTCAAACTGTTTCATTTTACGAATCACTTGTTCCTGGCCTTGTCTCTCAGCTCCCATCATGCCGCTGTGTCACTATTTCATGTTGTGACTTTGTTCCGTTTATGAATATGAGATGTATTGCCACTTCAGATGAAAGTAATACAAATCTAATGGCCAGTAATGAGATGCTGTTTCGCCATTATGGGACGTGGGCTGGGTCTATGCCAGTGTGTGTGTGTGTGCATGTGTGTGTGTAGTTTCTCAATGCTGTGTATGATTTGATGCTAATAAAACCATACTTTCTACTCCAGGGAGCAAGCACTGACCAGGATTCAGATTAGGTCTTAATGGCTTCCAGACCTGGGGCTAAATTGAAATGTAAAACCCCAAACCAAACATCATTTAGTCCTTACGTTTCTTGATGTGGCCCGGCAAGAGCAAATTGGAGACATGTAGCTGTTTAACTGTAATTTGCTTTGTTTCATGCCAGCGTTGCATTTAAGAAGCTGCCTTACATGAACAAAGATGCGTGTCTGGATTTGCACTGCAATGACTATGACTGTTCATTTCTGTTAATCTGCATCTGCTCAGCAACCTCTCTCCACTGAAATCCAGTTTAGGAGTTATTTCTTCTGTTGTGGATTAGGATTAGTGTAAGAGTATCAATACCACACTTTGAAAACACTCCAATACAAGTAAAAGTATTAAATATTATTAGCAAAATTTACTTAAAGTATCAAAAGTAAAATTATATGATATACAGGCCTTTTGTATTTTACTTCCACACTTTCATTGGTGCATTTATCGCTGCATATTTGAAACAGCAACAATTCACCTAAACCTGATGAAATGCCTGCCCTAGATAGAAGACCTCTGTCATCACTTGTTTGAACTCAGTAGGAGCTGGCATATGCTGAACAGCCAGGCAGATTGTATTACATGAGGCAGTTGTTGGGTATCAAACAGTGTGAAGACTGTACTGGATGTGAGGTGTGATTGAGCTGCACAAAGACTCTGGAGTTTCTCTTCTCTTCTGGAAAGACAGGAATGTGGCCCTGTCAGGAGTGTAAGGGGAGGGGGAGAAGGGACCTGGGTAGTCACCTCTGCATGTTCACCTTTTCAGAGACAGATAAAGAAATCAATCATGTACATGAAAGATTGGGCATTGTTTACCAAGCAAAGGGGCAGAATTTCCAAATATGTTCTCTGACATAAGTGTACTAACAATGATAATGCAGTTTACATGGAAAGTTCATAAGACGCGCGAGACAGAGAAACTAAGCACATGGTAAATTTGCAAGAAGAAAACGACAGTATATGATATACAGTACATGGTTCCAGCCCCCGCAAGAGGTCCTGTAGACGGTCTATTCTGCTCACTCTCTCACTTCCACCTGTTCTTTGTTGAAGCCCCTCATGCTAAAAGCCTGGTGAGAGAAACCATAGACATATAAGCGTAGATATCTCATTGAGTGGGTTGGCCCGTTGCTGCGATACGTCAGCGTGTCCGCCATATTGGATGTGGCAGATCTGCCCTGTAAACTCAAAACTTCAAACTTTATTTATTTATAGAGCACTTTTCATACAAGTGTAACACAAAGTGCTTTACAAATCAGACAAGATAAAATAAAGCAAAACAAATCAAGCACACATATACGCACGCACAAATGCACGCACACGAAAACACATACACAGACGCACACACACAGAGATAAAATGTTGATAAGGCTCAACACCGAGGGTCCAGGTGAGGACAACGTAAGGGGGCCGTCCGCAACAAGAGGTCGGGGTGCACACTGAGGGGTCCCTAGGACAGCACCCCCCCATTGAGAGCAGGCATAACTACCGCTGCGGAGGGCCCCCATGAGGAAACACTGGAGCTAAAAACTACGATATGTAGCAGTCTAAAAATTATAAAAAGAGAAAAGAGAAAATTTTAGAAAATTTAAAGGTAATATAAATAAATAAAAATCATTAATTAATAAATGAATTAATAAAAGAAATAAATAGCTATAAGAAAATAAATTAAGAAGTCACCTAAAAGCTAAACTAAAAAGGTGGGTCTTGAGCCTCCTTTTAAAAATATCAACAGTCTCTGCGGCTGTTGTACGCTAATGCAAGGAAATGAACCAAACTTCATAAATTGCCTTTCTACAAAGTGATTTAAGTTAATGTCTTTTATTCACCCATTCACACACACATTAATATATTTGGGAAACAAACAGAATTTTTTTTTTTTAATTTTCTGTCTTAGAGAAACAATGTAGCATTTTGAGTTTTTCCAAATCGACATGCAAAATTCTTTATCATTACCCAGCGACTCAAAGTAAAGGAAGTATCTTTGCCATGATAACATGAAAACTAATTTTTGTTTGAAGACTCAGACCTATGAACCACACTGTATAGAAGCATGACATAACTGAAGTCAATTGATCAAGATGCAACATGGAGTATTTGGACCATTTTCCAGTCTTGTGCGCCTCAAACAGCACCTGCTCTAAGGCAGCTCTTTTAACACAATGAATGACTCCATTCATGTCACTGCTGTCACTTCTTACAACTTAATTTATTTTTTTAATCATTCATTTCTCTTTTCAAGAATGTGTATTAACTTGATCTTTGACTGACTGGTCCTTCTTTTGTTCCTTCCATTGAGGCTCTGCTCCACCATATGGGATCTCGACACAGTGACAGGAAATTCTTCCTCTTTGTTATCAGCAGCAGAGATGGCTGCAGGACGTCATGAAGGCTGAGGGAGAAATAAAAGCCCACGGATTCTGAAAAGCATATCTTGTGTGTGTTTACAAATGGTATGTCGTATGTGTACTACCTGTAGTATGCGACTTATGCTCTCTTTTGTTTGGAAGTGTGTGCATGTTTGTGTCATAGACTTTTCTCCTGCTTCCACAAGGTCATATCATACAGCTGGAACTTGGATTCTTCGACATAAAAAGAGGCACTTGCCCCAAACTGAGCTGCTACAATAACTTGAAATTCTGCTAAAAGATTCCTCTACCTCTCTCTGTATTCACTTGCATGTGCCTCCAACACATTAGGAGGGAAATTCTGGCCACAGAAAGAGCCCCTGCAACTGGAACCAGTATAAAAGTTTAACATGACAAGTGGAGACAATAAGACCTCAAAAATATACACCCGAGATACACACGTTTGTTATTGTGGATGGTGAAGGTGTTTTTTTCTAGGCCTATGGTAAAGTGACAATTTCATGATTTAACAGTGATGAAAAAGAAATGATCCACAGACTTGTCTTGTGTCAGGATATACCCAGGCACTCTCTGTAATTATGTGTTATGTCCCTTGTACTTTGTCCAAACACTTTTTCACCCAATCAAAATACCAAGTTCCAATTTTGATTTGAGTTTATTTTGAAGATCCCCATATTTGGCTTAGGGCCAAATGTTGCCTGCAATCTAGGTCTTCATCATTAATCTGATAGAGGGGAGTAGCAAGTTCTCACTTTTATTAAATGAGGAAGGCCTATGAAGCGAGTGTTATGGAAGTCCATTAGACACATCTAGAACAGTTTGTTAAGGTAAGATAAAATATTCCTTTATTCGTCCCACAGTCAACCATAAAAAATATCAGTGAAGTTGTAGAAAGGCATATCAGCCTATATCATTAAGAAGGGACTTAATTAGTTATATTTCACTGCTGGTGAATACAATTAGCCCCACCTTTACATTTAAGTGATGAACACATTAAAGCCTCAATAATACAATGATTTAATTGGCCTTTCTGCATAGTAACTACTAGTTTCTTTGTTAGTTTGATGCTAAAGCTTTGTATCTTTACTCAAGTAAAATTCTGAATATATATTGGGAGAGGAACTGTCACTGGAATGAATGAATGAGTCCGGACTCAAATTATTTCATGACATCCATGAAATTGACACGCACAAACATGCAAGAGACACAATAATTATATACTTGTTGACTGCAGGTGTGAGAGCAGTTATGCAGTAAATGAAGGCCAAAAAGAGGGAAAGGTAAAACAAGATGCAGGGTGAGAAGCATGTCAACTGTCATTCACCTCAAAGACTGACCATGTCGATCATATAGGAGGCTGTATGATGTCTCTTGAATCCTACCAACCATGGTGATCCCTGACCTTTCCTCTAGTAACACCACCAAGTCAAGTTCATCTATCCAGTGAAATATCTCGAAATCTACTTGATGGATTGGTGCAATTTATTCTTCTTGTAGCATCACCATGAGGTTGACATTTCGGGTTTAGAGCGACATCTCTCGGCCAAATGATGGATTTCCGTGAAATGTGCAAAAACACATTAATGCATTGAAATTAACTTTGCTGATTCCCTGACTTTTCACCTAGAGCCACATTCAGGTCAAATTTCTTATTTATCCAACGCTTTCAAAAGTTGTGAAATACACATCTCTATCTGCTCTAGTTTATGTTTACATTTGTAAAATGCTAGCATGCTAAAACACAATAATAAAAAAAAAAACATGTTAAATATTATATCTGCCATGCCATCACCATTTTACCATTGCCATAGCATTTAGCTCAAAGCACCACTGTGCTCTCAGTTGTGTTCTTTATATGTACAAGAAAATTGCACAAAACACCTTTAAATTGTTATTTAAAGCAAAGATCTAAACTTTTTTGTAATTTTAAAACTCTTCTGGAATCTATCGGAATCTACAGGAATTTTCCCTCCGCAGCCTCACTGTATTTGTTCAAGGTCTCCCTGACAGTAGCCATAGCCTCCAACAATATCAATTATCTCTTTGGACAATACAATAGCATTGGAAGCCCCTCTGTCAAACGCTTCTCATCAATATGGGCCGCACACATGGAGAACAAGTGAAAAGAGAAGAAAATTTATGGAGAAGGTTGGAACATCGGCAGCTGCCTTTGTTGTGTGTTATAAAAAGCAGCATGCTCCAGCACTTGACACATTCACAGTTTGATGCATTCACTTGGATGACCTTGGTCAAGGCAACACCAAGTCCAGTGTTAACCAGTGGAGCAAGAAAGAAAAAAGAAAGGTAGAAAGAAGGTGAGAAAATATGCAAGAAATTTTGAAACACTTTTCATCTGTCTCTGCCCTGCCTCACCTTGAGCAACATTGATTGGAAATGGTTTAAAAACATGGCTTGACCAGGCCTCTCTTCACTCTTTTCTGTCTCTTTGTCTGTCAGGTCATGGACTGCCTCATTTTATTCAACAAAGCAGTCACACATCACGTCAGTACCCTCTTTGTACCTTCAGAGTCTTAGCTGAGAGTTTACTAAAGGCCTGTTGAGAGCAAAGATTGACGACAGGATGAGTTGAAACTACTTGCAATGTGCAGTTTGGCAATGTTCTGACAAAACCTGCTAGTTTACATCAACATGACTACATGAGATGGTGTACCATTTCCATACCAAATGACTCTGCACTTCTGTTGAAACTGCCAGCTTTTCACAGCCTTTTTGGTAGCACCTTCAAATATGAATGAGGATAGTGAAAGTGAGTTAGTTGCTATACTGATGAAAAAGCAAAAACACACACAAAAAATGAGAGGATTGAGAATTTAGAATCATCCACAGGTTTTTCAACAGAAAACCCAGGGGGCTTTTGCAAATTGGTGCCGTGAACTTGACACCAGAGATCTACTGTCTTTTGCCAGTTTCTCACAACTATTCCTGGAACAGTTAGATGACTTGTTGTCATTTCAACCAGCAGACAGTTTTGTTGACCAGCTGACGTCGCCACCATTGGCTGCTGAAACAGGTGACGTGCCGTACATACCTTTTAAAATAGTCAGGATAGGCCAAAGTCAAAAGACAAAATTCCTGAATGGGGTCAACAAAATGAAGCAGACGTTTTGAGATGGACAAGATGAATTGTCTCTCTATGTATGAATGGTGATGGTGTGTTGAAGAGGAATTTTTATTTGCAGAAAATCATGAGCAGACAGTTACAGTTTGTGTATTCCATCTGGGCACGAGGTCAGGCAAGTCTGCTTTTCAAATCTAATTTGAAATGGAGAAAAGATGAGTACTTACAGACATCCTATCTGAAAACAGACAGCTCTGTATGCAAAATATTTGGGTACATACACACACACACACACACACACACACACACACACATACAAACACAGTGTGAGATATGTAAGTTCAATGACTGAAGAATGTGTTGGCTTAACTGTTGTGTGTCCAGAGTGTCTGCACATTCAAGGAAACATTTCTTTTCTTCCACAAATATGTATGTGTCAGGGACCAAGCAGTGAGGCAACGAGGAACACAGGTGTTGGTTCGAAAGAAAGGGTTTTATTCACCCAAAAAGAAGCAAATAATATAAACCAAGTATTCAAAATCAAGGTCTATAAAAAGAGGTCAGCAAAACAATAACTGTACTCAAACTACAGCAACAAAAATGAGTGCTCACAAAAACTGACCCGACACAATGAAACACAAGGGAACATATATACTGGTCTGGCCAAACCAATTAACACAAAAGGGAGAAACAAAATGGACGCCAACTAAAACTAATACAAAGGAAAACCTAACTAAACCCGAACCCCCCTCTGACATGGCTGGGCATGGTCCGGCCTAATGACCTCGCCACAGGATTTAAATGGTCCAGCCCCTTGGCCATGCCTTTTGCTTCCAGCTGACGCGTCCCCACAGGCAGCACGGTAACTCAAAGAATAAAGAAATGATTAATAAAACAGCAAAAACACTTTACTTATTCTGACTTTACAGTGTGAAAATGTGTGCACGCCATTTAAACAGTGTAAAGCCAAATGAAAAATAAAGAAATTATAAATCACGTAAACTGTGATGTGGATTTGAATTGTTTAGTGAAGAGTGTTTGCAAATCAAACAAACCTGTGTGGTGGACTGCAAATTAACATAACATGTACTGAAAGTAAGGTGAGTGTGTGCACCCTACCACCCAAAACTGTTCTGTGTGGCGTCTGCCATCACAGTATGTGAAGTACAAATGTGTGAGTATGAAAAGGCATCAGTATACGGATGAAACACATGTAAGTTGTCAAAAAATAAAAAGGTTATGAAAAAACGTGCCAACATTCAGAATCTGAAAAAACTTCTCCACTGTTTCTGTGAACACCTGAAGCTGCTTCACACACCTCACCAACAGGAGAGTGGCTGCCGGCCTGCAGCCATTCACACTAACAAGACTCACCTATTTTCCCTCCTCATGGTGCAACTGAGCGTCCAACGCAAGAACAAAGAAGCACTGCTGGCAAAGAACAATGTATTGATTTATTCTTTATGCTAACTAGAATTTGCAGTTGCACAAACAAACTGCACCTTGCTTCTCTTCTGTTTCATCCCAAGTTCCGCCCCCAATCACTCTGACCCCATTAAACAAACACACATTAACCAATATACTTTTGAAAATGTAAAAGCATCTCTGATGTTGATCCCAAAGTTTCTATCCAATTTATGCAAGTGTGTGTGTGTATGTGTGTACTACAGGGGGATGTAGAGATCCAGCCCTACTGTTCTCTCACCTGGGGCTCCTAACTAGCTGGGAGAGTACGGTCATGCGGCTTCCAGGTACCGTAGGGCAATTACACAACTATCATTTGCCAGAGACTACCTTTATCTTTGATGTTGTTCCTCAAACAACAATGCCTCCATTTTCCACATTCCCACTGGTACTCAAAGAGTGGTAATTAGAAAGGTGGTGACCATCTGCATCCAAACCACTGTTTCCCAAACTGTGGGCTAGGATCCTGATGTGGGTGGAGCCCACTTCTGAAGAAGACTATGAATTAGGTAGAAAGTGGATTATCATGTCAGATGAATAATTGGGTTTTACCTGAGGAGATGTTTAGTTTTAAAAACATCAAGAAGAAAGCTGCACCAAATATGTGCAGATTACTGTGCGGATCAGTAAAGACTATTTTACAGTAGCACAAGCCTTTATCTACTGTTTGTTATGTGACAAGATTAACACTGTTACTATCACTTCAAATGCCTCAACCCTTTATAGTGCAAGTGACTATTTTGTAATTTCCACACCATTTACAAAAGTAAAAAACTTTACAACAGAAATAAAGTTTTCTTGTGTCCTCCAATAACAATCTAAGGTTAAATTTTTGAATTTTCAATGTAAGTATTTCAATGAGTGCCCTATAAAGGGTTAATACAATTTAGTTAGTTGTATTAAATTACATTTTCGCGTCGTGTTTATGATGACATGGCAAAATGCCCAATATAAAAGTCCAATATTCACTCTCTACAAAGCTCTGTTCTCCATCATTTCCTGAAAAAAAATGTCTGACTTTTTTAAGTAGGGCTGAAGGGACCTGCTGATTTGTTGTTTTTAAATAAATCAATAAAAATAAAACAATATTTTTCAAGTGGTTTACACAGACATTTTAACATTTTGTTTGTAACCCTGGTAAAGACATCCACTGTTTGCATTCACTCATTCACACACACATTCACACGGTGGTTGACTGAAAACAGCCACTGTGAACCACACATTCACAGACCGGTGGAACGGCCATTTGGAGCAATTTGTGATTCAACTTTGACACGCAGACTGCATGGGTCAGGGATCGAACCACCGACCTTCCTATTGGTTCATAACCTGTACAGTATCTCCTGAGCAACAGCCATTGACTTTGACTTAAAACTTACAATTGAATCAATTGACTGATTGATTCAAATTAGAGATCAATTTGAGGATTCACTTTACTCAGAATGGGCTCAGAATAATGCAATATTATTTAGAGTTAGAGAATTCACCTTTCCGTCCTGTGTGGTTGATTGTGGCCTCCTCACCTGCCTAACTTATGGCTATAGTTCATGCCCCAATATATTTTTCTATTTCTGCCTCCTCCAAAAATCTATTGTTAAATCATGCTTAAAATATGGAAAGAGTTCTGAATGCACTTTGGTTTGCAAACTACTTCCTTCTTGAGTGGTAATAGTACACTGAATATCACATAAACACATACATGAACTACACCGTCACATCTGTTCAGTAGATCTCAAAATACTTGTAAAGGAATACTTCCTCCCATTCAACACTTCTTTGGATGCCTACAAATCCATACCTTCGTCTTAAGGTTAACCCTACATAACTATGCTGCATTATCTACCTCATATTCTCATTTGCTGCTGTTTTGTTATTTGATGTCACTTTATCTTCACTAAGCCACTTTAGGTTCCACTTGTACTTTTTTATTAGGTTCCACTTGTACTTTTTTATATAGTTGTTATAGTTTTTTATTTTGTATACTTTATACTTCTACCTGATTGTATGCTTGTGCTGCTGCAACACCCGAATTTCCCCTATGGGGGATCAATAAAGAATTATCTTATCTTATCTTATCTTATTTCCCATCCCTCGACAGGCTGCACCCATTGACTCTTTTTTGATCCCACTGTCATCCACACAGAGTTATTATTTGTCATGTATACTCAAATTCACTCTTTATGTCCCGTCTCCATAGATAATATTAAAAGTCAATGGGAGGAAGACAGAGGAGAGGAATTCCCAGGTGACACATGGAGCAAAATGTTACACCTTGTTCATGCTTCATCTGTCTGTGTGAGGCACAGGTTGATCCAGTATGAATCCTCCGATGTTTGAATCTGACCAAAGTCAGGATGGCTAAGATCTATGTTAGTATAGCTTAACATAGATTTATGTTAATGTCATCAATGTCAAGTGTTTGAGCCAGCTATGCCAACAGCTCTTTTTGGAAACTCTCCCTGACACAACTGGGGAATACACTGAACCCAAATACAAGACTCAGAGAGGGGCTTCTTCAAAATAAGAGCATTTATTAAAAGTATCAAATGAAAGTCACTCACAACGAGGAAACAAAAAGAGTCAAAACGTGAAAAAATGCAAGAACTCAAAATCACTCTGACGAGGAACAAAACAGCAAAAAGGCAAGGCAAAGTATCAACTGAAAACTTAATGACAAAGACAAGACGTGGCATGGAAAACGGCTGGAGAGACTTACTCATGACGAAACAAGACAATCTGGCACAAGACAAAGGGAGACACAGACTTAAATACACAAGGAAGGGGATCAGGTGGAAACAATCAGGGCGGGGCAGACTATCACAATGGCGGGAAACACAAGAGGAAGGGCAAGCAACCTGAAAGGAGAGGGGAAGTTAGTTTCACAATAAAACAGGAAATCACAAGACAACATGAAACACAGGACAAGACAGTAAAAATAATTAAATTATTTTTCTAGATATGACACTCCGCCACTGTATCACCAGCTGTGTGTCCATTTAACTGTCAAGTCAATTTGAAGTGAACTTTTGAAATGCCGCAAAAAGAAGAAAGAAAGAAAATGTGAACTAGGCATATTTCCTATCTGTTTTGGAGTGAATACACTATGCTACGCAGATCATAGTTTCATTGGAAGTTGGGTGAAGTAGGCTGTGGTGTGCATGGCTGTAAGAAACAAAACAGAAGATGTTGAGGTTTCAGAACAAAATCAACTGTTCGTAGTCTGGTGTATGGCACTCCTTATCCACAAATTGTTAGCTGAATTCTGTGAGCTATCATCTGGTTTGGTCCTTTAAACAGATAAAGTCATTATTATAGGTGATTTTAATATTCATAAGGATGTTGTTAATGACAGCCTTAGTACTGTGTTTATCTCATTATTAGAATCGATTGGCCTCTGTCAGGGTGTTCATTATCCCACTCACTGTTTTAACCACACCCTCGACCTTGTTCTGGCATATGGCATTAAAATGGAACACTAAATAGTCTTTCCACAGGATCCTCTTCTAGCAGACCATTATTAAATAACTTCTGAATTCCTATTACTGCACAACACTACGTCAGACAAAAAAATTCTACCCTAGATGCTCCATAGTGTTAAAGCTAAATTTAAGGAAGTGATTCCATCTGCATTTAATTCAATGCCATGTCTCAATATAACTCCTCTGCTAACTTTAGTCCCTGCTAAAATGACTCTCTCGTTGATAGCACTGCAGGCTCACTGGGAATGACACTCGACTCTATGGCCCCTTGAAATGAATATAATAAAAAAAAGGAGGTTTGCTCCATGGTATAACCCCACTCCCAGAAATGAAAGCAAACATCAACTAGAAAACATAAAGGAAATGGTGATCTACCAAACTGGAACAATTTCATTTCATCTGGCAGGATTGTTTTAAAACATAAAGGAAGGTCCTCCACAGTGCCAGAGCAGCCTGTTACTCATCATCATCGAGGAAAACAAGAAGAACCCCAGCTCTCTTTTCAGCGCTGTCGAGAAACTGCCTTAGAAACAGCTGTAAAACCTGCTATATGTTTAGACTGCTTTTCTCCAATTGACCTTCACCAACTAACTTCAACTTACACTCCCTCACAACCAGTCTGCTTAAAGAAGGTTTGACTTTAGCCAGCACTACTTTCCTAGGTATGATCTGACCTCTGCTGTGGAGCCAGAGCCAGGTTTGTGTTCAGGACACGTTCTCCACATGTGAGAGTCTAGGCCTAAAACCTTCCTCTTTGATGAAGCTCATAGTCAGGGCAGGCTCAGGTGAGCCCTGAGTAATGCTGTCATAGGTCCATGATGCACTGAGCTCCTCTCTCATACACACCAGTCACTCATCAAGACGCCCAGTTTTCCACCGGGTCTCCTCAGACCACAACTCAGTCTTGTTCCCGAACTCTTGGACACCTACAGGCTCGTAATTACAAGTTTGTGGTTTTGTGCATATGGATACACATTACAGCCTCTTCAATGCCAAAACTAGCACTGTGATCCAGTCATTTTTTTAATTGTTAAACTTGCCAAAATTCTCTTTACTTTGAATCATTTCATGTAAATTTCTCAAAAGTTTCATATGGGCTTTTGAAGGGAAATATATTTTGTGATCTCATGCTAACTAAAATATGGGCATCAAATGATTTCTGTAAGGCCGACAGACTGTATGAACATAAAACTGACAATGTTTTCATAGTACGTCAGTTTCAGTCAGGAAAGGTTCCATCCCACCAATAAAATGAGTTATGCTTGGTTTACCTTCCATTATAAAGCACACAGAGACACACATCCACACACATCACTTTGTCACCTCGATGCCAAGAACAGATATGCCCAAGTTTTGTTTTTTTTTTTAGGCTGAGCACATCG
Source organism: Centropyge bicolor (assembly GCA_037975185.1). NCBI lineage: Eukaryota > Metazoa > Chordata > Actinopteri > Pomacanthidae > Centropyge > Centropyge bicolor. The sequence goes on along the minus strand of JBBMOC010000057.1, from coordinate 1,448,122 downwards.
CCAGCACAGTGGGAATGCATTATTCAAATAGATCTTTGTTACTCCTCCAAGATGATTGTGGCACAATCAGCCATGAAATAAGTTTGCTGTTTTAAAAGTGTTATTCTCCCTCCAGGTCTCTCAGGTGTAGCTTTGTATTCAGGTCGCTTTGCCTGCGCCAAAAATCAATCTCAATCAAAGGTGCCGAGGAGTTTATCATAAATTATCATGAAAAGGGTTCCCATTCAGTAGATGCTTAATTACAATCTCATTTGAATAAGTTTGCATATTAATGAGTTTGGAATGAAAATGGTTTGTGGGGTTGGTGATGGGGGGCTGCAGGGTAACCCGCGGCGATAATGACGGTCCTTTAAAATATATGCGATATTATTGCTGGTGGAGAGCCACACACTTTTCTCTCTCTCACACACATACACACACACTCACACACACACATACATGCGCAAGCACCCATAGAACCACATAGGCATATGCTCAAACACACTCACACACACGCAGGCTATACACACATTTGTGCGAGCACATGCGCACTCAGGGGCGTTATAATATGATTAATGGGGGAGTGTCTCTGACATTAATAAACTATAACCAAATTAAAGACTTCATTAGTCTCAACTTGGGCTCAGCGTTTGGTCACACAGTGAATCAGCGCTGTGTGATATTTGCCTTGCATGACTTTTCCTTTTTCTTTTCCTTTCCACACCACAAAAGTTTTCTTTGAAATAAAGTTCTGCTGCCAGATTCTGTCTGTTGTAGAAGCTTGTGTACCAGAGATATGTGACACGGATATCTTCCAAGAGCTGATTTTGAATTTTTTTTGAATTGTCATATTCTGCAAACTCGGGATCCGGTATGAATGTGTGAAATGTGAAAATGTGAAATGAATGTTTGGAGATACTGATATTCAACATGCAGTTCAGTCTGTTCTTGCAGGGCCATGTTAGATGGAAAGTAAATAGAGGGCATCAGGTCGTGGACATTTATGTTCTAAAAACTGACTGACAGAAAGGCACACCGTGTATAATCAAGTAAATTAAAAAAAAAAAAAAAAAAAAAAAAGCAGCATTAAAGTTCCTGGCTTTATTCCCTTGCTTTGTTATATATTACTGTGAAATCCCATTCCCCACATTTTCATACTTGTTCAAGATTCTGCCATTATAATTTCCATTTGGGAGCCAACAGCATTTGGTGATGTTGCTAATGGCACACACAGGATGTTTCCACATGTGTGCTTGCATACACATAGTCTCTGTCCAATGAAATGGCATCAAAAGGTGAGCTTTTCACAAAATAAGAAAAGCAATTCATGACAATGCATTTTTATATTATTTAGATGAGCTTGACTTGGCATTTTAAGACATTACAGAGTTTTGTTAGTTTTCTTATTTCTCAATCCCTAAAAGGTGATCAGGTGACAAAAAGACAAACAAAAAAACAAAAAAAAACAGACAGACACAGTTGTGGCAAAAACATTGTCATGTCCATGTGGAAAAAATGAAGCATTAGGAACAAGATAGCAGTGGCTTTTTATTTATTTTTTTTGTCTTGTTTTTTTTTTGTCATTTTCAATACGTGATACAAAATAATTGTGTGTTACAGTTATCTGAAAAAACAAAGAAATATGGAGGTTGCTGGACAGTGACGATTTACAATTGTATCAAGTTTAATATCAATCTGTTGTTTATTTAAAATATGACTCAATCTCTATGAAATTCATAATGTTTCAGGTCCTGTTTAGTACAGCATGACAGAGCACTGGTTGGAAGAAAGCAGTCTATTAGGCAATTCTGTCAAGAGATACTTACTGCACATGCTTCAGTTGGATGGCTCCAAACAGGTGGAATGATCGTGAGTCAAAAAGCTCAGCCTATCCACTTCAGCCAAATGTTTAAACTGTTAAACATGCAGGTACAGGTGATCCAAACTCCCTTTCTCCTTCTGTGATGTGAGCTCCAAATAATAATCAGGGTGAAATGGATTGCATCAAACGTCTGTGACATCCAAATGCTGCGTTCAGCAGGGAGAGGATGCCATCTGCAAGACAGACCACGGCGTCACAGAATGAGATGAATTTAATAGTCCTTTAATAAAGATCACTCCGTCCCTCACACACACACACTATGTAATATTTGTGACACAAACAAACACATTGCCTATAACTGCGGTGTAGAATCTTATGCGAAGAAAAACTAAAACAAAAGATCTTTATGTGCACATTTACACAGTCACCGTCAGGCACTCTTCCAACAGCTATAGAAACAGGCAGGTTTTAATGGTCTCCCTAAAGAGGAGGGCTATGTTTGTTGATGTACTGCAGGTGAGGAGAAGCCCCTTTTTATGTCTTTTTGTGCCAGATTTTATTTATAGAGCTTTTTTTGCAAATTGATGCTATATGTAATAAGCTATGGTCTTTTTTTCTTTGCTTTTTTTTCTTTGCTTTTTTTTTTTTTTTTTACAGATGTGTGAACACGTCTGCAACTGCATTTCTTGGTGTCTTAAAGGTCCATGTGGGCTGAGTGGTAACACATTGTTTAATCTCCCTATTTAGCAAGCTATTACACGCAGTAATAAACACCTCACATACTATAATACAGCTGTAAGTATATATAAGAGCATTTAATATGTATTTATCGATGTGTTTATGAACTGTTATAACTGCTCTGTGAAGCATCAGTAACTGGTGTATAAACAGTTACTGAATAACTGGTAACACAGTATAACCAGAATCAGATTTATTGCCAGGTTTTCAGATACAAGGAATTTGACTTTGCGTGTTATTGTGATGCACCTGTTTTAGCTACAATCATATTTAATGATTTGATTAGACACAAACAAACCCTTACAGCAGATGGAATTTGCTTAGTTGTTTCAAATACATAAATAAAGAAAAGCTCATTAACAACTATAAGCATATAATTAATACATTTAACACATAAATGCTTGAAAATTTAAATCACTGATTGCTGAGCTATATTAAAACCTAGGTCGGTCAAAGATGCTTCACAGGAGGAGTTACAGTTGGTGGCTACATTTTACTTTAACTAACACATTTAAATATCCTTATCTTTGATTACAAGTGCATCATACTTTGCATTATAAACCATAAATTCATTATCATATTATGGTTATGAAGGGTAAAATACGGGAGTTAATATAAAGTGTTGCTCTGCTACTGTATTGTATTTTAAGAACTGAGTTCAGAAACTGTGCAAAAGCCAGGTTTGACCTAATTTATTGGATCCAACAAGCTGACGGGAACGTAACGTCGACTATTTTACTGTGAGAATTAGCAAATATAACTCTATCTCACTTTGCACAGATAAGTAATCATGAAACCATGGTTGCCATAAAATGTTTTCTCAGTCAAATTCAGTCAATGAAGACTGAAGTAAAAAGACGTCATCTTAGCAAGTCTAAAAAGGTGAGTAAAATGAGTGAAGGTGCTTTTATCCTCCACTCATTCCCCTACTTATTAGGCCCACTATGAGAACATAATGAGCACACTGTAAACATTATGTAACAGTCGGTAATGCATGATGCTCCACATAATGCTTTAAGCAGAGTGTCACCTTTGTTCTCCATACCAAGCGTGGTTAGTGGAGCTCAATTGTTGTGAACAACGTGCTGTTTCCCCTGCAATGGAACAATACAGCTGTCAGCACGGGCTGTAGCGACGCTGTATGTGTAGTTCGACAGGAATTCAACGCTGTCTGAGAGACCTTGGGCTTTCAAGAAAGAGAAATAAAGGCAGGAGAGGGAGGCGAGTGTGCGGCGTCCAACCCATTGATGACGATCACTCATCCTTGATGCAACAGCAGAGACTAGTGGTGAAAGACGGCAACGTGCGCCGACTTTCCTCCTCTGTTTCCATTCCCCTTTCTTTCTTGTCATCTTTGTTTACCTCCTCTCTCCTTCTCAATCGCTCTCCTGTTCTTTCTTCTTCTTTTCCTCCTCACTCCTCCCATGCTCACCTCCCAGATTTGACCTTCCCCTGTTTGCAAGATTATTATGGCTGCAATTATTACAGATTACGCCAAAGGGAAGAGGAGAGCGTGTGTGCACTTACACACACACACACACAACACACACACACACGCATAAAGCAGCTTTTTATTAGATTTGTACAATACCGCTTATTGACTTCTCATGTCAGCTAAAGGGCAACACCCATGAAATAGGGGAATTATATTTCTGTTGTTTTTTTATTGTGTATGCATGTGGGAATTGTTTCCCCCTCTTTCAGCTGTGGTTGCTAATTTTATACTCAATTTTATATAAGCTGTTATTTTTCAGATGGTAGCTATGATCTGAGACAAGGACGATTTTGAGAATAGTAAACTTTTGATAAACAGCTTGTTGTTGTTTTTTATGAAAAATCTTCCAATTCATCTCAAACATGCTTCCCCGGTATTTCTTCCTTTCTTCCTGTCTTTGTATTTCTTGACACACGAGCGAAAGAACAAAACAAAAAAAAAACTGTGGATTTCACAGTGTGTTGATGAGCAGAAGCCAAAAATACAGGAGGTGGAGAGTGTTCAGCTGTGTGGAAAAATCTGAGCTTAATCAGAGTGGAGGGCAAGCAGATTAATTGCACCACGACTTTGTACACGCTGCATGTTCACACACACACACACGCACATGCATGCACACACAGACACACACATGAGCAGAAGTAGACACCGGTGGCCCTGGCTAATAAAGACAGCATGCTAATGAGCAAGTGTTAAGAAAAAGAAAAAAAGGAAACAGCCCCAGAGCAAATAATTCATAAAGTCATATTGATCTGTGAGTAGAGACGTTAAGTCTCCATTAAGGGCAACAAAAGGAAAGCATCAAGCTTCATCAACAGGAGAAGCTAAGGGGAGAAATGTGAGATCTCAGACAGATTGTCATTAAGGACATGTCATGTGACACCCTCGCACATGCACACACAGTCGTCATGTTTTCACTCATGCACACATGATCACGATGACAGCAACACACACACGGAAAAGTGGATGTGTGCCACCTTCACACTGTCACACGGAAGGAGAGGAGGGGAGAGAGAGAGCGAGAGAGAGAGAGAGAGAGAGAGAGAGAGAGAGAGGAAAAGACAATAATGAAAGATTAAGAGGAGGAGAAGGAGAACAAGAAGGGAGGTCTCCTCTAATAAATCAGAAAAACATGCAGCTCCCGTTTGGTGATGGACTCAGGCTGAGCTTTTATGTGCTGTGATCCCGCAGCACGCCGCATGAATACTAAATCTTTACTGTTAAATAGCTCAACATGGTCACCATGATGGGATGGGACTGAGGAAAACACACGACTCTCGGAAAAAATGAACTTACATGGATTCAGGGGGAATAAAGGCTCTTTGGATTAAAGGGTTAGTTTACACAAAGAAATCTGTCTCTCAATTACCTTTCATGGTATCGAGCTAAAAAGAAAGTTTTGGTTGATTTGATTTGGGTTTTGTGATATCCATTTTTGAGCTTTCTGCCTCCACTCCAATTAACTTATTTCAGTATTTATTATTTGATGCCTAATTATCTTTTCTCTTTCTTTGCTCTTTATTTTTATTGTTCTACTTTCTTCCATCTGTTTTTGACATGCTACTAGTCCTACACACTGGCAGCTAGAGCCATGGTTCCAAAGCTAAAATATTAACTTAACACTTAATAGGCATCAGAATGTAACCCCACATCTAACTCAACTGAGGTTTCCTATTTGAGATTTAAACCCTAATTGATAGGTAACCTATCAGGCTCATTCACTGGAATAGAAACAGTTGACCGACTTTCTCCTCAGCTCCCCAATTCTTAACTTAATTTATAACGTTAACAATATCTTCCTTCATGTTTGCAGAGTGGAAACATGCTGTATATTTTCATCCTCAACAACTCAAGCTTTAACTAAAATCACATATAAAAAGCTTTATTCTTGAGGCAAATGCACTTTTTTTTCTCAACAAACTGTGAAGGTGTTAAGTTGGCATATCTGCCAGTAAGGTTGTATTTTAGTCAGCCAGTGGTTTTGAGTTCAATCCCCAGTTTGGGTAAGAGTCTTTGGACACATCTTCCAACTCACACAGGTGAAAGGTGGTGTTGGTTAATACTAACCACCATTGTCAGTATTAAACCTGTAATAAATGTGTCTGTTATTTTATTCTTCTAAATTTCCTCATCCTGCTTTTTTTTTGGTTGCCATGTTATTTTTTGTGGACTAGAGTTCACAGAAATTTCCAAACAAAACAGTATTGATCCAGCCATTTGTTGTCACCAAGTGCCCTATATTGGTGTTGTTTCATGTCACTTACACGCATCAGGTTACTTAGCAATAAAGTGCTGTGGCAGTCATTTGTGATCTTTGAGTGTCCTCTATTGGTATTTTAACTTTACTGCAGCAAAGTCTATGGGGAGGAGGCAGAACATGATGAGACATGATGAATATCTTGTGGCAGCTGTGGCTCAGGTGGGAGAACAGGTCGTCCATTCGGTGACTTGATCTTGGGCTCCTTCTGTAAGTGCAGCTTCAAGAAAGCTGCAGCAGTTTGAGGCAACCACCCTGGAGTTCTCCAGAAGTTACACATTCTAGTTTTTCTTATTTTGTGCTTTTTTGCATCACTTTTACTCACACATCATTCCAATTTGTTACTATTCTTTTCAATATATTTATTTCAAATTTTTTTTACTGTAATATTGTTTTTCAATTATCATCTGTGGGATTGTGCATATATTCATTAATATCTAATATCAAACAAGCCATAATTATACCTACTATGCAGATGCCCCATGGCGATGTGCACAACATATTAAAGCATGTATTGAATAGCGCCACCATGTGTTCAGTTGTTGAGTATTTTACATTTTAGCTAAAACTCATGAATCATTGCAATTTAAGCATCCGTCTAGTTGCATAAACAAAAACACACAATAGAGAAAAGGAGGACATGAACAAAGAGATCAGTATACAATATATCCAATATGCAAAATAAAATAAAATTCTGAATAGGGTCAAGATCAGTAGACCTAAAAAAATCCAACCCTTTGGTTCATGGGTCAGTATTGTTATTTTTTTTGTTATGTTGGTGCTTCTAAAAAAAAGGTGGTTGGCAGTAAATTAACCTGTCACCAGAGCACATTGTCATATGATGTAAAACGTCCTCTTCATAGGACCTTTGACATTTCCAGTGAAAAAAAAAAGGTGGAAACAGGTCCCAGTTATCTGTCCTCTGTGTAATATCCTCAAATAGCTTATAAATAGACACCAATCAGTTAATCACCAGAAGCAACAGGATTGTTGTTATCATTGTTATTGTTGAATATGTTGAATATCACTCCTTTGTGTAGTTTACCATAATTATCGTATATACTATTAACACTGAGCATACATGCACCATCTTTCAGAGTAATAACTAAACTTTTCTGAGCAGAGAAGGAATTAATCATACCACATCTATCCACTGTTTTACTTTACATTTGGATGTCAGACTCTGTTTTGCAATATAGTAAATATTTTGAAATTATATGTATATGCTGATGTAACTGGTGCTATCTTATTACGAATATACTTGATGAACTCTGAAAAACTTTTGTGAGCATTGCCTCAAAGGGTTTCAGGATACATGGGTTAGCCCATCACAAACAAACGGTGTCGTTAAAACCACATATGCTTAAAGCTGCACTGATAAATACAGGTCTGTTAATGATGGATCAAATGACCACTTGAATGGGATCATTTAAAGTGACGGGCCCACTGAGGATTATCACCTGATCCTCTAAGCTTTAAGGAGCTTTTTTAGCTTCCTGCTCAGCACCAAACAGCATACAGATAAGTTAGTGACCAGCTGGTGAACATAGTGGAGCATTTAGTAGCTAAAGAGCCAGGACGTGGTGAAGAGCAAACCAGAGCAGGAGACTTCATTTTGAAGACTCATTGAATGAATTGACAACTCTTTGCTAATATAATCACAAGACGACAATGGCTGTTTAAAAAAAAAAAAGTTTAAAAAAAAAAAAAAGTAATAAATTATCATCAGAAATGGGATTTGAACCCCTGCACACCCAAATGCCTTGGCTGACTCAGGCAGTTTATCACCTGTAGCGTGGAGTGAAAAGGAGAGCAAAATATTTTATTACTTGTCCAAGTGATTACAGATTTTTCTCAAAATGCTCCTGCTTTTGGATGTAGTGTCTTGTAATTGCTGGGAATGTGTGGTGCTCACTTGAGACAGGATACGTGAACTAGGCACCAAGAATCGCGAGTGTTGTTGCTGATTTATCTCATTCATTCAGTGAGTTTTATCTCTGTCACTGTGTAAAAGCCTTGCATGAGAGAAATCTTCATGTATTAGAGGTGGCTGGCAACACTAGTGAGATTTTGCTTTTAGTGTGCAGTGATTGAAGTGTGTGTTGTTCAGAGGAGTTGGGTGATGAAGCGCTATCCTTTTAAGGGAGAAAGGTTAAAAACTATTAATGAACAATGTCATCAAAAGGCATTCTATGTGTGACTGTGAGTTACAAAGCTAATTCAGAGGTATGTATAGTATTTACACAAGGCTATTTCTTCATCTTCACACATGCACACACACACACATACACACATGCAGCAATGCTTTTGGCCTATCTTTGGTACATCAGCGTGATTGAGATTGGCCTGGCAGAGGTCCAAACCTTGTTTTGGGTTTAGCCCATGCTGAGAGAGGAGCGCAGAAGCAGAGAGTGATATACTTCATCCTGGCTCTAATTAGACAACTCGGGGAACACGTCAGACTGCAATTTGTTTCCCTTGCATCCAATAAACAGCTCATTCGCTGGTCAATCAGTCACCACAGCGGCTAGTCAGATTAAACCCAGTGGAGGTTGACAGACAGAAGAGAAAAGCAGAGGGGAAAGAGGTTTAGAGGAGAAACAGGGAGACGACAGCTGTGGCAAAGAAACAAAGGCAGTAATACTATACATGTGAAATATTTGGTAGTGTTTACTGGATAAGTGATGGGAACAACACCTGGTGAATCACACACTGTATTGTTTCACATTAACACCTGAGAGGGTATTACGGCATATTGTTGTTTGTAATGACAGGACACAACAATATTTGAAAGGAAAAAACCTTTAAATTGAATGCAAAATCATTTGAAATGACATGTTGTTTAACTCAGCAGGGACAACATTTTTATTTGAAGTGAAAGAGGTAGGCACAGCTAAATATGATCGTGCAGTGTTTGTTTATTTCTGTACATTTATAAAGGGTGTAATGCTACATGCATTTGTCTCAGATAGTGCAGGACTTTCAAGGTGACTATTGAGGTGACTAAGTGACTATTTGGTTCGTATAACATACCCAAAGATAATTACTGTCAAAATAGTGTGATACACTCTAATTAGGCTTATCATGTGTAAAATGCGAGTGTCACCCAGAAAACCTTGGCAGAGCTGGACCACTCTCGTAGGATTAGCCTCAGGATGTCCGACTTGGCAAATAAAAATGTGAGACCAGAACTAGATGAGCCAGCCATGTTATTTAGATCAACTATTAGGAAGCTGCATGTTTCTCAGGAAGAGGTGGATTAGACACAAAATGTGTGCTGGCCTGTTGAACCGAAGTTTGTTACATCTCTGGATACACTGATGCTGCCCCAGATAGCAACATTTGATTGAAACAATGTTGAAATGTGGTCAGGCAGAAATATTGAATCAGCATTGAAGCCAAACATTGAAATTATTCAGAAAGTGTCCTCTCGGTTTTACATTGAATCAATGTTGGCTTTTCAACCACAGCCAACACTGAATCAATGTTGTTTCAACCATCATCTAAATGGGAATCTACATAAAAATTTTAGTTGATTATACATTGAAACAATGTCACTGAATCAATATGGATTTGACCATCATCTGATAGTAACCTACATGTTCATTTTAGCTGTTCAAAATTTTAATAACCACTGAATTACTTTTTAAAAAAATGACAGAAAACAGGCTTTTAATATTCATCTTTATTTCTTAAAAGCATTTTAGGTCCAATAGATAGTTTAAAGCTGAACTGAATGAACCAACATGAACATGAACTATAAATCAACAAAAACAACAGTCTATTGTCCATGAACCTACACTGTCAGAAATAAGAGGCTGATTTTGTACCTTTAAAGGTACAAATGCTTGTCACTGTGGCAGCACCCTTAAGGTACTGCTGAGGTACCCTTGACCTGGGGTACTTGATTGTACCCTAATGATTTGTACCTTAAAAAGACTATCCTTGGACCTTGAAAAAAAAAATTATGAACAGTAAAAAGAGAGACTTTTTAGGCACATCCATATATTTTCATATATGCACAAAAACTGTCAAAATTAATTACTTTTATACATATTTTAACAATCAATCTCATGCTTTCTTAGGCTTCTCGCAACATTTTGGTTAAGCACTGTCTCCCTGCAGCAACAAATGCAAAATAAGTCCAACTCTCTCTATCTTTTAGTCACTTCTCTTTGAAAACTCAAACGGCTCAATAGACAAGTCATCTGCATCTTGTGGGTCATTTTAAAATAGAGCATAAAGAATGCCATTAATCCAGATTACAGAAATCCAAAATTTAATTGCAATTAAAACTTGTCATCTCAACAGCCCTAGTTTTAACACAATATTGCATAATAAACCAACAAACATTCCATCTTTCATAGTCAACACAATGTCTAAATGCTACATATAGTGTACTGTCAACCAAGTATGTGTCATGTGCTTGATGGTCCAACTCTTGTCCTGTTCTGAGGACTGTCCATTCTTCATCAGCCCTTACATGTATGAAAGTGACTGGCATGTTTGAGTAAGTACAGAAGATTTAACTGCCTTGTGACAGTTAATGGCATAGGTTGGTCACTGACCTTGACTTTGGCTATGTACCTCTGAAGAAACATCAGGGTGTTTTTTAGGTGCCTTGGATACACAATGTTGAAGATGAAGTATGTGTAGAAGGCCAAGATGATCCCTTCCTCAATGCCTGAGCTGTGACAAAGCTCTAAGCCATTTACTTTCACAATGTTTGGAACTCTGTTGGTGAAGGCCATTTTCCAGTCTTGAGTTGTCAACTGGATTGTTGGGTAAGGAATTTAAGGCTCAGACTGTAAAAAAAAAAAAAAAAAAAAAAAAAAAAAACAGACAGAAAGGCAGGCAGGAAAAGCTTGTTAACATAATAGCCTTACAGAATGTTAAAAATGCACCTAATCTCTTCATCACTCATGTAGAATTGTCAGAGATGTATTACCCATTATTAGTCTAATTTAAAAACTAAAGAAATACAACAGAACCTGATAAAGCACTAAGTGTTTCAAATTGTTTATTTGGGAACTAGAGTAACAAGGTGACACTTATCAAATCAATATAAAATTTTGAGTATATTTTTCTAAAGACATTTGATGATACAACTTTTAATTTCAGTGTAAATGCTACAAAATGTATGTTTTGTAAACACTATACTGTTGTCAAAATACCAAAACTGTATATATAAATGTGATATCAGTGAATACTTACTACAGAAATACCAAATTAAATACAAGAATGTCTAAAAAAAATAAATATGAATTTAAAAAATGGAATGACAACCAAGACATCAAAAATATTTTACTTTAAAGCCTATTGATTGGATTAATCAGCATCAAATTTTGACACACTTTTTAAAGCAATAAAAAGGCATGTGTAATGTGTAAGATGCCCCAAAAACAAAAACAAAAACAAAAAAAAACACCATGGCATTTTTGGACATTTCATGGGCATCAGTATTTGTTGTGAAACTCATGATCACAAGGCCACATGTCAAGAGATAGAGGAAACTAAAGCCATCTGTCTACAACAGGCTTAATCTTTGCGATGCTATGTTTCTTCCTCACGAGTCCAAAGTAATTGATATTGTATTGTTTAAAGAACACACCACTGAAAAATAGTTTAGAAGATTCTTGCTGAAAAGTGCTTTAAATCTTGGTCAAAAAAATGTACAAAATGATATACCTCCCCAAGAATGATGAAGCAGTTAATCTCTCTCTTTGTTCTCTCTGAAGACAAATGGAAAAAGATGAGGGTTGCTCTCATGTCAATGCCTGCAACACTGAATGTTTAAAGACTGTTTTGTACCTCTTTCAGCCGTAACTCTTTTGCTCACTTTTCTGGTCTACTTTCAAATGAATAAATGCCATCTAATGTATTTAAGGGTTCAAAATATTAAAACTTGTTCGCAATGGTCTTCAAGTCTGTGGTCTCCCACAAACCAAATAACATTCAGTGTGAGGCCTGCCTAAGTCTTGTTGTGTATGCAAATAGTTAGATGGCAGTATTCATGTAGTTCATTTGTAAATATGATAAGAGGAGGAAAAAAGGAACAGCTATTGCAACAACCAGATAGACACAAGATAAGAATATACTTGATTGATCCCCAGTGGGGAAATTCTTTGTTCATGCCCCTTGCAGACAAAGCAAATTTGTACTTATTACTGCTGTAAAATATTCTACAAATTTTATTCTGAAGGTAAAAAAAGCTACAATACATTTCTACTAATTGTTAAAAATAACCCATAAGTAAAAGTAAAAGACAGGCTACATGATTTAATATGTACCTGGTAGATTCTCAGCAAGAGCCTCCTCTCATGTCTGTAGGTAATGTTGAAAGATTGGGGATTTTCCTTGAGTAAACTGGAGCACCTTTGGTACAATGTCACTGAAGCCTTCATGAAATCGCTTTGTCCTGCTATCTCCTGCTGCTGGATGGATGTGTTGCAACTCATTGCACAAGTGCAAATTTAAAAAAAAAAAATGTTCAGAATTAATGCAGATAAATATTTGACTTAACAACATTTGTTTGTTGAAACCTTGGTCTGTACAATACATGCTGCATTTTATTTCATAAAAAAGACACAATTCTAAAATAGCATAAATGAAAATAACAAAATGAGTTGCACTTTCAGATGTGTGGTGTTCAGTCCAAACTCTAAGTATAATATTAGTAGTAACGGAGTATTTGTTTTAGCTTTACACCAACTGAGTTTGGCAGAGGAAACCAACTACTCCAAGCTATTTATTAACAACTGTCTCATAGCAAATCAATTTAGTTTTAAATTTCAATTAACTGGATTGTTTATGCTAGCCGCTAACCTTTTCCTCTTATCTGATGGATTCCAAGAGCCCTGACATGAGTTCTCGCCTGCTAATTTTCTTTAAAACTAGCTAGCGCGAGTCTTTTAGCACACGCACTAATACTAGCTGCTAACTGTTTTCCTCTTATCTGATGGACTCACAGCACCCCAACTTTAGCTCCCGTCTGCTAATTTTCTTTAAAACTAGCTAGCGCGAGTTTTTTAGTGGTGGGCTAGTGGGCTAATGAGCTGAACTCATTCTTCAATAGATTTAATCAGTCATCTGCCCTCCCCCTGGCCCAGCCCTCCCTGCTGCAAGCACCCTCATCAACACCTCGAGTGAACTGCTCCACCCCCGCCTCCCCTCCTGCAACTCTCAGCTCACAGCCACCTCCCACTGCTCAGCTCATCAGCTCAACCCACCATCCCACACCCACCAGCACACAGCCCCCCTGCTCCAACCTGACCCTCACATCCCAGGTGAGAAGCCAGCCGCGGAAGATCAAGGTGAGGAAGGCGGCCGGTCCGGACGACATCAGCTCCAGGCTCCTGAAGACCTGCGCAGACCAGCTGTGCGGGGTTGTTGGACACATGTTCAACCTGAGCCTGAAGCTGGGGAGGGTGCCACAGCTGTGGAAGACATCCTGTGTGGTACCTGTCCCCAAGACTCAGCACCCCAAGGACTCAGCAGCTACAGGCCGGTGGCTCTAACATCCCACCTGATGAAGACCCTGGAGCGGCTGGTCCTTGCTCATCTCTGCCCCCTGGTGGGTGGGTTCATCGATGGACCCACTTCAGTTCGCCTACCAGCCTGGCATCGGGGTGGATGACGCCGTCATCTTCCTCCAGCAAAGAGCCCTCTCTTACCTGGAGAATCCTGGGAGCACTGTGAGAATCATGTTCTTTGATTTCTCCAGTGCGTTCAACACCATCCAGCCAGCACTCCTGGGGTACAAGCTGGGGGGCGCAGGGGTGGACCTGCACCTCACATCCTGGATTATGGACTACCTCACCAACTGTCCACAGTATGTGAGGACGCAGGACTGTGTGTCTGACACGGTTGCCTGCAGTAGGGGGGCCCCGCAGGGAACGGTCCTGGCTCCGTTCCTTTTCACCCTCTACACTGCAGACTTTTCACACAAGTCACCAACCTGTCACCTGCAGAAGTTCTCTGACGACTCTGCCATCGTCTGCCTCATCACAGATTGGGACGACAGGGAATACAGGGAACTCACTCAGGACTTTATCTACTGGTGCCAGCGGAACTGCCTCCAAATCAGTGTGGGGAAAATCAAAGAACTGGTTTTCTGGATTTCTGCAGGGGCACTCACTCCCCTCCAACACCAGTGAACATCCAGGGAATGGACATTGAGATGGTGACATCTTATAAGTACCTGGGTGTTCACCTCAACAACAGGCTGGACTGGACTCATAACTCTGCTGCACTTTACAGGAAGGGTCAGAGCAGACTCTATCTGCTCAGGAGACTGAGGTCTTTTGGAGCGCAAGGGGCGCTCCTGAAGACCTTGTATGACTCTGTTGTTGCATCAGCCCTTTGCTGGGGCAGCAGCATTTCAGCTGCGGACAGGAACAGACTGGACAAAATCATCAAGAAGGCCAGCTCTGCGCTGGGTTGCCCCCAGGACCCAGTGGAGGTGGTGGGAGAGAGGAGGATGATGGCCAAGCTGTCATCCATGTTGGAGAATGACTCCCACCCCCTGCAGGACACTTTAACAGCTCTGGAGAGCTGCTTCACCCAACGTGTGTGAAGGACAGCACTGCTCCGAATAGACCATGGACCATATACTGTTTTTCAGTACATTCCGTACATTTGTACAATGCTGCTCTCTATGTAACTCCACCCACTGTGCAACACTTGTAAAGACCCAGTGGCCTAATGGATAAGGCATCAGCCTCCGGAGCTGGGGATTGTGGGTTCAAGTCCCACCTGGGTCGCATTTCAACAGCCTATCTATATTCATTACCTGAATTTCCCCTAAGGGGGGTCAATTAAGAATTATCTTATCTTACTTGACCAAGTCAATGTGCAATATTCTGTATTTAGTATTTAACATTTAATATTCCGTATTTAAGCTGTCATTTCTTACCTCAGTTTAGGCCCATTGTGTATATTTACTGGTCATATATTTTTATACTGGTTGTATATTTTATACTTCACAGTTTACATTTCATATCCATACCTTTAAATTGTAAATAAGTCATGTAAACTTGTGTATACCTCCTTTTAAGACTGTTATTTGTTCTTAATATTTTTACTGCTGCTATCCCCTGTGCTGCTGTGACATGTGAATTTCCCCACTGTGGGACGAATAAAGGCTTATCTTATCTTATCTTATCTTAAGGAATTTTTTGTGTTTTCTGCCTCCTATGTCTGGGTAAAACATTTGCCAAACTATCTCAGTCGTAGGGTCTAAGTGGGATATAAAGCTGAGTATCATCCGTGTAGCAGTGAAAATGAATGTCATGGTTGCCGATAATGCGACCCAGGGAAGCATGTAAACATAGGACAGTAAGGTGCCCAGAATTGTCCCCTGGGGCATGCCGCAGGATAATGGGCCCACAGAAGAAATGATTTTGCCAGTTAATATTATTATATTATATTAATTATTAAAATGATATTATGCTACTAAGATATTGATGTATTCCAAAAAGAAAATACTTACCATCACAAAAGGATTAGAATATGGAAATGTGTCTTTACTGTAGCTGCTTTTGTGAACAGCTATACCAATGCAGGTATGAGTTCACATGTATAAATGAGTGTCTGTGAATTTGTGTATTTGTTTACAGAGGTGTGTGCAGCAGTGAAGGCACGCATTTGTTTGAAGGTGAATTTCTGCATGCATGTGTGTGTCCCTGCATCTGGTTTGCTTGTCTGTTCATGTGCATAAGTGTGTTGTGTGTGTTGGCTGTTGTCCTTGTCAGAACACCCGCTGTCTCCTCTGCTCTCTCTCCTTCTTCCTTTCTACTGACACATCATCCATTCACACACATACACACACACACACACACACACACACACACACACACACACACACACACACACTGCAGGGGACTTCCACAACTGTATATAGTCGGATGGATTCAGCTCACTCCTGCAAATTATACATTGTCACACCCAAAAAAGACACACAAAGACACTGAACACACATACATACATACACACACACACACACACACACACACACACACACCTCCACCTCTCTCTACTGTTCCTTTTTTTCTGTTCTTGAGCCAACTTCTTTCATCCCCTTTTCCCTGTTTTTCCACCTTCCGCCTTTCTCCTCCACTCCTGCATCCATCCTTCCATCTTTTCCTCCCTCTCTCATTACCTTAATTAGATCCAGCAGATGAACATCGTCTAGTCTGTTGGGGAGGAGGCTAGGCCTCGGTGATGCAATAAGGCTCATTTGCATCAGCAAAGTTAATTGCGGGTGCAGAGCAGGTGTATGGCAATAATGATCATCACACATGACACTCACCTGTGACCGGCAGCTGACGTGACACACACACACAGCAATGTACATGCGAGTAGCCACGTGTTCAGCAACATGCATATTGGGTTTTACACATACATACACATGCACATGCATCAGGAAATGGGAGAAATCTCGACACACACGTACACATTCACACACACACACACATACACAATCATCTCTTGCCACACAGTTTTTTACTTCCTAACTAATCCCCAAATTCCTTCTGGTAATATCTCTTGGCAGTTGGCCACAGACATTCTTATTCCAATTACACACAGGCATTCTGTGAAGGCACTGTGGGAAGATGGTAGCAATGGCTTGTTTTTAGGGTCGTCAATTGCTACTGAGTTATATTTTTAATGTTTGAACCCATTGATCAGAATTAACTTTAATGCTCTTACTAGTCTTTTACCATTTCATCACAGCTCTCAAAGCTTATGAGAGAGCTCTGCTTGTTTTCCCATTAGATTGCACTTTGCTCACTGTTCCGGTTACTGCTTGGCAAAGCTAGTTTTTGGCATGGTAGCTAATCTAATCAAAAGGACTATTCCAACTATGCCCAATGAGGGCAATATGCCACTCAAGAAAGCAAACAAAAAGATCACCTTAATGAGGATATTCACCGGCTTTCTGATGAACTGCAGAAGAGAGTGTCTCTTTTGGTCAGCTTCATGGACATGGACTGCGTCTCTCAGGGCAATCATCCAGGACAATCTTCTGTGGGACCCCTCCACTCGTCCACAGCATTCCTCCTGTTCAAGACCTGCTCATCAGTTGTCCTGGGCTGAAGCTGTGGTCCATGGTTGTAAGAGAGACTCTGACAGGACCACCTCACCCTCACCTCTCCAGCCACTGCATGGCCAAGTCTGCCGAGACTCCAGCAAATGCTCCTGTGGTTCTGACCCAATCTGGAACCCCTCTTTGAAAACAGAGCCTGTCAACACTGCAGCTGTCCTTTCACAGGTGGCAAGCAGTGTTTTGATGGCTTCCTGGTCTACTGTGGAGCCAAATCAATGCCATTCTGAACTATGACCTGCTCTGGGTGTCTTTGTTGCCTTAAACCTGCTGGGATTCCTTCTGTCATGTTTGATGTTGCTGCCTTTTCCAAACACTCACCTGCTTAGACACCCCATCTTGGAAAAACATTGAAAAAAAAAAAAAATGTTGTCATCATCTTATCATCGGATATTCTCCCCAACCACGTTAATAGTGGGTGATCTACAAAAAGCTGTGCATGCTTGGCTTGGCTTGGTTTGCAGTGCACCTTACTTGGGTCTCATCTCAACTGCTGCCCTACTCATTACTGGGACCAAGAATCGTGACCAAATCACCTCTGTGCTGGCCTTCCCACACTGGTTCCCTGTTAGATTTCAAATTGATTTTAAGATTATAACATTCTATTGTGTACTTTTGAGGCCTTAAACAGCCTTACTACTAAATGCATTTCTCATTTATTGACCTGCTCCCACTTGACCATTAAGTTCCCCCCTGCTCAGACTTTCAAGGTGACCAGCATTTTGCAACCAATCTCTGCCTATTCAGACATCATAAATTTGTGAAAAACAAATTTGAGTGTGGTGATAGTCTCTGTGTATAGGAATCTCAAAACTTAATATCAATACATTAACTTACATAGATTTTATAGATAGTTCTGACAGTTTAACTCTACTCAAGGGCATGTTTAGGGCCTGACCATAGCCATGGGTCTGTTTTAACAAAATATTTAAAAATGAACACAATGTTGCCAACTCTGCTACTTGCTCACCAGATTTAGCAGCTAAAAAACGAATCTGATTCCAAATAAATCTTATCTTACGTACATTGAACTGCAAGTCTGAGTGGCCGTCAAAAGATTGAGAGCCTCATTTAGAAGGAAAAGGCTTTCTGTTACCTGAATAACATTTGAGAAAGTCTACTTATTGGCATGCAATGTTTTATGAGTGTCTATAAATGATATGTACATTTGAAATGGTACTGGTATTTTATCACCCTCAGTACTGCTGATTACTGAAGGCCAGAAGTCATTCAGGCCACAGGAGCTCAGCACTGTGTCAGTTATGTGACTGAGGCCATGAAAGGCCTGTCAGGGCCATTGTAGCTTGGGAGGCAGAGCCATTGTCCACCAATTGGAAGGTTGGTGGTTTGATCCCTTACCCCTGCAGTCTATGTGTTGAAGTGTCCTTGAGCGAGATACTGAGCCACAAATTTCCCCCGATGGCTGTTCCATTGACATGTGACTGTATGTCACTTTGGATAAAAGTGTCTGGTAAATGAAATTGTGGAATTGGAAGGAATGCAGTAAATTGTTGCACACCACCCCTGTTATCTGTTAAAACATGGTGGCAATAGTTGCAGTCATATTCACTTCAGTCCATGCACATCTCTGCTCTGTTTCCCATTGCCTTTAATGAAAGCCAGCACAACTGACGAATTCAAGCAAGTTCAAAATTTCACACTACACTTTTGCTCACCTTCACCTCAAATTTTAATTGATAGTAGGTCAAAGTGACCATATCTTAACATGACTCCGTTTTACATTGAAAAAAATAATACCAGGAAAGACAAATCATATCCTACCAGTGGTATATCATACTACCATACACAGATGGATTGCTGGCACTTCAACATCAAGCATCACTGTCCAGAAAATGTAAGGAAGAAAGAAAGTAAACTTGATGGGTTCTTCTGGCCTGTAAAATTTATAGACCATGAAGTGAGGATCACACGTCTGTGTGCCAGGTTGCGGGTTTGGCGATGTGGCTCACCACGTGGTGGTGGTGGTGATGGTTGCACCTACGTCAACTGTGTAAGATGGATTTCTCTGTGCATATTTAACACTGCTGGTTTCAACACTGTTTCAAGCCATATTTAGATGCACTGAGGTGTGGCATCACACAGCAGAAGCAGAGTTTATCCTTCAACAGGAACATGGGGAGAGAGAACCTATGAGCTGCCATTTCTGTTGATCACAGTGTGTTCTCGGTCATGTCCATGATAACGTGGACACACAAAAATTTATCTTTCACACTGTGTTTTGCGCTTCCATTCCCAAAGGGGAGATTTCCATGAGTGAAAACAGCTTTAAAAATAAAAAGGAAATGAAATGAATCCATCCACTGACTACATGAAAACTGAAAAGAGAGATGTAGGTGCCTTCTGAATTATTTCATTTAATATCTTTGTATTTCAACTGGGATGGAATTCCTGAACAGCATTTTAAAAGGTATCCACATTGGTGCAGAATAGCATTAGATCATGAAGAGGAGACCACAAGAAGAAAGACGACATGGAGCAGGATAGCAGGCAGCTGTAGGTAAAACGACTTAAACCTATAGTGTATGCACCATATCACATGCTGAATCAGCGAAAGAATTCTTGTTTCACAATGCTCATAGCAACACTTGTTTAATTTTAATTCTAATATTAGGATAAAGGATGTTTTGAAGATGTTTAGAATTGTAGTAGCTGGTCATGATGTAGATCTAGTCTGCAGTATCATCTGTAGTACCATGCACTGAATGGGAGGTCCCCATTGTTTTAGAGTACCAGACACACTATATTAAAACAGTCCCACTTCTTCCAGGTCAAAGTCCAGGTTTACTAATATGACATTAATGTACTAATAGGGCCTTTGTTAAGGCTTTTTGCATTAATCTCTGCAGTCTCTTCCAGCAGGAAAAATTAACTGTTCACACAAACAGCACTAACTTCAAGAGTGATCCTTCAGTTGCCCTTTAAGCACAAAAAGCTAAGATATATAACTGTATACCCATGAAACATAAAGCGGGCCTGTGTTGTGTTTCATTTGAGCATTATGGAGGAGAGGCGAGGCAGAGCCGAACAGCTTCAGCTGTAAGTTTGAGAATTCGATTGTTGTTAAAGTGAAAATGTGACGATCACGCCAGATGGCGAGTTTTCCACGTCATTTCAAAGAGGCAGGGACGATGCTTTGTAGGCATTCTGCCAATTGCTTCTCTTTTCATGTGAGGGTCAGAGAGGGTCAGCGATGCTCTGTCTGAGCCTCTTCATTAGACGCTTATTTCATTCATTATAGATGGTGGTTTTAATTGTCTCTAGGTCCTGTATACATATTGCATTTGTGGTGGAGTTGTGTTTCGCATTACGTCGACACTTGCTGGAGAAACAAAATGGTGGATTGTTTTAAAAAGTCTTTGTACAACCAAGGACTTTTCACACTAGTTGGTATGACATCTGGTGAGGTAAACAAACTGAGAAAGTGCTCACTTGTTTAAGAAAGAACAATTGACGGCCCGCTGATTTTTACACTAACAGTCCAGCTGTGTTGGCACTCCGGTCTGATTCTGAACCTTCAGCAATGTCACACTTTCAAATTATTTGTAAAAGGACTGCTATACACACTTTCCACTTGCCGTCCAGCATCCTTAGTTTGACAGTCTTGCTTCTGGATCTGCTTCCCTCAATGTACCACTGCACTGGTGACACACAAAGGAGTAGCCATTGGATATTTATTTTTTAGTTCTTTGCAGTATGGTATGCACATTAAAACAACCATAAAAGTATAAAATGGGAAGGAGATTGAAAATGAAGCCTCTTCCTCGTCTGACCCATCAGTCCAGCAGAGGAAAATAATTTGCCTGAGAAGAACCACACAACCCACAGGTAAACAAGCTCTTCCTCCTTTTAATGCATTATTTATGGGAACAGGACAGGGGAGGTGGAGGAGGAGAGGGGGGGGGGCTGAGTTGAGTTTGCAGTTTTGTCTGTGTTGTCCTTTGTGTATTATTCATGGCTGTTTAACAAACTGTTTCTCTATGTACAAGACCCACTCAGCGCAGTGTCCACTATGTCCAGACGAGGAGGAATCCAGCTCAGGTCTCCTCAGAGAGTGTACTGATCAGTGCAATAGACATATCAAACAGCATCATACTCATCATGTAAGAGAAGGACAATGGACTGGTTGGACAAAATAGGCCGTATATGGGGCACTACAATCTTTTTACACAGTTACAAAGATATATTGGTCCTGAGCTACATGTCAAAAGTTCTCCGTCTGTAATCCTGCAGATTTTATAAAATCAATATTGAAGTCTGTACTACTTACTTTACTCGCGTAATGATATTGTTGTCATGCGTGCTGCGGTTTGAGTCACGTGTAACCTGCTGGTCCAATAGGAGCGCGCAAAACAACCAAGATGGCTGCGACCAGGATACTATTTTCCAGCAGTTCGGAGGAGGAAAACATGACGAAAACTTTTAAAAAGCCATCAAAAACATGCTATAACCACCTGATATCTGTAAAAAAGAACAAATAAAGGATTTTTATGCAAAACGATGGGAAACGTGTTGAAACTGTGTCGAACGATGGCTAGCTGAAACGTATAAACACTGTATCAGTATTGACTTTGACAATGCTCCACAAGACACTGGCTTTTATGCAACATGCTACAGATAATTCATTGATAGAAAGCGCTTGGATTCCGTGGAGAAGCATAGAAGAGAGCCTTCAGATGTTAATAAAACACAGGAAGGCGAGTCTGTGCTAACAGGTGATGCCCGCAGCACTGCAGGATCAAACTACGGTCCAGGATGGGTCTACCTATTGTTTCCTCTGGTCCTGCTCTGCCTGCCTTGTGCGTCATATGTAAGAAAGTAGATAAATACATCACCGTGTCTGGCAAACGCCCAAAGGATCATCTTTCACTGGCACAGACGTTATCAGCAAGTGTGTAAAAAAAAAAAAAATCTGTCTGTCACTCACTTACAGCCACACACAAAAACTATAAATAAGTATGTAAGTTTATTCTATTTTGTTTAGAGTTGTGATGATTTTGAATTTAATTCAGTAGACTAGGTTTTACTTGTTTTCAAAAAGGATATTTGTATATTGTGTTTTTATAGGATTGTAATTTTGTATGTTGTAGTTGTTTTAAAGCCCAACTAGGGACAGGAGTTTCAATTCAAACATTGTTTGAATTGAAACAATGTTAACCGCATTGTCCCCATAAAAAAAAGAATATATATCAGTGGCGAGCGGTGACCTGTTACAGTGGTCATGCTGAAGTGTAAACTACAGCCAGCGCCCAATTATTGGCTATTTATGTATTAATTAAAACACGTCATATGTTTTTTACGGGGCCCCGGAGGTGTCAGGTTGCAGAATATTTTATTAAGGCGAGGGCACGCCTTCTATAGTGTGGGTGCGTGTTAATAAAGCGTTCCCTCCATGCTATGTTATAGTGAGGGACCGGGATAAATAAAGCGTTCCCTCGCTATATCATAGTGAGATGCCTCTGGGGCTCTGTATACCTCCGGGGCTCCGTTTTCTAACTAGTACATCAATGCGATTTTAATAGACACTCACACTCACACTTGCCCCATGTTACCAACTTATTTCACTCATTTTGACTCGGCTAGTGAAGTTTATTTATTTATCTATTTCTTTATTTATGTATATATAAACATTTCCTTACGAGTGAACTCATTGTGCATTCCATTCAAGGTATAAACACGAGAACATGAGTAACTTAAATATGAGAATATGAGCATGAGAGAAATGCAGAAACTGAATACATGAAACATATACCAAATGTACATTAAACATACCACACAGCAAGAAAAACTTCCATACATTCACACAGTCAGATAGAAACCTCACATGTAGCCAGCTGCACAAGAAACAACATCTACAATATGAGTACACAGGGAGAGTAAAAGAGAGTAATGAACCATAATCATCAGAGAATAGAAACATTTTGAGTTTACTTTTGAATGTGGACACAGTTGTCTTCTGCCTGATGACTTAAAAAGCCTGGTCAGGTTCTCATCACTGAGCCAGTCAGCAGTGTATCGCAGCAGTAGTGTTATGGTCTGGGTTACGCCAATCCACTGATATAGCGAGCTATGCCAGAATTGTAGATCTGAGCAGCAGCCTGCGTTGACCGGTATGCCGTCATGGAATTGCACGCAGAAGAAGCTATGACAGCAGTCTTGATATAATGGAGCCCTTTGGAATAATTGAGAATTTAAGATGACCAAGGAGAGAGTTACCTCATTTGAATTGGTAAATGCCTGAAATTATTATTTTCTCTGCTGGAAGTGAGGCTGTAATCTCTTTGGGTTTTTACTTTCGTAATCAATGTGACTAGTGAAAGGCACACACGACAGCGATATATAAAAAAAGCGAATTTCCCCATGGGGATGAATAAATCTACTTACCTACCTACCATCAATGATGAGAAAAAATGCTTTAAAAGTCGAGGAGAGGATTACAATGATCCAATATATACTACCCCCAGACATTGTCTTCCTTATATCTTTAAAGAACCAAAGCTAATTAGCACATGAGGAATAGGTGAGGAGATCAGCTGAGTGCCACTGTAAGAAAGAACATGAAACAAACAAGACAAAAACACAGAGATGAATAGACAGGTGAAGTGGAAATTGCATGAGAGAAGAGGAAGGAGACAGAGGATGGAGCAGGTGTGTCCTTGAAACAAAATTTATCAACCACAACACTTTCACTTGAGTATTATAATCTTGTACTGTTGACACTACTACATCTCATAATACTGATTAACTCCAGTTCTTCAAGGTCAAAAATGTCACATTACAAACTTTAGATAATGAGGTTTCATAACACAGACCAACCACTAACTAACCAAATAAAGTGTGCTTACAGCTCCACCTCAGCACAATGGTCAGGGTTGTGGATCTGATGTACTGATGTTGCTGTCTGTGTTTTGTCACCTAACTGAGCACCTCCAGTTAACACCCCTCAGGTTGAGGCCTGTGTAATCCTCTCTGTGATGCCTGAGTCATTTGGTGTGAGCTGAAGGACGTTATTTTTGGAGGTGTGTGTGTGTGTTGATTTACTTCTGTGAGCTTCTAGGTAAAGTGTTGCAGACTGAGAGGGGAAACAGCAGTATCAGACATTAACTACGTTTGCACAGCTCTTAAATTAATACCTCAATCTTCTGCTCTGGAAACAGCGCCTCCAAGCTGCAGAGACGATACCACACTGTCCTCCCTGGGCTCTCTCACTCCAGCCCTGCCACTGACATGAATTGGAATATTGACTTTTTCTCAATGTATCTGGTTCTTACTCAGTCAGTTTACTTTGGCTAAATGACCAGTTTAATCCCCACAGCTTTTTATCATTATCAGTGGTGCTGGACCAGCTAAGCCATAAATGTCAGTATTTTTGTATCAACAAATGGATTCAATGCCAAAGGTGTTGTCTGTGGTGAGGAACCCAGAAAGAATTATGACCCAACTCCACAGTTCACCTCAGCTCAACAGATATTGATCATTGTAGCCTCTTTTAGCTCATCATTTTCTTTTCCTGGACTGCAACCACAGACTGTATAAAATATGGACGTAGTGTCCGTGACGTCACCCATAGGTTTCTGAAGAGCAAAAATGAAGCAAATCGTAGTGCGTAGCCATCTTGGTAGCCTGCCTCCGGTTACTCCAAATATGGACAAAGAGGTGGAGCGAGGGCGGAGCTGAGGCGGGTCGAATGAACGCTATTGGCTGAAAAAAGCAGCTGAAAAAAGCCGCTTTATTCGAAATAATCAAACTAGCTACGGCTAACCAGCTAGGTTAAATGCTAAATATCGTTGCTAGCCGGCTAACCCCACGACGATCTCTTTCCCAAACTCAGTGACTAGAATTAGCCGGGGTGACGCCGTTTAGACCATCAGTGGCTCGTTGTCAATCAAAGTGGCGCCACAATTCACACCCCCCCCCAGAGTTGTCATGGAGTAGAAAAACAGCTTATGAGACTAGAGCCATGTTTTGAACCAGGCTGTAAATATGTTTTTTTCTGTCGTAAAATCGGACATTTTAACATGGGGCTCAAATGTAATTGACTCCCTTCTGCAGCCTGCTCTAGTGGTTATTTGAGGAACTGCAGCTTTTTTGCACTTCCGCATTGGCTTCATTTTTCAGCGGCGGAGGTTGTCGCTTGGCTGCAGCAAGCAGCACTCAGACAGAGTGAGCTACTGATAAGACTGGGTATACGTTTAGTGCTAGGTATGTTTCCCAAGAGTTGATGGAGACCAAAACAGGTAAAGGAGAGTGAACACTGGGCTTACATTTGTGGCCAGAAACAAACATTGACCTGAAAACTTCAATCTTTCTTGGTCTGAAGGATTTTAAAATAAGCAATTACTCTCAAACACGTTCTCCTGAATATTTGTTAATATCAAAATTTCATAGTAGTCCCAGGTACAAAAATATTTTTTGTCTTGTGTTTGGTATCGGCCCAAATGAAGCAATTGTAGCCTTTCCTCGTTGTAGACAGTGTTCGGAAACTAAATAGGACTGGATTGTCTAATCGTTAAGGATTGTTATAATTTCATTTCAGTGCAGTTTGTTCAACCAGTTCTCATTAAAATGGTGCTAATACTTCCATATAGAGAAGTTAAGTTGTCATGAATTCGCTTGCTTTGGGAGGAAGACAACAAAGATATGGTAACAACAATTTTAGGGAATTTACAGGTAATTTACAGGTAAAGTAATGATTTTTTCCTTGACAACTATTATAGGATTATAGGATTAGAATTAAATGGGAATATACCTCATTTATTGGCTTTTAACTGGATTTCATCCTGATGTCTGTGACATGGAAGTTGGCTCTCTGCATGATCTGACACCGTCTGGTTGAGCTAATTTGGCTCTGTACTGATGCACTAATGAGAGAATGGGACATCGACACCGGGTTCGGGGTGTGCAATGACTCATAGAGAAAAATGGCCCATCATGAGCGCCGTTACTGCTCTCATTCCACCTTTGAGCCAGAGAGTTTAGATTATCTCATTAACTGAATAACAATACAGTATTACCCTGTTCAGAGGTGTTCTAAAATATTATTTTTCCCAACGCAGCTGAAATAAAAGGACTAGCTATGAAATTTTGGTCCTCTCCAACTCATACTATAACCAAGAGGGTGACATAGCCAGCCAGGAAGGATTGAAATGAACAGGGTAAAAAAAGGGGGGGTGGGGAGTGGGTGGGCGGGGGCATAGAAACAGATCGGTGTGCTAATGCTAATTTCCTTGCGTTCTTCCCCGTTGATGGGGAAATAAACAGGAAGCGTTGTGGTAAATTCCGCCTGAAGAGTGTGATTGCTGACAGGCCTGACCTCTGCGTTCTCGCCTTGTTTCCCCATAACTCACAATTAACGCTGACATTAGAGCATCCCGAGCGGCCCGTCCGGCTTTATTATCCTCCCTGCCAGAAACCGGGCAACGGCAGCAAGGCCCCTGGACCCGAGCCCAGTCCCATGATTTAGCTGGAGAGAGAATGATAGCGGGAGAAGCGGATAGAGGGAGGTGGTGGAGGAAGAGGGGGTAGAGGGGTACCCTGAGCACACTTTGGGGGTTTAGGGCTGTTATGGATATGGCTGTGGTAATTACTCAGTGCTTGTTATTGCCCACGCTGCCACACCTGCGCCCGGCAAAATGCCGGTACAGCGCCGGAAGGCGTCTGACAACATCTGAAGAATGTCAAGGATGGCATCAAGCTGGATTAGCCAGAGTGTAGCCAGAGATATAAACACAAGCACTCCTGAAGAAGATATTTTTAATTAGGTTGCTTCATAATCACACAAACCTGAACAGTCGAAGGCTTTATTTTGTTATGCGTTATTTTGGACAGGCGAGTTGTGCCACAGTCCTTTTATTTGGGAAAATAAACGAGCACCTGTTCTTCAACGTGTCAAACTCAATCTCACGGCTCGTTAGTGGGGCCCCTGCCCAATAACCCAGCTTTAGCGCTGCTTTGGCTCCTAATTCCCATCTCTGGGCTGTCACACAGTGTCATCGCCACAGTCATTCATGTTTTTATTAATTTCACATTTCATCATTTATTTATCACCTAGCAAGGCTGGCGCACTAACACTAGGACCTCAGACAGGAGGTAAGGAGAAGCTGACAGAAGACAACATTATTTCACTGGAAAACCTGCTGACCACTGACAGTGAAGGCAGCTGCCACTGAGCGGGAGCAACCTCGCTTTTTCACAGGATTTTCTCATTTTAATAAGTAGAGTCCTATGACCAGGAGCCATTCTAAGTGGAGTGTAAAAGCTGTGGAGTGAAAACTGTTGGTGCTGTGGGCAGCGTCATGATCCATGCATGCAGACCCTGTCAGTGTCCTGGATCTGATTCCATGCCATGCTGATGTAATAATTAGATTTTATCTTGATTGGTAGCATGGTAGGGGTCTGAAGAAGAGTCAGCCACAGTTGCCGAGGATGGAACAGTCATTGTAAACAATTCAAATCTATTTGGTCCAAAATGAGTTTTTGATTTTAAGCAGTTGTGGTGAGGTAAATGTAATATAGGTCCAGAGGGAAGTGACAGAATTAAGGCCTTAATTAATATTAATCTTTATCAAAGATGTGAAAGAGGAACCAGGGACATGTAAGAAATATAGTCTAGTATATATGTTTGTGTGTGTGTGCGTGCGTGTGTGTGTGTGTTTGTGTAAAAAGTCGCTGAGGATGATAGGAATGTCATTAATTTTTAAGGTATCTGGTCATAAAGCTAAGTATTGGAGTAATTTGGATTCAACCTAACGATGAATGAATTATCAACCATTAACCAGTCACCAACATTTGCCACTATGGAATTACAAAATATGAAGAATAAACACCAGCCAAAGGGATTTTTCACAATGTGGTAAAACATAGTTAACTGATCTATGAAGCATCATTAACGGCTTTATAAGCCTTTCATACATTACTTAAAATTTATAAACCCTGCATAAAGTGTTCCTTATTAGAAAGCGGCACCAAATTCAGATTTATTCTTCCCCACATTCATATATGTGGGTCAGTGAGACAAGACACACCATCAGGTAGTGAAACGGTTAATATGCAAGGAGGTTATTCTGGTTGCATGTCTGCGTGTTAGAAGGGAAGCAGATGCCCTTTAATCCCTGCGTCCTCCTTCCTCCCACTTTCTACCTCCTACCCAGGTAACAGAGCTGTCACCCTGCTCTTAACCAGATCTGAAAGCATTAACACCCTTGCCCCGCGTGCTTTCTCCCGTGGGACCCAGGCCATGGACGACAGCAGCATCGCCCTCCAACCGCTGTGCCCCTGCCAACGCTGACACATGAGGATCGGTGCGGCGGGGCTGTGTGGCTCGGGCTTGCACGCCTTGGCAGCCGTGCCCAAAGTCACTCGGCAGGCCCTGGCGTGGAGCCAGTCATTTGAGCCAAGGCTCGAAATAAAAAGACAGCCAGAGAGGAAGGGAGGGAACAAGGGACGGATGAAGAGAGGGAAAAGTAGAGGAGCATTTTCTCTTTCATTTAGCTATCCAACTGTTTTCTCCCTCTTCTTCTAATTGACAGAATAAATGCACCTGCCATTGTGGGGCATCACAGAAATGAGTTTTGGCACCTGTAGAGATACCAGAGGCTGAAAGAGAAAAAAAAAACAAATCAAGGGTCAACTGCTCCAGTGCATCCCATATTTCTTTCACTTGCACCCACCTAACTCTGCAACTACGGTGCTTGTTTTACTCAATAGTGAATTATAGTGAGCTTAGTGGATGTAATGGTATTTCTGATCTCTTAGGTCACTTGTTCTCTCTATCTGATCAATGATCTGATCAATTTGATCAATTCACTTTAAGCTCCCAATGTGCATTTGTGCATTTGCCAACAATATAGAGAGAGGGAGCTGCAAATGGACAAAATAGGAAGTATAAGCTATTGAGTGTGTATGCATCTGCCAAAACTGCAAAATTCTCTATAATTGCTCATTTAATAGAAAGAATTATTAAGATTTCAATCTGATTTAGAATGCAGATTTGCATCCAAATGTACAGTGAGGAGCACAGAAATACTGTTGTGATTGTTGTTTTTAGGATTACTAGAATTTACGTTACACATACTACCAGTTACTGGGGGAAAGTACAGAGTATCATACTCATCCAAAAGTATTAATTACAGAATCTGAAGAAGACCGCATGAAATCTGAAGGAATTGTGAAAATAGTTTTGCAAAACATTTTTTAAAAGTCCTCTGTCCTCCTTCTGTCCTCCTAAATTTCATGTATTCTGATAACTAATAGACAAAATGACTATAATTCTACATTTTCACTATATAAATATTTCAAATCTGCCATGAACCTGCCTGTGTATGAAACAAACTAGGCTTTCAACCAGAATGTGGTATTATTGTAGACTTGCATCTTCACACGTAGCTTGGATGATATTTACTTAGGATAGTTCAGGATTTTGAAGTGAGGTTGTATTAGGTACAGTACTGTAGATGGTGCTCCTACCCTGGTACTCCTGCTGCATGCTGACCATCGTAACACGAGGCCACAGTTAGTGCCAAATGCTGAGGAAACACTCACAACATTGACAAAGACATACAAATGTTGATCAGTATATTCCTGATCTGCTTGATGATTTTGGAGGAAGGAATGGGGAACGGGCATGCAAGGTGGGCAGATCAGCTGACTGGGATTGGTGGGAACACACTGAGGGCCACTCCAGGGCAGGTGGGGAACAGGAGGAATCTGAAATGACAGGAGATGTGAGACTGAAAAAGCAGGACAAAGATAGAAAATGTGTAAAACTGATTAAACAGAAGTAGCTGTCCTCACATTAACCCCTTCTTGTCTTCTGCTTCTGTCTTCTAAAACTCAGCTGGTCCTTCTACAAGTGAGGGTATCTGACTAATGTTATGTTTTTTGGGACGGTCTTGATAAAAAGCATTCCTTTAAAAGCACTCACACTCTCAAATTCTCATTATGCAACATACCGCATGTGCACATACATATATTTTGCAAAATGATTTTTCATTCCTGTCGTTTTTGTTAGCCTCCATTCTTACAAATATTCTTTATAACGCTGAGATTTTAGTTGCAGCCTGAGATGGATTTTCAGTGGAAGTTTACTGAAAAAAAAAAAGAAAATGACTTGATGTGTGTGCTTGTGCATGCATGTGTATGTGTGCATATGCTTTACACCATGCAGTGATGTGCATGTGTGTGTGTGTTGAGGTGTCTGTGTGTTTGCGGTGTATTCAGGAAATAGCGGAGGGGAGGGGGAGTCGGACTGGACAGATTCCAACGCATAATTTAAATTTAATTGGACCGGGCCTGACTGGCTAGGGTCAAAATGAAGAGAAAATCAGTCACATTAATCAAGATAAAATTATCAGCTGATTAATCAGTGTTCTAATTATGGTGCGGGCGCTTCTCTTCTTTGTTCTGTTTAAATTACTCTGCTTCATTGTCTTTTCCATATGGCCAGCATGTCCCCATCAAAATGCCTAGTGAGCGCACAGACATGCAGACTTTGACACATACACACTAACACATCAGCGCTAACAGCAAAAATAATTAGTGCATGCTCAAATATGTAAATCACTCTGTAAGGACTCATCTTAAATCCATAGTTCCCCATTTTCCACTTCTTTTCTCCAGTCCTACTCATTTGTGTGTGTCGGGGACTTGGCTTTCAACTAGAACCTCTTGCAAAGGAAATTAAAAAAAAAAAAGAACATATTCCAGCTCAACCTTTACCTCCCTTCAGATTCTGTTACACTTTAAAGTCACAGGTCTAGTGATGAATCTTAAAGCACCTTTTCTACATCTTTCATGAGCCAGTTACAGAATAAGATCTTCATTTTGTTTTATGGTGTCCTCATGGAGACATCCACAGCAAACAGCTCTGAACGCATCTGTAGGGAGGAGGCTATTTAAAGAAACAAAGGATGGCAGTATTGGCTGTTAAAGGCAAAAATTAGTGAGTACATATTGCTGAAAGGAGTTGCCTTTTTTTGTGCCAAGAAAAACACTGTTCCATTTTACCTGTCTGTGTGCGTAAATGCCAAGAAACAATTTCACACTGTCCATCGAACTGTTGGAAAAACTAAGGTTACATCCATGTTATCTTTATTCTGCAGGTCAATTTATCTTACATTTTTAGAGTCTGCTTGTCTGTTATTACCATTACTATACCAATTTGAATGTGATGACCATGATGGTAGGTGTAGTCACCACTTCTGGGTGCAATAATTAAACTCTATTTATCACACCAGAAACTGTACATGTAGGCCAAGGCTCTTATGATCTAACTTTTTTTTCTCAGTCTATGTTTAGCTGTTGGCTCGTGAAGACGTTCCTGCAGTGCTATCTTGGGCTAACTGCAACTATTGGTGAGTGTGGAAGGGGATGTAAAAAATTAGTGAATAAAACATGTTCTGTTGCCACAGGGGCTCCACATTAGGCAGGGCAAAGTGGTGATTAGCCGACCCATCAGACACTGCACTGTAATTCCCATCAACACTTCCTCCATCTTTCCTGTTTCACTTCTTTTTTTTTTCATTCTCTACATATTTTCTCCCTCTATAGTCCTTTGAATTCATGCCTTCTTTTTCTCCTCTTCTCTTCAGCATCCCTCCTTTAGCATTTGGTAATGTGTTAGAATTTTCATAATCCTCCTACAGAGGCTCACACAGTCTGCTCGGCAAAGGCTTCGGTTCGGCCTCGTGATACACCGATAATATATGTTTGAAACTGAAAATAAATATGCTGTGAGCAGACATTAATTATGCAAACATGAATAGTGCACTGTATATTTGACTGGGGTTGGACCAGTGTGTCATGCACAGCCCCAACAGAGGTGCCACAGTACAGCATTGCACAACATATATTTTTTTCCAGCAAAATAATGTTTCTCTCTACAATTCTGCATAATAACAGGAAAACAAAGGTTGGTGGGTTTTTTTCTTCTTCATGTCCCAGTCTTCTCTTACACAGTCCATCCAGTAAATCATACCAGCATTTATTAAAACAGTCAAATTTCAAATCAATTCATTTAATAAAATTGCCATTAAAGGCAAAGTCAATCTGTGGAAATCCTCCTTGTGTAGCCCAACTTTGGTGAACTTTGACCTGTGAATGAATGCCTTTAGCAATAGCTAATTTTGACCTTGACCTTTGAGGGAAAACACAGGAAGCTATAGCCTATTAACAGTGTTGTGCCATGAATCTATGTGATTTACATTCTTTAAGGTATATTACCCAGATTATGAACTTTAAAAAAAAAAGAAAAAAGAAAAAAGAAAAAGTGGCATAGTTACCTGCACCAAGGAGGTTATGTTTTTGCCGGCGTTGGTTTGTTTGTTTGTTTGCTTGCAACATAACTCAAAAAGTTATGGACAGATTTCGATGAAGGAACAAATGATTCAATTTTGGAGGTGATTCGGAAAACTGCCATTACGGAAATGTGAATTTTCGGGAATAACTATTAAACTAAACATGATATCAATGTGATTACAATTGCTAAGGGTATGTTTTTATGGTCCAGGAATCCATTGAAATAGATAAATCAAAGGTAGGACTAATATTTTGGGGTGTAAGTCAAAATAAGCTGGGAGAACTGGGGGAAAAATGAATTTTTTTATAAGGCATTCGTTTAAACTATACAGCATACATCATCATTATGCACAATTCATAGCTGTCAATCTAAGTGGCGCCACTTTGATTGACAACTAGCCACTGATGGTCTAAAGGGCATCACCCCGGCTAATTCTAGTCACTGAGTTTGGGAAAGAGATCGTCGTGGGGTTAGCCGGCTAGCAACGATATTTAGCATTTAACCTCGCTGGTTAGCCGTAGCTAGTTTGATTATTTCGAATAAAGCGGCTTTTTTCAGCCAATAGCGTTCATTCAGCCGGCCCATAGGACCCGCCTCAGCTCCGCCCTCGCTCCACCTCTTTGTCCATATTTGGAGTAACCGGAGGTAGGCTACCAAGATGGCTACGCACTACGATTTGCTTCATTTTTGCTCTTCAGAAACCTATGGGTGACGTCACGGACACTACATTCATATTTTATACAGTCTGTGGACATGTCTCATGACTTAAAAGCATTCATCAGGCTACTCTCACATTGGGAGTGAAAAGACTGTTTTCAGGCATCATTAGGTAACAAGATGGATAAGAAAAAACTATTTCTTACTCATGATTACAACTCGAATGAGAACTAGTAACATGAACTAGGCCTTATCACATGAGCTACAGTATTTTGCTGACTATCCCTGCGAAAAGTCACTACTAGGCTTGTTCCATTGTCCAAGCTGTACTGCAGCTATGTTAACTAACACACACACACACATACAGGCTCACACACACACTTTTATAGACACATTCGTAGCCAGTAGCCATCGGATTTATGTCCAGACACTGATGGTGCAAAGGGCTGAAATATTGCTGCTTGTGTTTTATTGAGTTGTCAGTGTGCTGGAGTTGAATAAGACCACTCACACCAGCACCGGCGACCAAACCTCTCTGAATATGTAATTAGCTGCAGCAGTACAAGTGTCTAATGAATATTCATGATCTTTTTAATTAGGTGGCTCTCTTCACAGCTAGCCGCCACAAAAAGTTACCTCCTCGTCAAACGCTGCGTGTGTGTGTGTGTGACAGCATTTCTCTCTTTGCGTGTGTATGTCTTCTCAGTCCAGTACAAGTGCTTATGTGGGGGAAGGGCCTGGTAAAAGAAAACGGGATGAAACAGGATGAAAATAAGGGGGAAATGAAACAGCAAGAAGAATAAAGTACAGGTGTCTGTCTATCTATCTATCTATCTATAAATACGTTTTTGATTTTTGATTGTAACTACCTCAAAAACATATTTATTTATTTAACAACTCATGTGCAATACATTCATATGTGACTTTTACTCATCTGTATGTACCATTCATGATTTGCACTAAAACCCATTCACCATTTGCACTAAAATTAATACATATTCTGGTGTCTGTGCAATACATATCTGCTCCTGTGCAATATTATGTGAACAACATAGAAATCTGGACTATTTTCCATTAATATTTACATATCGTATCATACACTGAGCCTCAATTGTGCTGTGCACAGTCTGCGTCTGCATCTCATCTTGTATATATCTTGTATATTTAAAGCCTCCCTGCAACTTCTTAAACTGTCTTTTTTTTACTTATACTGTTTTTGTATAATTTTTAACTTAGCTATTGCACTGAAAGGAGAAGCTCTCCAATCTCGTTGTACATCCTGTATAATGACAATAAAGGCCATTTTTATTCTGACTCTGATTCTGGATTGAGGGAAATACACTCACAACAGGAAGGTGAGAGTGTCTGTACATTGAAGGGATGTTGGCTGGGCTATATTCTTATTTGATTTCTTTCCAAGATTGAAGTGAGAGGACAGAATATCATGGCAGGAAGAAACAGTCAACCAAAACTACTAATGTCTATTTACTGAAGCTGCTCATGTCTCCTAAAATGCATTCACACATTATATCTCATTTGTTAAACTTGTGCATTGTGAAAACAAGGAACTGAGGTTTTTGATATACTTATGAAGAACAAAGTCTTGACAATAGTTCAGTAATTCTTCCTACACTTCTGGGATCTGGCTATACTGTGGGTTGCCATAAATGGGCTGTGAGCACAGGTTTAATCAAGGTCTCTATGGAGTCAGGATGGTACCAGTGTGATGGCAAGAAAGCTGTCATTCACCAAGAAATAGCTCCAATATGTAAGTCCTTGTAAAGCCACAAATTGACAGGTAACAATTCCGTTTGTGTGGCAAAAAAACCCAGATCAAATGTATAAATTAGTGAGCCAGGGGTGTTAGAGGTGAGGTGTTAGAAGGCATATTTTTTCACATAGGAGAGAGAGGCAAGCAATATGTTTCTGGTCATCAAGCTACCCTAAACATGTTGAGCTCTACCTCTGTGCTTAATGCACAGACATGAGATTGATATAAATCTTACTTAATCTTAAATCTTAATTTCACTCTTCGAAAGAAAGCATAAGTCATCAATTCCAAAAACACTAAAGGACCACTTTCTACCTGACCCCCACCAACTCAGCAGCCAGCCGTATTGTAGACTGTCATTCAAGAGCTCCCAGGTGAAACATTTATGATGTGGCACTTAAAGAGTTTTCACTGAATAAAAAAAAGGCCACACTGTATAAAATATCTAAGCAGCAGTTAAGGTTTGCTTATTTACTAAAGTGGCCACTTGAGTCTAGCGGGCTGATGGCGGCTTCTTATTTCAGCAGCCGAGCTATCATCACATTAAGCATCCGGTGACGGACACGTTTACGACCGTCACATGTAAGAGGTGCTATTAGATATTACCAGCATTCAATCTCATAAGTGATCCACAGAGGCGGGAGTGATATCAGCATAGTGTTTGGAAAAGTGAGTTTTTATAAGCCAAGTTGGTGATGTTGAGCGACACTTCTGTCCACAAAGTAGCACAGGTTTATTAAGATTTTGTTGTCTCCACATCAAATGCAAGCAGCTGGATTTATTGAACATTAAATTATTCTAATGTTTCTCCCAACATGACTTTTATATGAAAATCAGGTCCGGCATTTCACCGGCATCGAGATATTGCTTCAAGCTTTTGATAAGATTTGATCATTTCAGAACATCTGCTACTTTCTAGATTGAACATGTTTTATTGGTGGAGATTCATTTACAATATGGTCTGGCTCTGCTCAGTGGAAACATTTTCATTGTATATTGATAGTCATAACAGGTGAATTATAATGTGTTTGCTTCTTTGAATGGGCCAATTCTGTTTTATTCTACAATCTTCAATGTGATAAGAGTGAGAGTCTAATTTCAACGGCGTTCTTTTTTCTGGTCTAGATCCATCAGGTAATTAGACAGCTCTGACAGTCTGCATTCAAAAAAAAGTTTTGCCACTCCACCTGCACAATGTGATATTTCTTTTTCTCAGTCACACTGGTCTCTCTCTCTGTCATACATCGGCAATTAAAACCTAGAAAGCACAAACCTACACTCACAGATGCTTCAGTAAATGGACGAGTGAAGACCTCAGTTCTGTTTCAAATGCAGAACAAGAGAGATCTCTTCTGGACAGTCAGTGTCATTACAACCAGTTGGAGGAAGAGGAGAAGTGGAGTATAAAGAGGACCTCAGCGGTGGGTAGAGTGCTGAAAATCTCAGGCACAATTGCTAAGTAAAAGTGAAAGTGACTTATTGAGAA
This sequence comes from Centropyge bicolor, assembly GCA_037975185.1. Taxonomy (NCBI): domain Eukaryota; kingdom Metazoa; phylum Chordata; class Actinopteri; family Pomacanthidae; genus Centropyge; species Centropyge bicolor. The sequence continues at coordinate 1,411,503 of JBBMOC010000057.1, read as the reverse complement.
ACCTACTCAAGTAAAAGTTTTTTTTTTTTAAAGTACCTGATTAATTAATACAAATCCAAGTTACTTTCCATTTTAATACCTTTAGGGTGTTAATTAAGTAGAACAGGAAGGCTAATTAAACAAACAGCCAAGGATAGTATAGGATAGCCTATGCAACTGAGATGTAACCTCCCACTCCCTCATTGTTACCCCTTCTTCCTCACCCACCCTCCTCATCCTCCATGCCCCTTTTTGTCCCAAAGTAAATCAATTAATTGAGCTTGCTTTAAATAATAAAATTGACATCTCAACTGTTTCTCCTGTTTTTTCTCTGTAGCTCTTCCACTCTGAACAAAATAAATAACATGGAGTTCCCAGCCGCTCCCTGTAGGACTTCAATCAGATCACTAGGTGAACAGTTTCACATTAGAAGACACTAAAAGTTACAAAATGAAAATCTATCTCTTGTTTTCTAAGAAATGTGCCCTAAACACTTATCTCTTTTCAAAGAAGGTAATTTGCATTTTTAATGTAAAACGTACTCTGTGGAACAATGTCCTGTAAATGCTGTAACACACACCAAAATTTGAAGAGCAAAACAGTCCCCTGTGGAGCATCAAATCCATCAAACCACTTAGTGAAGATTTTGTTGAGCTTCAGCAGGACCTGGTTTTTGTCCCCCAGTCTTGCTTTTTTCTGTTTGTAAAGACGAGCCCAGCAGAACTGAACAATGTGTCACCATCTGCAGATGCAGGTAGAGCAGCGTTTGTCTTCATGGAGAGTTTTGTGATCGTATGAAAGAGTCGCCATTCACTCCATCTTTTTGGGGCTTCAGTTTTCCGGCTTCATAGTCAAAAGAAGTCTTCCTCATAAGTGGAGCTGCTTTCAACGTAACTTTACTTTCTACCACCTTAGTGATGATGTGGCCATCCCTGTAAAACGGTCAAGAACATATTTGCTATCACATATCTGTGTGGGTGGACTGTGGGGGACTTTGTCAGATCATCAGATATTTATTTATTCATGTTGATATTTAGATTCAGAGGAGAATCTTTAAAGCCATTTTCTCATTTTGTCCCTAGTTTATATTAATAATTTGCAAGAAAACCTACAGAGATTTATAAAGCTTTCTTTGTGTGTCCTCCTGGTTGTGAACCTCAGAGGCAGAACGGCTGCAGCAGTGAACTCAGGGTCCCTATTCTTTTCCCCACATTGCATGTTGAGACCATATTGGAGAGACTGCAGTAGACTGAAGTCTCCATTTTTACCAGCTTGTCTTGATGGATGCACTTCTAAACCTTAAGAATGACTAGAATAGAACAGAGACAGAAATGTATTGACAAAGATGTATTCATGCTACAGCTACAAGTTCTCAATCCGAACTTGTCAAAAATGGCAGCTTCTAACTATGACACTCATACCAGGATTTGCGGTCAAGTTATTAATAATAAATAATCAGTGTCCAGTTAGCAATGGTTAGACTTTGAAAAAAAAGCTTTCTGAGAGCAATAATAAATATGGTTAATATTGTGAAATGCTTACAATTTGGTTAGATTTAGGCACCAAAACTGCATGGATAGGTTTCGGAAAAGATCGTGGATTGATCAGAGAACGTCTTTCCAGACTGTCTTCATCAATCCAGTGGCATGTGACCACTAGGAAGCTGCATAATATAAATAAATCAAATACTTGACAGCACTCAGCTCCTTCTTCACAGATGACTGACTGGCCTCAGCTGCAACATCTCTCCTGGCTCGTCGAGTTTTTCCGGTCATCACTGAGCTTTCTGGACTGAGTGTTACCACAGGCTCTTTGAAAGCAGGTAGCTCAATAACTGAAAAAAGGGAATAAACCATCACACACGTTGTCAATGAGCTGGTCAACTTTCACCTGGGACACTTTGGCAGAGTCTGGGCCCACCAGTCAGCTTGATATGGACAGCTGTGACACTGCTTTGATGTCACTGCTTGACAGAGGGTTTGGTCACACACTCTTTATGGGTCCTCAGCTTTTCCTCACTTGCAGTACATGCAGCTTGCTTCAATGTGCGTGTGGAGGTTAGAAAAGGTGTTTTATTCAAAAGAGGACTGTTTTTAGGGAGGCACAGAAGCACATGTCCTAAACACATGAACAGTACTTGTAAAAAATAATACTTTTTTACTCATGTGCGTTACTTGTGTATTACTACCCATTGTATCTATCTCTGATGTCAAGTCTTCCAAACACATTTGCATATATTTCTGCTTGATTTGCACTCACTGCAAGATTAAATGTGAAGTTAGTTTGGGTATGATATAGCAAGTGTTCTGCCCAAGAGAGGAAAAAGAGTAAGAAAGAAAGACAAAGAAAGAAAGACAAAAATTAAGAATGAAAAGAAGACTGATCTGATAATTGATGTTATATTTTGCAGATGTACAGACTTGAGAAGCATTATTTGGATCTCAAACACAAATTTGACTTGCAAAGACTGCAAAGCTATTTTTCCTTCTCCCCATTACAGTGAAGATTCACAGAGATACCTTGTAACACATTAATATTATAAAGCATTCAGTTATTTATTTATTGCTATTTTATATTTGATTTGCAGAGTAATGACTTTGTCCCTCCTCCAATGTTTTGTAATATTTTTGAAAGACGCACCGACAAAAAAAGTAAAGAACAGTTTTTTTCCATTCACTAATGGTCTTTTAGTTTACATATTTCCACAATGCTTCTATTTGCAGTTAATAACAAGATGTGAAAACATAATTAAGAAAAAGCAGCACAAAAAACATTTTATGCTTCGTTCCAGCAAAGCAAATTGTGTGTACCTTTATATTGATAAAGGGGTGCAGATGATGTTGGGGTACCTGCTTTAATTTCTTCTTTTACAATCTAACTTTAACCTTAACTTAATTGTAGTTGCAGTGCAGGTGGATCACTGCAGTCCCACATATGCTTCTATTCCCCTCATATCCCAAAAAAAGAGAAGGCAGAAAAGTGGTCAAAATCACCCAAACTCAGAAATTTAAAACTGATGTTTTAATGGAGTCCCTCACACACTGTGTATTATAATTGGCTGGGGGCTACACACCCACTGCTCAAAGGCTGACACCCAGAAACAAGACAATAGAGGCAGAGGACAAGGTCAGATACAGACACTGCCACACACTCTGAGTGGGTCATGGTGGTGATTGAGAGGGATTAAATTTGTATGAGTCTATACTGTACATTGTTCTTTAGGAGACTCCTACTCATTCTGCCTTTAACTGCATCACATTTAAAATATAAGTGTGTTTAAAATGGGCTGTTTCATTTTCACTCAGTGGATTTTACCACCAGTAGTACTACTTCAGTAAAGTCGTTCTACTTCTACATCCCCTCCTGCCCCTGTCTTTCTGCTGTCTAATCATCTGGCCTCATTAGGCCCCGGCTCCTCCGTTAGGGGCCTGTGGCTTGGCACAAAATGGCCGCCCTCAGGCCCTCCTGCTGCCTGGCAAGGAGCTGCACAACTGTGAAACTGTTTGTGATGTCTCCACCGCCCCAGCACATCTATCCATCACCTTACCGTTTATCACACCCGTCCGCTGACAGGCCTATCCATCAGAGCCAAAAGTGTCAGGGCGCTGGAAAACTCAGCAGCTCCTGTGGTAAATAACGGAGAAACACAGCAGGATCGCAGAGATGGAAGGAGGGAGAGAGGAGGTGGTGGGAGGGAAAGGGGAAGGAGAAAGAATAGAGCAAAGCATGGGAGAAAGAGAGAACTAATGAGGAGAGAGAAGGGAGGAGATGAAGGAAGAGAGACCAAGATGAGGGAGGCAAATAGGGGAGAGTTGTGGAAATGAGGGGAGACGGTATAAAGGTGAGAAAGGGAGAGAGCATGAAGAAAAGAAAAAAGAGAGAAAGGAAAGGAGAGGGGAGGGGAGAGAGGTAGGGAGCAAGTAGGAGAGGAAGAGAGAGAGAAGAGGAAGAAGAGAAAAAACATCACTGGTCAGTTGTTGAAACACATCAAACTTATAATTAATTTAACTTTACTGACAATATAAATATAAATCTTTATAATACACGTGTCTCTGAGAAGCAAAGGTGAACTTAGTGTGATTGTAATATACATCTGCAAAAATCTCATAAATTGGTAGTTAGTGTGGATGGTGGGACACTGGAAACCACAGTTTACATCCTGTCTCCTGCCAAAACTACAGCCTTGCTTTTACCTCGTGAAGCATTTCCAGGTTTGATTTCCCATGTGAACAACATTGCTTTGTGATAAAGACTTTGGCTGGACTGCTAACAGGCAGCTCCAAACATAGATCTGTGAATAATTTTGGTTTGAAATCAGCACTGTCAGATGAGCATCTGGTGTACAAATATTTGCATAGTGGTGTATAGTCCTTTTGTAGGAATTCAAAAGTTATTAAATAATGATCTGATAAAAGGGGATTCTAAGGAAAGACTATTAGGTCTTCAATTTCAATGCCATAGGCCAGAACGAGGTCGAGGGTGTGGTTAAAACAATGAGTGGCTTTATGAACACTTTGATAGAAACCAATTGAATCTATATTGAATTGAATCAATACTGACGCTGTCATTGTTAGCATGAATATTAAAATCACCTACAATAATTACTTTTTCTGTTTTAAGGACTAAACTTGATAAAAACTCAGAGAATTCAGATAAAAATTCAGAGTATGGACAAGGAGCACGATACACTACAACAAATAGGATTGGCTGCAGTGTTGTCCAGGCTTGGTGTGAAAGACTAAGAACAAGATTATAATCGAGTTTAGGTTTAATTACGAGGCTTGAGTCAAATATAGCAGCAACTCCACCTCCTCGGCCAGAGCCTCAAGGAATGTGAGTATTAATGTGATGGGGTGGAGTGGCTTCATTTGAATATTTTCTTCATGACTCAGCCAGGTTTCAGTAAAACAAAATAAATCAATGATGATCTGATATTATATCATTTACTCATACAGCTTTAGACGACAGAGATCTGATGTTTAGGAGACCACATTTAATTCTCTTGCTATGTACTGTTTGTGCTCAGCTCCTCTTCTGTTAGTTTTGGATTTAATGAATTGAAGTGGTCTGAGAGCAGACACAGTCTCAATACGGTCATGGGTGAGTAACTGCCCAAGTGGAAGCGCAGAGAGGTGTGTAGGACTACAACTCTGCCTCCTGGTCTAAGCTTTGAGTTGTCAGGGGTTTGGTCCACTAATAAACTCGGCCAGATTTCTAGATATGAGAGCTGCACCATCCAAAGTGGGATGGATGCCGTCTCTCCTAATCAGACCTGGTCTTCCCCAGAAAGTCCGCCAATTGTCTATGAAGCACACACCGTTGGCTGGACACCACCTCGACACCCAGCCATTGAATGATGACATGTTCAGCTACATGTCATCATTGGTCAGATATGGCCGGGGTCCATAGAAAACTACGTCCAGTCCAACATTGTTTTTGCAAAATTACACACCGACTCAACATTAACATTAGTGATCCCTGATTGGTTTGTCCTTAGCTAGCAGTTTCAAACAGGATTCAGCGTCGCCCGCCCATGCCCCTGGGATGCATTTGACTATGGTTGCCGGGGTCATAAATTCACGTTTTGCAAAATGGAGCTGCCAATAATCAGAGATGGCTTCTTAGTGGGTGTATGGCTGAGTGGAAAAAAACCTTTTTGAAATGTGAAGGGGTTGGTGGTGAAGCATGGGCTTCAGCTTAGGACTATGCTTCCTTCGGATAGTCACCCAGCTGCCCTGGTTTCCCGACTGCTCGAGAGCAGATTAAAGTTGGCATCTTTGCAGTTGAGTTAATGTTGATATATTAAAACCCTTACCACATCTTTCCCTAACCTTTATCAAGTAGTTCTAGGAAGTAAACTTAAACCTTAACCGTAAATGAAGCAGAGGAGAAAACATCTCGAGCAGCAGCCAAATCCAACAGTTTATTCCGTCTCCCTATACTTTGGATGTTCGACTTTTGAAGTTGTAAAGTTACAATCATTATCAGATTTTGATCCCCAAATTGAGGTTTAAATGTTTGACTTCAGAATAATATAATGTGGTACCTTAACCTTTTCTGGGATTTTACCCTGGTATTATTTGGCAGACACGCCTCTGTTTCCTTCCCTTTACTTTAAGCCTTCAGCGAGAAGACTGTGTGTTTGGTAGAGGTGAGAGGTCGTCAGCACAGTGCTCTATAAGAGGTGAAGCCCTCAGGGTGAGCAGCAGATTTGGGTCTAACTTCTCTCTGACAAAGACGGTCATGTAATGAACAGGAATATGCACACCTTTATCTCAAAGTTTTAGCACAAGGCAACGAAAGAGGGAAACATAGTCAGTTTTGTGGCAGCTGGATACCTGGGAACACAAAGGAACCAATAGGCTTAGGATAGAATCCTTTAAATTAAGTGAATAGGGAAAATATGCCTCTATATTTTCAACAAGTAATAAAGTTTTTAGCCAAGCTAGAAGTATGGCTGTAGGGACCTCAATGCCAGTTGGTTGGTTGACTGATCTACTACTACTACGGACTACTGATCTAGACAGAAATATCTCACAAGCAAGTATATGCACAAGTAAAGTATATGTACAGACAGTCATGGTCCCCAGAGGATGAATCATAATCAATGACTTTTGTGATCTCTTGACCTGCAACACCACTGAATTTGCTTTTTGTGGTTCTCACTGAAATGTTCCAGTTTTTGGTTGGATTGCCCTTAAACGTGGTATACACATTCATCAGCCTGCTGACACACACACACACAAACACGCACACACACAGCTGGATGTCCTGGGAAGGTTTTTTAAACTTGTGCACTGACCTGGATTGTATTAAAGTTTGCGCCATCAAATTGTATGCATTGCAGTCTGTAATTTTTTCTGTTTTCCTCTGTTTTATGGTTTCTGTTTCCTCTCTTTTTCTTTTTTCTGTTTCAAACTTTTTTCTGTGACTGTAGCAAACCCCTGTCCTTTGAAATTTCTTTGATTGTCATGGGGTTTTTCCTATTGGACCATTCAGTCACACAAGGTGTACTTCAAGGTACAAGCAAATTCCCAATGGAATTGTGGAGTTTCCAGAGTGGTGCAGATGGGCTTTGAGAGGATTTCTAATCCTGATCCTTAAACCCTTCTTCCTTTCCTTCCTTAAACTGTTTTGAAGCACACACACAGCTTTTTCCCCCTTTCTTCAGTCCTTCCTGGTGTCCCCTCAGGGCCAAAGTTCATGTCCTCCTGCTGACAGGACAGCAATACTGACCTTTATCAGCAATGGAAGCTGACGTCCTTCTGAAATGTCAAGCTGAATGTCAAGGCATTATGTCAGGCCAGGGGTCAAGCCTTCACCCCCAAGCTCTGGATTGTGGCTAAAAAAAAAAAAAGCTGCCTTTGACATTCGTCAGCCAGGAAGACATCCAGTCTTTAACAGATATGCTCAACTTAGCTTAGCATGAAGCCTGGAAGCAAGGGTTTTACTCCCCATAAAACCACAACTTATGATTTTTACATTTCTGTTTTAGACAGAACCAGGCTAACTGTGACCTCTGTCTTTATGCGAAGCTCTACCAACATAGTTAGTCAACTTATTCCTATGTCAGTGGGACGATCAGGTCAAAGTGTCAAGTTCTCTAAAATAGTTGGGACAAGTCAAGCATAAATAAAAACAGAATGCAATCATTTGCAAATAAGCTGTGTTCACCAACAAGAGTTGTATGCAGTGATCTGAGCCCATGTTTAAATCTCCTATACACAACCATGTGTTTGAGAAAGTTTTGAACCTCTCTCCATCCTTGCTTGTGAACGACTGAGTCTTTCCAGGGTGAACTTTTCATGCCCAATCATGATACTGTCACCTGTTACCAATGAACCTGTTTACTGGGGATCGGCCGATAATTGGCCGAGCCGATTATCGGTGCCGATATTCGGCACATTGACAAATATCAGCATCGGCCTTTTTTTAAAGTCTGACGGCCGATGAGAGATCAATTTAAAACTGGGTTATTTTGGCTCTGATGCAGCCGTGTCTCTCTGTCCGCAGTCACTAGTCTGCATTGTCCCACCCACAGCACCATCTGATTGGTTACAAGCAGAGCCATGGTACAGGTAACAGCCAATCAGCAGTGAAAGCTTTGCTCATGCCCAGTGCTCACACACACGGTGGAAAGGAGAAAGTGTTGCGAGAAAAGGAGCTCCGGGGAGCAGATATATGTTTCAAAAGTAAGTTAAGTAAGTCCATAAGACTAGGGATGGGTACCGAATTTGTACCAAAATTACTTTCATAGGCACCGACCGAATTGCATCGCTACTATCGAGTACCAATTTACGTAAAATAAAACGGTACCATGTTTCGGTACCTAAACGCATCCTTGTGACTGTGAGGGAGTGGAAGAGTCGGTGATTTTCCATGCCGGATTTGAACACAGCATTGCACAAGAGCGTAATGACTTCAGCAGCCGCGGCTTCTGTCAACAAAGCAAGCATGGCTGATAGTGCCTGAATGTACGACTTTACTTTTCAAAATGCAATGCAGATTACGCTCGCTCAGTATTTGTGACGCGAAGTGCGAGACCAGCGGCAGGAATACTTCTAATCTGAGGAAACACCTGATTAAGCAAAAGATTTTTCTCAAGGCTGAAGAGTGCACACTTTTTGACAGCCTCAGATCTACAGCTGCAACTCCTGGATTCAGCACCGTCAGCAAGCCTGCATCCGTTAGCGACTCTACTATATCTTTATTTGTTTTTACTCCATCCTCTTTTGCTCATTTGTTCTCTCTTTATAGGAGATGCCGCTGAACCTGGAAGCTCCCTGCACCTTTTGTTGCAATTTTCAAACACAGAAGTTGTTGTTGATTGTCTAAGATGTTTAATAAACATGTGTTTAAAGGCATAGAAACAAAGTTAAGTGCTGGAGTTCTTATTATTCAAAATTTTGAAACCAATATTTTCACTTTGACTGCAAATTAATATCGGCTCCAAATATCGGTTATCGGCTTCCTTGACCACTAACAATCGGTATCGGTATCGGCCCTGAAAAAGCCATATCGGACGATCTCTACTGTTTACCTGTGGAATGATTCAAACAGGTGTTTTTGGATCATTCCACAACTTTCAAAGTCTTTTGTTGCTCCTGTCCCAACTTGTTTGTATCGTGTTGCCGCCATCAAATTCAGAGTAAGCAGATATTTATGAAAATGATGAAGTCAAACATTAAAAATATTTTTGTATTATTTTCAATTGGCTATATGTCAAAAACAATTAGCACATTCTGTTTTTATTCATATTTCACACAGCATCACAACTTTTTTGAAATTTGGGGTTGTATTTCTTTCCCTCCTAGTAAATTTGGTCATGTAGTCTAGTCTCTGTCTTTAGGGTTTGCGTGCAGTGACATTTTGCATCCTTTTGGAGATACTAAACAAAACAGTGAGTCACTTGTCACTCGGACATGTTGCATCTTTGTGTTTTCAGTGGCAGCCATTTACACTGATATGAACTGGCTCAAGGTTCAGGCAAAAGTTGGGGAGGTCACATAAGTAAGCAAGATCAAAACAATAAAAACAGAAACAAAAAATTTGATAACGCGGATAACACAGATGATGATCAGTAGTGCAGGAGGATGGGATACATGGATAAATGAGTATGATGTCATGTCAACATCCTTACCCTTTAATTTATTGCTTTTGAACATTAAACATGATTCACTTCTTGTTTTAAGTTTGCCATCTATACTAACTGCAATTACTTAAACTAATAATGCAACATGTCCTACCATCTTCTTTCAAAGGCCAAAGCCAATATCTGACTATCCTCTTAATGACCACAGATATGGTCTCATAATTGGAATATGTTATATATTTACATATTTACTATATTTATAATATATATATATATATATATATATATATATATATATATATATATATATATATATATATATATATATTTATTGTATTTATAATTATATTAAACAGTCTGAGAATTTTTGAAAATAAGGTTAAAGGGCTATTGTAAAGACACTAAAGCACATTTTAAGAAGCCAACAAAGACAATGGAATGTTCTTGTGGCCTCACTCTGAATCTGGGACTATATAGTAGGTAGTGATGAGTGCCTAAAGAACAGTTGGGGAATACTACTGTGTTTGAAAAACTAAAACACATTTCTGTTTTCTGTCATATCTTTATTTTTTTTTACCTCCAAGATAGAAGACAGCTACTCAAGGTTGCCCTCAAGGTCTCCTCCCTTCAAGTCCCTTTCTTTCCCCCAGTGAACTTTCCTCCTGTGAATAAAGGCGAAGACGGAGAGAAGCAAAGAGAGACAGGAGCAAAAGTCCTGAGTAAGCATCGCCGGCTGAGAGAAGTTTTCCCCCACCATCAATCCTCTGTTGGTGTCTGGCTCCCTCGCCTCGTTAGCTAATTGAATAAATGAAAGATTGCTCTCTACTATTTGGGCATTGTGTGTCTCTTTGGCACTGTGTTTTTCTTCCTGATGTTTCTTCCTGTCTTTTCTGTCAGCCCCTTGCCTATTTCATGTTGAATTCACATGGAAATAACAGTATAGTAATGACACCAGAGGTAATGTGTGTCCACGTTGATCTATGTGTGTGTATGTTTGTGTGTCAGGTCCTGAAGGGCCTCTGTGTTTCAAATGACACCTCCAGATGTGTTGATGAAGAGCAGGGAGCAAGAAAGGGAGGATAGGGGGGAGAAGAGTGAACAGAGTCTGTTTTAATGAAGAAAATAATTAAAGATAGGAGTGGAGAGGTAGGAGAGTTGAAAAGATGAGGAGTAGGGGAAATGAGTGGAGACAGAGGGGAGACATGAGAGAGGGACAGAGACAAAGAAGAAAAGGAGAAAAATGGAGAATAGAAGGGACAGGGAAGGATGATGATAAGTGCTAGCTTGTCTGAATAGTCAAAGGAGGCAAATGAGGAAAGGCTTCCTCTGTCTGGTTGCAGGGCATGTGTACTGAGGATGACCTGTCTCATTACAGTGAGAGCAGCGTGTGTCTTGCCTTGAGCTGGAGACAGACTTCTTACTGCAGTTCAGTTTACTGTAAGAGAACTGCCTGGCACTGGTCTGAGGTCTAACCTGAGTTTCACAGAGGGACAAGTTGAATAGCCCACTCCTCTCTTAGCCAATGGCAGACATTCTTTCAAATATTGTCAGATAGTGGTCAATATCATCCTCAGGAGAGAGTGGTGTCAACGTGGCTCTCTGTGGATGTGTGGTGCCCTGGTGGAGGTGGTGGCTTGTTCTGCTGCTTGGCTTCATAACTGCACAAAAAAAAATATTAACATTGGTGGGTCAAGAAGTATATCAGCTGCAAACAAGTACACACACGGACACTCACTCCAGCCAAATACATGATCCCCTTCAGGCTTACTCCTGATGGAGATAAATATAGGATAAGATATTCCTTTATTAGTCCTACAACAAAGAAATTTCCAAATATATAGTTGGAAGATGCAGGCATCAATCCTGATACCTCTCACATGTTAAGCCAGCGCTCTACCATCTGAGCTAATCCCCCACCTTACATGCCCTCTTAACAATATTTACACACCCAAATATAGACCTAAACTCAATAACACATAAAACCAATAAATATCCAGTGTTGGGAAAGTTCACTTTCTATATGAACTAGTTCAAAGTTCAGTTCAAACCTTTTAAAATGAACTAGTTCAGTTCATCGTTCATAATTCAAAATTGTGAACTAAAGTTCATGCTTCCCCAAAATGAACTATTTCGTTCTTTTTTAGTTCTTTTTTACGTTGCCACGAGCTACGAGCTAATTCCCGACTGTATGGGAATTAGTTTCTCAGTAAACGCATCCTCCTTTCTCGCACACATGTGAATTGTGACGAGACTGACGACCGCTGATGACGAAGTTGGTAGAGCGACAGGCAGGACTTGCGGTTGCCAGATCGGGTGGTTATCCGCGACATTTTAATTGTCGTTTACCATGTGTTTTTACTGTTTTAGCTTGGTTTTTCGCCGAGGGCTCTTGAAATCTGGCACGAACGTAATCTGAACGAAATCAGAGTGCCGTTCAAGAAACAGCAGAATGAGTGCGTTCACAATTTAACGTTCATCAAGCAAAAATGAACGGGACGTTCACGTTCACCCAAAATATGAATTAGTTCATGAACGAACGTTCTTTGAACGCGTTCGGGTACAACACTGTAAATATCTTACATAAGTAAATAAAAAGTAAAACTCCACCCACTTGCTTGATATTGCTATTCTTTTGTATTGTCTAATAACAAGAAGAAGAAATGTTACATGTTTCTTATTTTCCTCTAAATCAGGCTGCTGGGAATCCTTATCGAGGCAAGTGTGTATATGTGTATGTGTTATTTTAATAACCCTGAGAAGGGCTGCTGTCACCAAGGCCAGTGCTGCTGTCATTAAACGGTGACGTGCACATGGTGGGAGCCTGTTAAAGTGCTCTCACGTCAGCCCTCGACTTCATACTGTTTATGACCAGCCACCATAATACACCATAATGCACTGTCAGCTATTAATTATAATCAACATCTCCTCCTACAGTGTCTGCTCTCCTACTTCACCGACATCTGTCACTCTCTTTTCATTACCTGCACTGTTACTCCATTTTCAGATGAACTACTGTACAAGGTGTTGCCTGCAAAGCTCCTGAAAATGAAAGGGCTTTTATGACATCTGTGACATTTGTTGACCCAAGGGATTCTGAAGAGGTAACACAGTATATCACTGAGCAACATAATCATCATCATAATTCAAACGATCAGTGATCTTGGTCTTGAAATGGTTGTGGAGTGAATTTGGAATGAGCAAATCCCCCCAAGTGTGTGGTCATGCCTCAAGAAAGGTAACCATGCACGCTCACTTGCATGATATTGCAACGCCCTCTACAGGAGAAAGAGGAGTACCTCCTACTTTCCTTCACTTCACAGTCAGCTTAGATTTCTCTTTGATTCCATTGCGTGCCTGTTCATCAGAATTTGAAGAAGAAATTTTATTGTGTTGACGTGGTACAGACTAGTACAGCTGACATTGCATTTGGAATGCTGGAAAACGCCTCTAAAACATTCAGTCACTTCAGTGTCCAGTGTGGTCAGAAAGCTGAACTTAGTCTTGTTCATACCCTTTTTGAAATGATTTATTTATCAAATTATCAAATAGTTAGTGGTATCAATCTGTCATGTCCAGTTGCCAACAGGTGGTGCAATGACTATAATTGAATTTTGGCAAGTAGATGTCTTCAGGCCAGGACTCTTATCAAACAATCCAATAATATCATATTGGGCAATGGCACACTACACTGCAAGGCAATGGCATTCAATGTAAATCACAATGTTCACAAGAAAGCATCATCAAGGACTGCAACTCAATATTGGCATGTAAATGTCTTCAGGGATGGATTTATTGCAGATTGGTCAATGTATATTTCAGTTACCAGAACATCCTGTTTAATGGAGAAACATCAAAATTCTGCTGTTGAAAAGAAACTAACCACATATTAAGACGATCTGGTTGATTGTCCAGGAAGAGGTGTCTGAAGATTCTCAGTCATCCAGGTCATGGTTTTCCTAAGGAGGAGGTTAAGAAAGAAATTCTTAAAAATCTTTGGCCCCTCATCCAAGGGGCTTCAACAGTTCTAACTGACTAACTGACATTTACATTTGGCCTCACTGGAAAACTCCAACAACAACTCCTAACATTAAAGACATGTCATTACAACAGCCAGGAGCACCAACAGACCAGGTGGTACCAATGAATGAGGACAGCCTGGGACTGGGACCAGCCTTCCTTGGACCTCGAACAGGCGTTTGTTCAAGTACAACACCCTTGGAAATTGCACAGTAAATTCAAAATGACTTACTTCCAATGGGTTTGCCAGAGGGTTCTAAAATGCAATTCATTATGAGAAATATAATAGTAATATTATATATTTGCCTTTGCACTGGTCAGCCCTAATAACCCATCACTTGAGTTTCCACTTCTGAGTGGTGAATGTAAGAGCTTGATTTGCTTAACACACGCGTTCAAAAGCTGTACCTGCAGCCACAGAGTCATGGTCAGGAAATGCCACTTTTGTATTTGAGTGCTGTGAAATCTGTGTGTGAGTGCATGTCTTGTCACAGGATAACCTTCTCTCCTTGCCTCCCCTCTGCTGTGCATTGGAGGGAAGGTGTGTGTAGCTTATAGACGGCGTCTGTGTGTCGGGGGAATGTTGAGTGTGTGTCATAGTGCTCTGATAGCGTGTCAGAGTGAATTAGCCTCCGCGTGGCGTCCGCCTGGCACACACCACTGCCTGCCCTCTGCCCGCCACCCCACATATGTGCCCAAGATTAGAATTAATAACCACTGCTGCCAATCATGCTTTAATCACAATAACTGTGCATTTAGGGGGCGTGGGGAGGTCACAGGCACCTGGGCCTGCAGGATGGCCAATCTGTCTGGGCTCCTGATGGACTCATTTTCAGTGTTGGTGGTGGCAGCTGCTCAGGTGAGACTGACAGGAGGAGTACAGGAATGATGAAAACGTGCAGGACAACAAAGGAACTGCTGGGAAAGGCAGAAGAGATACTGTAGGTTAGTGTGTGTGCTTTATGTGTGTTTGTGTGCCTGTACATGGAGCCTAGTTGAAGCAAAGTTTCAATGTGCTCCATAGATAGTGACTGTAGTAGTTGTGTTTGGTAAAGTGTTAAAAAGCCATTATTAATCAGCTAATCTCACTGAATTCAGAATATCAGAGACATCCTAAACATGCTGAATTAGTTGGATATTGTCACTTATTACTGCTGAGCCTGCCGAGCACACAGTAAGTCGGGTCAATATGAATGACTTTATTCATCACCTCTATAAAGGCTAAAACCTTAGGAAGTATCACAGCACCTAGTATACCGTAGAGGTGTGCGATACTGCAAGATTTGGTATCGATCCGGTACCAAGTAAATACAGGGCCAGTATCGCCGATACCAATACCGATACTTTTAATATTTAAGGTTGTTTTGTAGTTTTTCCTTGGGATTTTTTTGTTGTAACCCAGGACAGAATTTGGACAAAGTTTAAAGGCGACTGCAAAATACTTTATTATCAAAAACAGAAGCAGTAGAGCAGTAAGTAAAAAAATTTCCCCCAAACATTGTTATGCGTGCATTTTTTTCTTAAAAAAAAGTGAAAAAAATTATTATATGAGAGCAAATTAAAACAAAATCTTTTTAGAGGTAGAGTGTTGTGAAACTACAATACAAATATAAAATTAAATTTCCCCCCTTCAGTGCACTTCTTTTCTGGATTTTTCTCAATTAAAAAAGTGTACAAAACTATCGCACCACAACAAATGTTATAAAAAAAAAAATAAAAAATCTGCTTCAGTGTGTGTGAGAGAGAGAGAGCAAGTGGCCTGCCGCCGCTGAGTTACGTGACGGTCATCAGCGCACAAGAGGGGGAGGAGGAGCAAAGTGCGCCTGCTCCGCGCTGAGAGTGAGACAGAAGAAGCGGCAAGTCCAGCGACCTGGCTGTCGCCTCTTTGACGAGAGCGCACAAGCACATACAAGAGCGAAACTGACATTAAAGTATCGATTTCATCACGCTAGTATCGATCCGATAGCGATACCAATGTGGTATCGATATTATCGATATTTGGATCGATCCGCCCACCTCTAGTATACAGGTCTCCAGTTCTTCAGATCCTCAGAACAATTAATCCAAAACAACATTATTGTCAGCTTCCATCTGAGGCAGTTCAGCATAAAAAGACCCAGCAACTCTAAATGCTTCACATATTCCCTTTTGGGCTCTTTGTAGAAGAAGGTGGTGTTTCCCTGAATCTTAGGGGTTCCCATTATTGTGCATCCATTTTCAGTTTAAAGACTGAATGATCTTTCTTTGACCACTATTTCCCTCCAAACTGAAGACAAACTGTGAGAGGGTATAATCCATTCAGGAAGCGTGAGTGGAACAGAGCACGCTGTCCTGCAAGGATTAGCTATGGCCGTCTTTTTAGATTAAAATGCATCAGTATGCCATTGATCCTTGATTTGATTGTTTCCAATATTCCACCGTTGCGGTGCTGAAGAATAAATAAATAAGTTTTTCCTGTTTGAAAACCATTAACATTCAACAGCTTCTCTAACAGATCTATCATATCAGAACAAGTCAATGATCAGACAAACCAACAGAATTTTTTGACATGTTTTAAAAATACCAGAATGATATGATAATGAAATGAAACAATAATAACAGTCAGGTCTGGCCAATAATAAACTACATGTCTCCCCAATGTCTGTCTCACGCAGATGGGAAGTCAGACTCGAAGGCTCTAAAAACATCATCATCATTGATTCTGTCTCTCTCCTGCTCTCACTGAAATTTAACCTGCTGATAAATTGGTAGCCAGGTTTTACACTCTGTCTTCGGAAAGTAATGCATGAAGGCAATGCGGAAGTGCAAAAAAGCTGCAGTTCCTCGAATAACCGCTAGAGCAGGCCGCAGAAGGGAGTCAATTACATTTGAGCCCCATGTTAAAATGTCCGATTTTACGACAGAAAAAAACATATTTACAGCCTGGTTCAAAACATGGCTCTAGTCTCATAAGCTGTTTTTCTTCTCCATGACAACTCTGGGGAGGGGGCGAATTGTTTTATAAGGCGTTCGATTAAAATATACAAAATACATCATTATGCACAATTCATAGCTGTCAATCTAAGTGGCGACACTTTGATTGACAACTAGCCACTGACGGTCTAAAGGGCGTCACCCCAGCTAATTCTAGTCACTGAGTTTGGGAAAGAGATCGTCGTGGGGTTAGCCGGCTAGCAACGATATTTAGCATTTAACCTAGCTGGTTAGCCGTAGCTAGTTTGATAATTTCGAATAAAGTGGCTTTTTTCAGCCAATAGCGTTCATTCAGCCGGTCCATAGGACCCGTCTCAGCTCCGCCCTCGCTCCACCTCTTTGTCCATATTTGGAGTAACCGGAGGTAGGCTACCAAGATGGCTACGCACTACGATTTGCTTCATTTTTGCTCTTCAGAAACCTATGGGTGACATCATGGACACTACGTCCATATTTTATACAGTCTATGGGGCAGACACCTTGTAGTGTAGCTTGGAAAGTAATCTCACAGAACAATGTGGTGGTCCACGCTATGGGGAGTAGCTTCCTACTGAGAAGATTGTGTCTTCATGTTGACTCAGGCTGGAAGACAGTACTTTCAACTTGAATGGTTAGCAGCAATAACAAGCTCTTAATGTAGCACTATGAGGGAGTGGAAGTTAGCAATAACCCAAATCTCTCAAATTGATTCAGCTAAATTTAGTGGTCCTATTTTGTTGTCCTTTGTGAAAGCGGGCTGTACAATCACAATCTGGAATATTCGAAATTTTGACAAACTTGCTCTCAGCCGTGGAGAACGCAGAAACTCCATCCCCCACTTCCCTCTGTTGTTCTTTCTCTCTCCAGTAGCACTGAGGTGTGGCCATATTGCAGCGGACACGTTCCACTGCTTCTTTAATACGCAGACGCATCCTCTAATTGCAATCAAAACAACATATGTCAGGCCCTCAGAGACCGGCAGCAGCATGTCCACCAGGCTCCGCAAATGATGAGTGATGCTTGACAAATGAACACTAGATTGGCTACATAAATTAGCCTCTTTGTATAGTCACTGTGTAATAACTGGAGCCTGACAGTCACAAGATCAATCAGAGCTGTGGTTGAGGGAGAGCAGGGGAAGACGAGGACAATGATGTGGATGGATAAAACAAAAGGATAGATGGAGAATGGAATAATAAGAGAACCAGGCAGTGTGTGGGTAAGAAATTGGGAAATGCAATGGAGGAAGAGTGAAGAGATGGAAAGTAGGGATAACACAGTTCTCAAGTCAAGCTCATAAGGAAGAGTGCCTTGAAGGAGGAGACTAGATTAGAGGTTTAAACAGACCAATATCCAAAAGCAAAGACTGCACAAAAATGATCATTCAAGTGGTATCTATAGTCATGCAGATGATTTTGATTTTATTTAGTAATTTCAGATATCTGTCTCTGAAATTTCTGAATCAACTTCTGTACAGTAAAGGTGAATATAATTTCACTCTCCACAAAATTTAATATGTGTGAATGAATGAATGAATGAATGAATGAATAAGTAAATAAATAAATCAAATGAAATAAAATATAAAAAGTATAATCCCAGCACATTTTTCCAGAAATAGTCTCTCCGTTTCTCTGGATAACCAGCAGATCTTACTGTTTACAGTTTTCACATGAACTGTTTCCTCAGTAGAAACTAGTGATAATTTAGTCTTAGTCCAACTTGAAATGGCCTTGTCACTTTTTATCACCTTTAGTCAGTCACAGCCTGCAGGAGATTGCAATTGTACATGAGTGGTTATGACATACAGTATGATTCATCATGTTTTATCAGTGAGCTGGTGAGAACCTGATGAGATGCGGAGTTATTAGCAACACATATGTCAGGGACCAAGCAGCAAAAGCAGAGACACAAGGGTATTTTCCAACTTAAAGGCTTTATTTAGCCAAATCAGGATCCAAAACAAAGTTGCAAATGGTTAAAATCCATAAGAAAAAGTCAAAGTATCAACAAAATTGCTAAAGTCAGGCCCTTTAAATAAACTGAGGTCGAAAAAACAATATGGCAACAGAACTCTTAACTGAACAAACCTGACCTAGTGAATGATAGAGGTGGGCGGATCGATCCAAATATCGATAGTATCGATACCAAGTTGGTATCGCTATCGGATCGATACTTTAATGTCAGTTTCGCTCTTGCATGTGCTTGTGCGGTCTCGTCAAAGAGGCGACAGCCAGGTTGCTGGACTTGCCGCTTCTTCCGTCTCACTCTCAGCGCGGAGCAGCCCCACTTTGCTCCTCCTCCTCCTCTTGTGCTCTGATGTTGTACCCTCACGTAACTCAGCGGCGGCAGGCCACTCAGCTCTCTCTCTCTCTCTCTCTGTCATATACACACACACACAATGAAGCAGATTTTTTTTATAACATTTTTTGTGGTGTGATAATTTTGTACACTTTTTAAATTGAGGAAAATCCAGAAAAGAAGTGCACTGAAGGGGAGAAATTTAATTTTATATTTGTATTGTAGTTTCTCAACACTCTACCTCTAAAAAGATTTTGTTTTAATTTGCTCTCATATAATAATTTTTTTCGCTTTGTTTTTTTAAGAAAAAAATGCATACATAACAAATTCTGTCCTGGGTTATAACAAAAAAAGCCCATGGAAAAACCACAAAAACACCTAAGGATCAGCAGTGTGATGGTACATCAACCTTAAATATTAAAAGTATCGGTATCGGTATTGGTATCGGCGATACTGGCCCTGTATTTACTTGGTATCGGATCGATACCAAATCTTGCAGTATTGCACAACTCTAGTGAATGACAAAAATGAAGGGGTATATATACAAACAGGCTAGCCTACAGACAAAAAACAAAATGGGGGGGAGGACCTATTACCTTACCAATAAAACCCTAAAATAAACCCAACTTCCCCTTAAACATATACCACACATAATATTTATAAATATTAAATACATATACCACCCAAAACCCAAAGAAATATCCACATGTTGCTGTTCTAGAAGCCTCCACAATTCAGAGCACCGCTGTCCAGCAATAGGATTTGGCAGCTTCCACTTCCTGTGAAGATGCATATAGGTTGCTTAAAACTCCGCCTCCTCCTTTAGCCTAGACCTCAGCAGCATGTGGAGAAAGAGAGAAAGGTAAACCATATTAACCAGTTTGAACAGTTATAAACTTATGATAAAATGTTAACCAAAATGCGTGCACTCAAATTGGAAAATTAGAATCATAATGTTAATCAAAGAAACAATAAACACTTTTTAAACCAAAAGTTGTGCAGAATTTATTTACACTGAAATGGCACATGGACAGTGTGGATTGTGGAGATTTTCAGGCCTGCATTATTCAATATTTTTATAATAACAATGGATTTAAATGAGTATGTATAACATGTAGGTAGTGAGGTCTGTTGTGAACCCACAGAGAATTATCACACATCTCTGCACTTCTCCTCTCCTCAGATCTACTGATTTGTCTCTCATTGTTTTTCAGACAACGTCTTGCTGTTTTGGTTCAGTCTCACCACTCTCATTAATCTCTTCGACAGCAGAAAAAAAATGCTCCCATAAAGCCAGTGTGCATTATATCCTTCCTATTTAGCTACTGAAGAGTCAGATATTTCCTCAGTAGTTGCTGGACCCAAAAATAGAGCTAAAAAGGGAGTGACGACTGGACTTAACATTTAACAGCAGAACACAAACATTATTCCATGTTTAGTGTTGCTCCATATTGCTTGGAGATAATAATAATAATAATAAAGATAATAATAATAAAATAAACAGACAGTAATGCAGCTTTTTCTAAAGAAACTTAAAACTGGATTTTCAGGTAGACAGGGAACTTACAAAGACACCTGAACTCATGCCTCATTCTGTACTGTTAAAGAAAAAGTTTTGGAAATGATTTGGTTTCTTGCACGGAGTTCAATGAGAAGGTCGACCACTCTCGGACTGTACATGTACGCTAAATATGCGTGCTGTATGGCAGGTTACTTTAGCTTAGCACAAAGGCTGAAAACAGGGAGAAACAACTAAATTGACTCTGCCCAAAGAGTAACAGAGTCAACATACCAGCAGGTCTAATGTTCAGTAATTAACATCATTGTTACGGCCCGAGTGCCTGGGGTTGTGTGTGTGACGTGTTGTGTGTGGGTGTGTCTCTCTCCTCGTTCTAATCCTCCAGGTGATCGCCACTCCCCCCGACCAGCGGCCAGTTTCCGTTCGGCTCATCAGCCGGAAATGGTTAAAGGGTGGGGGAGAGGTGCGGCCTG
Organism: Centropyge bicolor; assembly: GCA_037975185.1. Classification (NCBI taxonomy): domain Eukaryota; kingdom Metazoa; phylum Chordata; class Actinopteri; family Pomacanthidae; genus Centropyge; species Centropyge bicolor. The sequence continues at coordinate 1,390,673 of JBBMOC010000057.1, read as the reverse complement.
GGTGAGAAGACGTGAGGTGTGTGAGGAGACGAGAGGTGTGGTGTGAGGAGAGGTGGTGAAGTGTAGTGTCGAGACGAGAAACGTTCCAGTTTCGCCATGTCCCCATGTTCCGTGAGTCTGAGGTGGAGACTTATTTCAGCGCGTTTCAGCAGATTGCCGCCGCGCTGAGCTGGCCGCGGGATGTGTGGGCACTGTTGTTACAGAGTAGGTTGTGCGGCCAGGTTCAGGAAGCCTGCACCTCTCTCTCTGCCGTGGATAGCCTGAGTTATGAAAAACTTAAAGCTGCTGTCCTCCAAGCGTATGAGCTAGTGCCAGAAGCTTACCGCCAACGCTTCAGGAGTCTTGGAAAAAGCCAGGGTCAGACCCACACTGACTTTGCTAGGGAGAAAAGTGTTCTCTTTGACCGATAGTGTTCAGCGTGCAAGGTGACTGATCTGGCTTCCCTGCGTGAACTGCTGTTAATTGAAGAATTTAAGAGTTGTATGTTGGAGCGCATTGTGACTTACCTCAATGAGCAGAATGTGTCCACCCTGCAGCAGGCTGCCATCTTGGCGGACAAGTTCGTGCTGATGCATAAGAGTGGTTTTGTCCGGTTTGACAAGCCATCGTTTGAGAAAGCTAGCTGTCCACCCGCTAATGTTTCAAGCAGTAGCACTCCAATAGAGAAGATGAAACGTGAGAAACCCTTTTTCTGCTGTTTGAAGCCAGGTCACCTGGTGGTAGACTGTGATGCATGGAAGCACAAACAGCAGGCTGCTGAGGTAAAACAGCCAAAGGGAGTTGGTTTAGTTAAAACTGTGACTTCATCCCCTGTCAACCAGCTTCCATGTGCAGCAGACATCGATGACTGTTTTAAACCGTTCATCTCCTGAGGGTTTGTCTCGCTCACTGGTAAGGCGGAGGATCAGCATCCTGTCACTATTTTAAGGGATACTGGTGGGTCTCAGTCCTTTCTTCGGTCCAGCGTGTTGCCGCTGGGAGATGTGTCGGCGTGTGACGCCAGCGCAATCGTGAGAGGGATCGGCATGAGTTGTGTACCTGCCCCTCTGCATTACATTCATGTCCAGTCCAAAATAGTCACTGGGTTTTTTGCTGTGGCTGTGCGTGCATTTTACGGCCTGTGAGCCATTTGTCTCCTCCCCCTCTCCCCATTACCTGCAGGTGGTAATGGTTACATCATCATCACTTGGCTATTTAAACCCTGATAGCCGTCTGTCTGTGCCAGTGGCCCAGCCAGCAGCGAGACTGTGTGGGAGTGACCGATTCTTCAGTGAGGTGACGTGTGTTTTACTGTCCTCTGCGGAGTGACAGGGTGTACTTGTGTAGTTTGTGGAGCTAGTGAGCTTGACCTTTGTTTCTTAAGTGACCTAATCATTTGTGTTTGTGTTGCAGGCTCGGCCTTCCTTTTGAAGGAGTCCCTTTTTGGTCCCCTTTTGGCAGACTTTACGTTATGTTTTTCATTAATAAACATTTGATTTAACAACCAGTACTCTCTGTTTCTCGGTTCTTTCTTCCAAGGAACCCCAAACATCAAACATATGTGTCGTCCCCCCATCTCCTAGACATTGGGGGACGTAACAGTGCATCATTACCCATAGATGGAATTGATTTTATCATGGGCAATGACCTGGCGGGTGGAAAAGTGTATCCCACCCCGGCGGTTGTGACGGTGCCCAAAGCTGACCCTTCAACAGATGTGGTAGGGACAGAGCACCCAGATGTGTTCGGTGCCTGCGCCCTCTCTCAAGCTCAGGCCCATAGGCGGGGTGACAAGCGTGTGGTGTCCGATTCGCTTTCTTCAAGTGCCTTCTCAGAGGATAAGCTGCCCTCCATGACTGTGCCGGAGGAGAGTCCGCCTGGCGAGGTTGTCGCAGCTGTCCCTCCTCTCAAAGACGTTCAGTTGCCTGTGAGCCGTGACGCCCTTACTCAGGTGCAGAACCCACCGTGCCATCTCCTCCTCTGGTGGGCGTTGATGCTGATAATGTGGTGGCTGATGCTCTATCCTGTGGGTGAGGTGAGACCCCATTGTAAAGATTGTAAGTGGTGTTGTGTACCCTGTGTAGGTGGGCCATGTAGTTTGATGTTTGTACACAGTCCTTCTCAAGATTGGTCTGTGTCTTATGGAGGGGGGTGTTACGGCCCGAGTGCCTGGGGTTGTGTGTGTGACGTATTGTGTGTGGGTGTGTCTCTCTCTCTCCTCGTTTTAATCCTCCAGGTGATCGCCACTCCCCCCGACCAGCAGCTGTTTCCATTCGGCTCATCAGCCGGAAATGGTTAAAGGGTGGGGGAGAGGTGCGGCCCGGGTGAGGAGACGTGAGGTGTGTGAGGAGACGAGAGGTGTGGTGTGAGGAGGGGTGGTGAAGTGTAGTGTGGAGATGTAAGGTGCAGTGCGGAGGTGTAGCGTGGTGGTGAGGTGTGGAGAGAGAGAGAGACGGTGGTGTGGTGGGTGGTTCGTGACCTTTCTTGGTGGTGAGAAGAAGTAGTGTCTCTTTTGTGTTCGTTTTATCCCCCCAGAGTGGTGGCACTTTATGTTCGTTTTGCCCGGTGTGTACGTGGTTTGTTTCCCCCCAGCGTGGCGTTTTTTGTTCTTGTATTCACAGGTCCTGGTCCGTGTTGTTTAGTTTTTTACCAGCGCCTTTTGTTCCAGTTATCATCACTTTGTCTTTTTTCATTAATAAAAATCATTGTTTTATCACACAGTCGGTCTCTTGTGTCGCTCTCATTTATCCCGGTATCTTATCTCAGGAGGTAACAATCATTATAACCTTTTATAAATAATTATCTGGCAAAAATGCTAAATATCTCAGTTTACCAAGATACTGGGTGGCACAAGCTTTAAAAGTTGTTTTTTTCTTTTGCAAATGACAAGTTGTGCATTCAAACATCTGTCATCCAGTTTGGGTTTAAACTGAGTTGGCCTCCTTTCAATGGGAACATCACATCACCACAAACTTTCTGTGCCCGTATGTGATATCCTTGGAACTGTAAATCATCAGGATGCATGAAATCCTGTCCACCGTGCCCTCCAGTTTACCATGAAAGTAGCTTTAGCTGTGCTCTGTGGCTGTCTGTGGCAGATGATAGCACCAGCGAGGACTGGTGTCAGCACGAGGACAGAGATGAGCTTCCCACTCTCGTCTGTGGAGGGAATGCACGGCCTCGGACAACAGCACACTAACACCAGGGAGGAATCAGAATCATTTTTTTTTCTCATCAATTTTGTGTGAATATGTAAAATGTTTTCGTGCGTTAGCATTGGGGAGGGTTAGCGCATCGTCAATCACTGATTCATCTGTCCATCACAGGGTAACACTGTGAGGTGTCAACTTGCACCTGTAGAAATAGATGTCTCTATTAACAGTCCACCTGTGCAATGCCCTTTGAAAACATGCCTGTTCAATGCTTGCTTGGCCTCCAGTATTGCTGCTTGCACCAAAAACATACAAGCATCTTCATACTTGAGCCTGCACTGCCTTGGATCCTGGGCAATACACCTGCCTGGCATGGCATAGTTGTGTCCCATAGCAATGCAAGAATATTTAGGTGCTGCTCACATGAACATTTAATGGCCTCAGTGAAGTTGTTACGACCCAGGTGGTGTTAACTCTAGGGATTGAGGGACGCAACACAGAGCCAAGATGTAAAAATGGCGGAAAGCCGTTTATTGGTACAGTGGACGTAGAAAACAAAGTCAAACACAAAGTGAGCGGCGAGGGGCTGCGGATAATAAATTAAAACAAAGGTAACTCAGGGCCGGGCAACCCCACGCCGCTGGTTACTGCAAAGATAAATAAAGAAGCCAACCAAACAAAAGACCNGCAGCCAACAATATATTTGCTACTGCAATACAATGTTATGAACATACAACTTTTACTCATTTTGTACAGAAATTACATTTGATACACATTTACCTTTTTGAAAACAGTAAACCCCACTGTCCACTTCCTGTTGACTTTTGCATGTCTACCATGGCAACTAGAGGATACCTGAAAGGTAACTAGTGGCTTTTTTTCCCACTCGCCTACATAATCATTGTGACTTAATTCCCAACTTTGTCCAGGCACCTGGACAATCAGCACCGGCGCCCCCCCAGGGGTGTGTGCTCTCACTACTACTCTTCTTTCTCTACACCAACGACTGCACCTCAAGGGTCAAACTCCTGAAGCTTGCAGAAGACACAACAGTCATTGGCCTCATCTGGGATGGTGACGAGTCTGCATATAGACAGAAGGCAGAACATCTGGCCCTCTGGTACAGCCAGAAGAACCTGGAGCTAAACGCGCTCAAAACGGTGGAGATGACAGTGATGACCCCTGATGCCAGGGAAGCAGTCAATTTTCTGCACCCACGTTTTTACTCTCGGCAGCTTCTTGAGAAAGCTGGGAATTATCACCAGGATCACAAACAAAACTATTACTAAAATCAACTTCAGCCTCACAAAGGGAAACTTGAGGATTGCAGACGTGATCATTTACAAGGGGGATCCTCGTAACAATGAAAACTCAGTAGAGGGCTTGATGTTTGTAAGGATGAGGATGGACTAGTGAGAAAGGCCACAGTACAGACAGGAAATAAAAAAAACTAGAGAAAGAGGGTCAGTGACTCATTCACCCACCGATTCTTGAGCGTCGTTTTCACGAACTAGTTGTGCTTGTAGAAAGCCACTAAAAGGGTTAGAACAACAAATCTTTAAATGCATACTTGTATGAAAAGTTTATACTCAATATTTGTTTTGAAATGACTAGATTTATTCAATTAATAGAATAAAGATGATTATAAATCATATAAATCATCATCCTTGCTTGTGAACAACTGAGTCTTTCCAGGATGAACCTTTCATACCCAATCATGATACTATCACCTGTTACCAATGAACCTGTGGATTGATCCAAACAGGGGTTTTTGGATCAGTCCACAACTTTCACAGTCTGGTGTTGCTCCTGTTCCAACTGGTTTGAAACATGTTGCTGCTATCAAATTCAGAATAAGCAGATATTTACAAAAGAAGAGAATGAGGTATAAATCTTTGTACTGTTTTTAATTAAGTATATGTCAAAAGGGATTTGCAAACGCTCACATACTGTTTTACTGGTGTTTTACACAGTGTCTCAACTGTGTGGAATCTGTGTTGTGAATGTCATTAACAGTTATCTGTGGCTGCACTCATAATTACAAATATTCTTTCAGTGATACAAAGTTGCATTTCAATTTTCACATGTGTGCCTGTTCCTCATTATTATGCTCTGAAAATGTACTTTGATTTAGTCTAAGAGTAATTATAGCTGCTCTGGCGTCATCTTTGAAAAGCTTCTCTGTATGTTGCTGCTCTGAACTAGAGGTAGACACTCAAGCTTTGGACAGGGACCTATAACATTTTCCCACTGGGGACACGTGACATGCAAGTTAATGCAGAGTTTGTTTTCGTCCCTTCGAATCGACACCAAGCTGCCAGTTTGAAGAAGAAAACCACCGGAAGTAGTGCAGCTTTACCTAAAAATTAAAAGCATGGAATTTGACGGTCAAAAAATGTCATCAAAGAAACCCTGCATATGGTTGCATCACAGATCTGGCAACTTAAGGGCATTAGACCAGGGTAAATTTGGTAAGTGATTTCTAGACCAACGGCCAAATCTCACTGTTAAACATTAGAAATTTTTATAGAAGAACAAATATCAACTTGCTTGTTTGTTGTTATGTTATTGTACACATGCTGTACATGCACATTTACTATAACAGATACCTCAATCTGCTTGGCATTGTTTTTGATTTTTGAATTTTTAGCAAAAATATCATATATCAAAATATAATATAATCACAAGTTTTTATTACTAAAGTTGCCCATATTTGTCTGGTCAATTAAGTGCAAAGATGAACTGGATTGTAACTTAAGACAAATTATTATCGGAAAGAAAATAGTTTGCCACATAAGGGAATTATTATTTAAAAAATCTAACTTAAACTCATTCAATGGGCAGGAGGTGATTTGGAGGTGACAGTACGTGATATGTATTTTATTTTGTAAAGGACAAACGGAAGTGCCTTCTTCTTCAGGCGTGTTCCACTCTAATCGACCACAGCCAGATATTAACCACTTTGAGTCGTCCAGGACCATGGAAGCAGCCGGCGGAGGACACACTCTGCTCACTTGTTTTCTTCAGCCGAAACTTTAAGAAATACTTATTAACTGTCACAACTTACAACAACCCGACATGGAAATGTAATGGAAGTATAATGGTCTTTGCATATCCAGCAAGTCGTCGGAGAAGCAACGTTTTCTTTGGCAAACTGGAAACACAGACTGTGTTGTTGTAGGTAAGTACCGTTAAAGTTAGCTGTCCTTTGTGTGGACACTGTGCACTGCTGACACCGTGTTTTTGACGTCTAGAGCTAACTTCCAAACTCAAACATAGCTCTGTCTCTGGAGAAAGCGAAACCTCCAGCCATATGTTCATTATCTATTGTTGCACCGCCGACAATAAAGCAGCCTTGTATGTGCGGAATCCTGCGGGACGTGTTGAACCAGCGATCCCCACCTGCTGCCCGACGTCACTGTCCCAGCAGTCCCAGCAGTGGACGTAAACGCACCATCTATACTCACAACATTTGGTATGAAGATGTGTAGTTTTCACACTGAACATAAGAATCAGCTTTATTGACCGGGCTTGTGTACACATACATGGAATATGACTGGGTTTAAGTTGTTCTCAATGTTATGCATAGTACCAATAGAAACAGACATACATTTAAACAAGGACAACGAACCTAAACATAGGTGAAATAAGCAGAACTATTAAATACATACAAGTAGGTAAAAAAAAGGTGTATGTTTAAATGTATACAGAGAAACATGGCCATCAACATACAATGTATACAAGGCAAATCCTGCTGTAAATAGTAAACAGTACAAATAGTGCAATATTTGTGAATAGACATGAAGTGGATGATTATGTACAGTATATGCTTGTATACTGTACATGTCTGTGTATTCAGTGTGCAGGATTTATGTTTGACAGTGCATGATGATACCTACATATTAACCTTTAAATATTTGAATAGACATGTGTAGGTCAGAGCATGTTTTGATGTTAGATGGTTATTGACATTATATGACTAATTCCACTGTTCATCAGACTGATGGACTGTGGGAAGAAACTGTTGAATCTGGCTGTTTTGGTGTACAGTGATGTACAATGCTCCATAGCACCAACCAGGGGGGAGAAGTTGGAACAGTTGTGACAAGGGTGTGATGCCTCTGCAGTCATGTTTCTTGTTCATTTCCTGACTCTGGAGTTGTATAAGTCCTGATTGGAAGGTATGTTGGCATGAAGTGATTTTTTTCCTCTGGTTCAGAAAAGGTGTACATTCACTGCTGGACAGTGAGATTGATGTCGGACACCCACTTCAGTTCCTGGGAGTTTGTGGATCCCAGAAACGACTGAATTCTGTGGTGGAGGGGTATTGGGGGCTGGCATGGTTGTGGAGCATGTGCAGGAGGAGAACGTCACTGCACAAGAGCCACACTGTATGTGAATTGTGCTGGAACTGAACTACTTTGGGAACAAAACAAACATGAGAAACCACATTTCACATGTCTATTCAGAGTTGGAGCTGGTTGTAGTTGCTACCAACCATAGAAGTAAGTGAGAAGCAAGTGGTCACACAGTGAGAAACAGTTTTATATTCGTTATTCTATGAATCTGAACTGGAACTGAGGTGTCTACAATTTACCACCCCTATTTACTACAGTCTCTCAGTATCTTAAGCAGTTTGTTCCTGTACCATTCAGCCAATGACCAGTACCAATAAGTGTAAACTCATTAAATAGATTAATTGGTTGTGATTCATACTGTAAATATGTGTACTTGGTGATTTATAATGATGTCCATGGTTGTCTTTTAACACATCTACACATCCCATCTTTTCTAATTTGAGAAGTTACACAACCTTTAAACACAGCCCATGTTAAGTTTTCAATGAGAGATGTGAATAAGAGGCATCCTTTTGGTAAAGCCAGTGCTATAAAATACTCTTGACAGGAACATAATGATCCAGATTAGTGAGAATAAACTACACGCAACACATGCTTCAGCATTATTGTTAGAAGGAGGAATTAGCCACAATAACTAAGTAATAGGCACTGAAAGGTCATGTCCCAAAAACAAATTGGGCTTATCTTATCTGAACAGTTCTCATACCCTGGAGCATATGTAGTAGGAGCATGTGAGTAGATATTTCAGCTAAGCCTGGAAGTTGTGTTTGTATTGGTGTTTTGTAGCTGGTGACCCAAGACTCGGTTTTCTTTGGCCCTTGAGTGTTTCCAGCTCACAGACTGGTGTGTCATCTTTTGTTTGCATGGTAATTAGACTGCTTTTCAAAAGTTGCTGCCAGGCATTGGCAGGGTTCTCGGACTGTAACCTTACCTATTATCACCAGCCTCTCACATCATATCATCTTCCTTAAGCCTTTTTTTTCCTGTGGGACAAGCATGAAAAAGAGCCAAAGTATTTTTCTTGGTACCGGCCAAGACCCTGGTTTTCCAATCTCCTCAGAAATCTGCTAATGTGCTTAGTGCTTAATGTTGGGACTAAATCAGTCAAGTACTTTTGTCTCTCTTAAAGCTGAGTCACCGATCAGAAATTCACAACGTCACCAAAGAATGCTGAAAGTTATTACTACTGAATAACACTTACTGTTCCCAACAGCCCCTGAGTAATAACATGGAATTACGTGCAAATGAGTTCTGATGTAAGTTTGTCTCATCATTCAGTTCTTTATGACTTCCATAGTTAAATGTCACCCTTACCTTGGTGTGAGTAAATCCTAAAAGTTGGGAGGCTGTGTAAAAGGTTAATAAAAACAGCATGCAATCATTTGCAGATGAACCGTGTGATTGTTTTTACAAAGTGTTCCTGAGCCCATGTAGTAATTTTAGTATAAATAAGACAATGGTATCTTTTAACCTTTCAATAAAGGTATTTAAACATTTGCCAGGTAGTCAAACTTTAATGAGAAAACAAAATAATTAGCTAGTGGCTTTATAACTTTATAACCAGACATTCTCATTATGGGTAGTGAGTCTAAACTTGCTCCTCAGTCGTTTGAGAAACACAGCTGGGGGAAGTGGAGAATGCACAAAATTTCATCAGATTGTACACTGCTGTACTCTGTACATTTAGTTTTTGTATCAAATGTAAGTTTCAGAATGTCCTCATTACTCGTCCAGCATGTATGAAACGTTAGAAGCCTGACTGATGTTGAACTCAATTCAGGGTCAGCAAGAATGGGTCCCAACTGCTGCTGTAGTCCTCCTTGAAGGGCATTGGTCAGTGGCTGGCAGAACTTATGATGTTTAGCGTCTTGTAGAAATCAGGCTCATGGTCTCAACATATTCAGTCAGGAAAACAAACTTGGCAGCATTTAACCTGTTACACAAACAGCAATAAACTATTTCACATATCCACGTAATATATGTTACTATGACCTGTTTCATAAGTTAATATCAGTGGTGTTTTTGGCTTTACTATTTGAATAGCTGAGAAGAGGTTATTGACTATTAAATGATTAGATTTTGGTATTGTACACCATTCTCACAAACACCACAAATGACTTGTAATTTAATTATTACATAGTGTTTATGCCTGCGAATGTGTTTGCCAGTGTTAGCCCGAGATGGACAAAGAAATAATATAATAAATCTAACCATAGCATAATAAACAAGGAATGACATAACAAATAATTGAAATACTATATCACCAGTACAACATACTTAAAACATGAAATGCTTTAGAGATATAATACTCTAAAATAACTGAAATTGGGTTTACATAATTCATCAGCTACAGTAATTATTGCTAATAAATACATCACAGCGGAGCATATGCTGTCAGCCCCATGTTAATAACAGTCCTAGTCCTGACATGTGTGCATGTTAGGAACTAACACTAGCCAGCTCTTGGACACAGGAAGCAGAATTTCATACCTTTTATCATGACACTATCAACATGTTATTTACAGTTCATCAGAAAATGAGCCCGATCACACATTTTTACGTACAACATACACATTTGAGTTACATTTTGATAAGACTGCTTTGCTAGTTTGATTTTATTTCTAAAGAGTGTGTAGGAAAAAATTTAAATTCAGGATTTTTTGCCACCTACACGGGTACTTAAGTGCAAAGAAAGCTGCTCTGATGGCTCTCTCACCATTGTTTTTGATGCCCTCAGTATTAGGACTGGGCAATATGGCCTCAAATCAATAACGATAAGTGGACAATAAATGGAAGCAGTGTCCAAAATACAACCCCCATCTACTCTACATTCTACTTCTGCATTCTGCATTTGAACCATCCTCCATTTCCCCATGGTGTCTTTATCTTTTTTTTGCAGACGGGATGGGATGGAGTCAAGTGACTACTCACGCTGTACACGTAGTACAGCGTCTTAAAAGGACATGAACATGTCTATGTACACACACAGCCAAAAAAGACAAAAGCGACTTTTATGTTGTTGTTTTTTTTAAATACCGAACATACTGCCATGAGCAAAGTGACGTCGGTTATCGTCATAAATTTCAGTATTGGTAAATTTTCGGTGTATCACCCTGCCCTACTCAGTATTTGTTCCACCACCAGAAACAGGGAGTAATTGAAGTTTAGTGTGCTAGAAAGCATGTGTTTTTGCTATGTGAGTAAAAATGAGTAAAAAACAAAAGTACCCACAGCTAAATCTGAAGTAACGTACAGATACAAGAAAAATGTTCTTAAGTACAGTAATGAAGTACTTTGCTGCATTTCACCACTGCTAAAAGTCCACCATCCTGTTAAAACTCTCTTACAGCAGCAAATGAACAGAATTGAAGAGAAACTCCCCCTTTCTGTAGTTATTGAGTAAATGTTGCAGAACTACACTTAGTTCTCCCAAAGGCAAAACAAGTGTAATTCAGTGGATATAAAAGGATTATTCTTCTGTACACAACCACACAACACCATGTGTGCATCAAATAGTTTGGAGAAGGAGTAATAAAGCTTGATCCACAGTCTCCCTTTCTCACAGTGTAATCATAGGGAGATTTGATTGTGGGTTTATAAGCCTACCTCGATTAAACCTGCAGAATATCCCCATTTGGCTAGCAGCCAGATTGCTGCTGTCAGGAGCTGGCAGTGGTCCTACCACAACACCATTAACAGGTTCTAAATCTTTATTCCCTTATCTGTTAGATTTCACACACATACTGGCCTGTGCTCCCAGAAGTTGAGGCATGTAATTGAGTCAGTGAAAATGTTGTTCGTATGGTGGGCACTTACCTGGTTTCTGATTTAGACTCATGTGCGAATGGATCCATGTTAAAGGAATACTCTGCCATCATGGCTTGAAGGAGCTGAAAAAAATATTATTCAGTCATAAATTTCTTATGCTTTATCAACAGGTCAGCTTCATTTGAAACAAATCAGTGTATATTATAGGTTAAGTGGTTAATGGGGTTATGTGAGGAGTATTTGGAGTTTGGAGTCTTAGTTTAGGCTGATTTTCACGGAGGTAGGGTGTCCACCGTGTGTAGTTTAGCAATTTTGGGGCGGTGTAGACTTTGGCTTGAACTGCAGCTTTGATTGCTGCGGCTGCAGAGAACTCCCTCTCTGTTTAACCAGGATATCTGTTTTTGCGTGTGTGTGTGATTTCACTTCTGTGTGGTTGGTTTTCCATGGAATAAAACTCACCCACCCAATGTAAGGGGAAATGGAATGCATTTGACACACTTTTATGGGCTAAACATAGGCATTTTATGTGGAAGAAGCTAAATGGCTGCCATCATATCCCAGTTAAACCACGACTCACAGGAAATCCCATCAGGCGGCAGAGAAGTGCTCAGGAATGGTGAATGTTGACAGGGTCAGGAGGTTCATTTTTCAGAGCTGCTGTTTCCAGCTTGGTACACAGCTTCACAACCCTGACTGAAGTTAAAGCTGCATGTTTAAAGGGTAGCTTTCTGACCAGCTGATGACCTATGATGAAGACAGGCAAATACAGAAACACCTCTGCTCTTGCATTGAAGTGTAGTTAGTTAGCTCTAGTGTTGTATGATAACGAAAAATGTTATCTCATTCTATCATAGGCCGCAAACTCATGTCTCATGTCCTGCAGACCACTTCAACATCTGGAGAAATCCAAAGCTTGACAAACCCACCATGGTTACTTATTATTGATTTTGGTTTAGCAAACAGTCACTTGACCCTGAGTAAAGACAGCACTGTGGGTGTAAATCATTACAGCAGGTGTCTTGTCCATAGAATCAGGGCGACATTTTGACACCCCCACCAGCTGCCCCTCCTTGTCTCTGGGAGGAACTAACTGCCCCTGGGGTTAAGGTCTGTAACTAGTTTGCGGTCTGTACATGGTGACAGGTCATAAAGTAACAGGATGATAATGGGAAATGCAGAGGGAAACAGATCACACACCCTGAACCAACTGACTTTCCACGGCCTCTGATACACAGGGAATGGTAGGTTCCGAATGTGCACATACACACCAGAAAAAGCAGTTGTAATTGTGAAATTGTTTTTGGATTGAGATACCAAAGTGAGTCATTTACGCCTTTTGGGGAGACCAGTCACACCTATGAAACCTAGCATGCTTGGGTGGTGTGACACAAGTGCTTGTGGTTGGGATGCTGTGTTTGAACTCAAAGCTTACGCATTTTAACCCAGTTCCTTCATGTCTCAACAGTGCTCAACAGACAGGCTTTGACATGTAGCAGTGGCCTCAGGCAGCATTGACCTGGAAGACAAACAATATTTATCAATATTTATTTGAAAATATAGGGCTGACCTTTTCTTAACATATAATGCATTTTATATACAGTTTGGCAGTAATAGGACAGCTACATAAAGCTGTATGTGTTTCCAATCCTTTGTGATATTGTGATTTGGCAGGCTTTCTCTGAGGATTTTTGTAACTTTTAAAAACAGACAATCCAATAGTCACACTTACTGTATGCAGCAATAGCGATAGTGAAGTTGTGAAGTGAGGCAGAATTTTGAACTTCTCAAGCTCTCAATTTTTATTCTTCACGTGACTGCTCCCATCACTTAAGATATTCCTTAATTAGTCCCACAACAGGGAAATTTCCAAGAAAAAGTTGACTCCCTAGTTGCAACTGTAGTGGTCAGTGACAGTAAAAAAAAAACCAAATCTGTTTCAGAATCATTTCACAGGGGAACCTTAAGTCTAAAATGCAGCTGAGTCAGAAGAAACACCATATTAGAAGACCCAAAGTGTTTGTATTGGCATGACAAGGCCTAAGATGAGAAAGCTTTCACCATTCATATACACGTAGATTAACAGACAAAATAGTATTCCTCCCACATACACATACTTAGAAGGTGTTTAATAACTGTGTAGCTGTAAATTCAGCTTAGCTGCTACAGAATGAATGAAGCATTGATTTCCCCGTAGTCTGACGTAGACATACGCCTCACACTCGTTATGTCTAAGAAGCTAAAATCCCTCATTAGTCTAGATTCCTCTGATGTTGGTCCATTATTTTGTGTGCTGAATTTTAAATTGTGGCATCTGCAGCTCTATGGGACTTCATGTGAGGAGTCATACACATACATCATCACTCGAAAAAGAAGCTCTGAAATGTATGTCTATTTGTGTCAATCATATTGACATGGGGTCATTAGCATTTAGCTCGAGGTACTGTTATATCTATGATTACAGCCTTATGAGCTGTTGTAGCCTCATATTACTTTTATTGAATGAGGACGTGTTTACATAAAACTCTGGTGTAATGCAAACCTGCAACACACTACCCGTTTATACTCCTGCTGTTAATGTTCTGTAGGGCAGGTGAGGGCAGCTGCCAAGAATTGTTGGGAAAATTAATATAAAAAATGTAGGATGGTTTACAACACTTTCAGCCCAATGTATAATTTGCGATACACTTTGTTCTGAATGTGGTATATTTTCTTTTCTTTCAAAACTCATTAGAAGGTTTAGCATAGGAAAGTGGGTCTTGACCTTATTAGTTTAGTGCTTTGGTTTTGAATGCCCTCTTGACATAGTGAACTAACATGCATATGTGCCTGCGTTATCACAGTCTAATACAAGGATTATCCAGAGTTATAAAGAGAATTTGGCATTTAGGTTAGAGGATATGACTCATTTCAGATCCTCCTTTACTGTCCAGCCTTGGTACAGGTTGTCCTCTAGGCTCATTTCTTGATATTGTTTGTGTTGTGTTTTCCACAGAAAATGGAAGTATGGAAGCCTACATGGAAGTACCAAACTCACAAGTATTGGAAGTTAAAATTTCTCAACATGCTACCAGTAATTATAGATATTCATTACGCAGTCAGGTTTGCTTCACAGTTGTATGACTAAGCAATGAAAAGCTGCTTGATGTTTCCCTGCAAAGACGTGACACATACACAAGCATGATTCATTTTCCCAGTTACCCGTTGTGCCAACCGTAGAGACCCAGACTGCATTGTTAAGCTTTTTCAGTTGCCACAGAGTGCACATGCACTAATCCCTGTGTATCTGGAGGCTGATGACTAGTGAAAGGAAAAGCTGAAAAAGTGAGTAGAAGAAAATAAGTACGGGTGCTTCCATACAGATCTACTGTATGATAAAAGTAAGCCACAGGTTTTCAAAGTCTGACACTGTGGGCCACCCTAGGATAGAACTGAAACAGAACAACAGCACAATTTGCAATAGTTTGACAGTTTTTTTTACTATAAATTTCTGCCTGTCTGCATGCCTCAGGGCTGTCTGGGAACAGTGATAGATTTGCAGCAAATCACCTTCTCACCTGGACTTAGTGATAGTGGCGTACAAGTGCAGCATCATTGTCTATGGGAGGTTGAACTTTCTTCATCACAGAAAGCACATCCTCTGCTCTGCTTTGTTGGTGAAGGAGCTGGGGAGTCACACAGGATGATGGGTGCAAGTGGCGCTGTGTTATTCCTGAAATTCACAACCTTCTCCACTGTCTTCACAGTGCGGAACTGTGTCTGCATTAGCTCACTGGATTGTCAATCTCTGTGGTTGCACTCTTTTAGTTGATCAAGTTTTCATTGGTTACTTAGCTGCAGTTTGTGTGTGTTTTATGTTGTTTGTCCCTCTGCTGTTCTGTTACAGATGCTGACAAACAACAGCTCAACAGCTGTATTCCCATGAAACTTCTGCTCATGAGGGTCCTATGAAATATGACACTACAGTAGCTTGTAAAATAGTGATATGGAGCATGTAATAGGTAGCTGCTGCCAACTATAGCTGCCATTAGGTAGTTAGCTCAGTTAGCTGTGACTGAAAGCATTGAGGAAGTGTTGGTGTTTACACCAGTAGCGCAGTAGCTTTAGACAACCTGGAGGAGGAGGCTTTCAGGCCACTTTTACTATATCGTGTTTGTCGCATTTTCTCAAATGTTGTATGACACCCGATTAGATTGCAAGAAGCCATGTACTGAAAGTTTACAACATTTTTCTTTTTTTTGAAACCAGTGTCATAACCAGCTTGACAGTAGTGTGTTAAAGCCCCTGAAAACTTCAAGCTTTAAATTGTATGTATTCCTCTATAATGCAAAATATTAATGACTAAATTAATATCAATCAAAAATTATGATTCAGATGTTGCTAAATCCTGATTCTTGAATGGAAGTATGTGACATCAGTTCAGTCCTGCCACCTAATCACCTGGCGGATTAGGATATATTTTTCATGGAAATTCATTTGAATTAATCTTAAAGAACAGTTGTTCCAAAAATATCTGCATCTCTACAAATAACTGTAGGGGAAATTAATTTTTTGTTATTCTGGGTGAAATGACTCTTTAGAACTTGTGCCAATTATGTTTGTAGGTCACATTGCAAAATGTGACTCTGCTGTTTAGCGTGTTACTGAACAACTGGCAGTCCAGTTTATTTTTCCTTGACTAATGACCACAGGGGCCTTCCTGTTTACTAGGCCTGAACACAAGCTGCACACATTGAAAAAAAAACACACATCTTGCACCAACCAAAACAACCCTTGAAAAGCCCACTCAACTACTTTGTTTTAACTAAAAGGATTGGCTCACTAGAGATGTGAAGAGGAAAAAGGAAGTGAGATTAACAGAAGATACAAAACAACAGGGTTACACGCCTGTCTCAGCTCACTCTTTACCATGACAACTCATGGGCATAATCTCTGGTTGCCTAAGGATTGCCTTGGATCCCCTTGTGGCCTCATCAGAATGTGTCTTCCCTCATTCACTGGGACAACTTAAAGATTGGTGTAGTTGGGATGAGTTTCAGCCATTATCTAAGCGCAAACTGTGTACATGTGTTAGTGTTAGGGTGTATTCATATTATTGTAAACCAATTAATTTTTATTTAAATTATATAATATGCATTGAATACATATGTGTCAATTGTAGACGCAAAATAACATGGTTCAGCGTTTTTAAAGATGCATGTTGGATGTTTTTAAATCAAACCAGCTCCAAATAACGGAGACGTGGCTCAGACCATAGACTGTATAAAACATGTTCCAACTTCCGACCATAGACTGTATAAAACAGGTTTGGACCATAGACTGTAGACTGTTTATACAGTCTGTGGCACAGACTGTATAAAATGGGTTTTGAGCATAGACTGTATAAAATAGGTTCTGACCATAGACTGCATGAAACGGGTTCCGACCATAGACTGTATGAAACGGGTTCCGACCATAGACTGTATAAAACAAGTTCAGACCATAGACTGTATAAAACAGGTTCAGACCATAGACTGTATAAAACAGGTTCAGACCATAGACTGTATGAAACGGATTCAGACCACAGACTGTATAAAACAGGTTCTGATACTCCATGCGCATCTTTTCAGTCAATACAGGCTACAGCTCTGACCTTTCTTCATGTTTCGCTAGGTGTCTCTTTATTGTTAGCTTAGCTTAGCCTAGCATAAGCATATGCCATTTAAATGGCCACCCCCTTTTACCACAAAGGCAGTTATAGTGAATATGTTTTCCATATTTATTTGCAACAAGATTTTAGACCGCAGCTGAACTTTTGAATAAAATGGATGCGATCTATCACAGAGTAAGCACTATTCCACATGTGTATAGAATGTGTGTAAGAGCACCTAGCTGGCTGCAAGATCAAAACATTCCAACAGTAGCTGAACAGCAAATTTTTGTCCAGCAGATTTCCCTCTCTCGTTCTTACCAGTGAGTCAAACAGCGAACACTCTAGTCAGTCCAACAATAGCCACAAGATTTATGCTTTTACAGCAATCTTCTGTCAAAGCACTGCTGTTAAAGTATCTGTGGATGGCAATGTACTGTCAGTAAACGGATGCTGATGGTGTTTCTCTCTCACATGTATCTTTGTTAAAAGGTACGTTTGGGAGGTGTTTGCATGCCTTGACACAGCTGACTCACATCAGCTGCTATAACAAGATTCGCCAAAACATCTGGGTCAAGCATGCCTGTATGTGTACGTACAGGTGTTGCGCCATTGTTTATGCAAAATCAATGTCAGTATTGTTTCGTATGAACTGGTCCCTGAAATTTCTGAAATCTGAGTTAATAATTATACCTGTCATTGTGTTATAGCTGCAGATATTGAACACAATATCCAGACAGTAACACAGAATGTAAGAGCCTGGACACCTGTGTAACTGTATAGCTTATTTGATGGCATAGTGCAGAATGCATCTGCATGTTAAGTCTTTTTTTGCAGATACTTATGGTGGCAGTGAGACAGTTTATGGGAGATACTTGGTGGACTAATTCAGAGCACTTATGGCTCTGGTGAAGAAGGTACTTCTCAGTCTGGAGGTGCAGGTGTAGTAGCCCTTAAAATGTCTGCTAAATGAAAGGAGTTCAAACAGATGATGGCAGCATTCTCAGGCAGTGTGAGCTGTAGATATCTTCCAGGGCTGGTAGCTGTACCCCAGTGACCTCTGTGTGCTGGAAATGACCTGCTGAAAGACTTTCCTATCAGCTGCTGAGCAGCTGAGAGACCACACAGATGCAGTATGTTACGATGCTCTCTGTGGTTCAGCAAAATGCATTTGTTTTTACTGTCATTAGTAAGGCAAAACTTCTTTGCCGGTAAAGTAGTTCCATACATTTGTCATTCAGTACTTTTGATATGATAGAAACTTTGATCATAGCTGCAATAAAGTTTCTTAATAGGAGATACACATGGCTGAGCTTTGAAGTTTATTTTTCTCCTTGGTCTCACCTCAAGGTCTATTTAGTAGCTGTTCTGGAGCTTTTGATAATATCACATTAGCTTCATCTGCAGATGGAGTTAGTTGTTAAATAATTGATGTTCAGATACATTTTTATCAGAGGACTTTAAGGATTTCTTGTCCAGGTTGGTGCAAAAGTTGGTGTTAAAAGTTCATTTGTGATTCTAGGAAAGAGCTGTCTTTTTCTTCATCTTGTCCTTTAAGTGGACGAAACTGAGCTGCTTTGTTTTTGCGTTTCTTTGTATGTGTGACTCTAATGTCCTCTTCCCTTCACAGACAGTTTAACAGAGACGGACAGAGAAGGCTCTACAAGACAACATGTCCACCAGTACCATCAGCCAACCCTGCAAGCAGGAGAGGAAAGGCAGTTTCTTCAAGGTGTGTGTTCAAATATTGCACTCAAATAATTATACCTTAGTGGGGCAAAATCATTTTCAGACACTGAGCTGTTAAGACAGTAGGTTTTAGGTTTGTAGTTTACATAAAGATCTTGGACAAGGAGAGGTGGGTGGGGGTCGCAAATCTTGTAGTTACAGGCTAAATCCTGGAGAAGATTAAAGAGAAGGAGGAGAGAGGTGGAGCCCCCTGAGTATACCTCTGTGGTTTTCCTGTCAGGCTTTTCATCTCTGCTTGTCATATCACATTATTTCTGATATTGTGGGATGTTTTTAAATGATACACTGCCTGCGAGAAAAGTTACATCAGGATGTGATTTAGGATGACTGACCAGTAATACATTTGTTCACTTTGTCATATTGAATCAGAGCAGTACGTCACAAAATAGTTTTTACAAGTTGGGAAGAGTAGAGACGCCATTAGTCTCAGTCAGAAGGGGATGTGTGAGGAAAAAGTAATTAGATAGGGAGAGGAAAACAGATAGCACTGTCAGCCAAACAGCAGGCAGAAGTAAGTTTGACAATGATCAGCTGGATAAAACATGAGTCTGCACTGAGTTGAAGTGAGTTTAAGATCTGATAATGATCATTTGGTGTTTGGGAACTTGCATCCAAGTTGTGTGTTTGTGTGGTATGCACAGAAAAAAGCCTAAGGTATTGTCATGCCGGCAATGTGGTGGCAATGGAAATAAATTCATAAGCAGGGGTGGATCCTTTGCTTTGTTAAAAGCAGAGAAGTATCATTGGCAAAATGTACTTAAAGTATCAAAAGTAAAAGTACATATTTGTTATCAGAACGGCCCCTTTCAAATGGTAAGAAGCCTGTTTATTTATTTATTATATTTATTTATTTATTTTTATTATTTGCTATAAAAAAGAGGCCTTTTTATGGTGTACCTCATGAAGGTGGGGTAAAAGTTTAATTGCTTTATACACTGTTTAATCCACAGCAATACATCATATTTTATAAATTGATCATATGTTTTTTTATGTGACATCCTAACTTGTAAAGTATATATCATTGGTAGCTATCTACTGAACATCAGTGATATCTGAGAGGGGAGGTGCCTGCACATAGCCCAAAGTGCTAAAAGACAATACCCACCCCAGTAACAGCCTGTTCATCCTACTGCTGTCTGACAAGCGATACAGAAGTATCTGCTAACACTAGATTACAGAGCAGCTTCTTTTCTCAGGCTGTGTCACTCCTCAACTAATCCTCTGCACTGGTCACATTGCTGCATCTTATCTATATGTGTTATTGTAAAGGTGTGCATACTACCCTAACGCACAACTGTGTCTCCTTCCCACCATCTGAGCTTGTTGGGTATTCACGATCAAACACAAAATCTCTTTTTCCTCCAAAAATATGGAGGAGCAATACTTCACAAAATATGTTAGAAACACCAGAGAATATAGTGACATTAATGGAACTGAATAAACACTTAACCAACACAGTGTCTACAACAAAAGTGATTAGTTCCTCAAAGGATTTTTCATGACTCTTCAATTGGTATCTATTTTTGGGACACTGAGTGTAAAATAATGTCATTATGTCTTGTTGTTTGCTAAATGTAGTTGCTTGTCTGATGGTATTGATCACAGATCCCTCCATATGAAAAGAAGAAGTAATCAAAGCACTGTATCACCTTTTACAGTATATCTGTAGTTCACTTGCTTAAAGGGAGGAACTAAGTGTGCTTAACTATCTGATGGAAACAGTTCAAAGACTGGTCCTTACCAGTGTTTAGTTTTAAGGCTGTCATGTTGTTTATCCTGTAATAATTATAGGCCTGCCTTAAACACACATGGCCTTCAAGTGTAACCACACCTCAAAGCATAGAAGCAATGAAATCACAAGTGCAATCAGTGTAGTCAAAGTCAACTTAATTGTCAATTCTGCCATGTCTACAGGAAATAGATAGGATTGACGTGTGGTTTCTCTCTGACTCAGTGCAACACATGCAAGGCACAGCAGAAGAAAACAAAACAAAGACACTAAGAAAAGCAATGAATGGATAGTGCAAGTGGAGTAAATACTGCATAGCTGGTGTGCAGGTATTTACAAATGGGCACCGATAGATGGATATTTACAGATGGATAAAGTGTCTGTTAAATGAAATTGTAGATGAACAGTAATTGTAGATCAATATTAGTAATGTAATGTAGTGTAATAAGCATCAGGGTTGTCCTGTCACAATATGAATTCTATATATGTTATGATAGGGTATAATATGATCAGTAAGAGTTTTAGGCCAGGACCAGACTTTATTCCTAATCAGGATCCAGTAACTGGCATTGAGTCCAGGAAACTTTCCACAGCAAAATAGGTGACTATAAAGGCACTTTCTTGATGTCCTTAATGTTTATTGAAATGATTTATTAAAAGTTCAGTTGTCTGAATACTTGTCCTGAGACATTATATATCTTGTTGCAAATAAAAATGGAAAACATATTCATTGTAACTACCTTTGCAGTAAAAGGGGGTGGCCATTTAAATAGCCTATACTTATGCTAGGCTAAGCTAAGCTATCAATAAAGAGACAACTAGCGAAACATGGTCAGAGCTGTAGCCTGTATTGACTGAAAAGATACATGTGGAGTGTCGGAGCTCGTTTTATACAGTCTATGGTCAGAACCTGTTTCATACAGGCTATGGTCGGAAGCAGACAGAGAGACCAAGAAAAACAGAGGTGGCACCTCCATTATTTGGAGCTGGTTCGGTTTAAAACATCTGATACGGAACAAACTTCAACAATTTGCAAGGTCTGTTGTGACAGCAAGAGGAGGAAACACAAGCTACTTGTGTCATCATTAAAACCAAGAACAAAACCAAGCAGCAACCTCCATCGCTGAAAAATGAAACCAACACGAAAGTGTAAAAAGCTGCAGTTCCTCAAATGAACACTAGAGGCAGGCTCCAAAAGACTTAAGTAATGATAGATATAAAAATCATTTATTATAAGAATTTCCCCACTGTGGGATGAATAAAGGTTTATCTTATCTTATTATTCAAATATTAACTTTACTTACATGACTCCTTAAAAAACATACAAAAAAACTATAATATCGTCACTGCCCAAAGGGTGAAAAAATACTGTGATATTAATTTTTGAGCATATCGCCCTAATTTCCAGGGATTTTATTCAGAATATAATCCTGTCATTCTAAATAATTGAGGCTGTGAACCTCAAATGTGCCTTTAGCAAATCGAATGAGTCAGATTTCCCTTGAAACAGCTGAGCTATTTGTTTCCTGACACTGCTCAAGCAGATGATGTGATCTTACCCAACAGAAACATTGCCCAACTAGACACATAACTGGGAAACGAAACAAATGACGCCGGTGTCACACTGAAAACAATCAGGGTCAATGTCAATTCCAGGAAACTAAATCTATCAGAGCTTGATACTAAAATGTATGAAGTGAAGGGCTTGTTCATGTTCTTGCTCTTTCTTGTTAAAGTTTTATATATATGTCACAATAAAAGTAACCCTACGAGTCACCAGTGTAAAATTTTTAATGTGAGCAGTGAGATGCAGTAGTAAGATGTTCTGTTGTCATGAGCAGTAACTTCATATAGCTCTGATATCGATGAGACAAAATTACACTGGATTACATGCATATCTTGTTTCCAGTGAATCTTTCATGCGTGTGAAGACAAAGCTAATCTAGAGCAGGAATGGTGGACTGTGCTACTAACAGTGAAAACTGCTGCAGAAAGCTGTAGTGTAAATACAAAGATAAGACGAAGATACTCAAAAGAAAGGTAAATTTGGTTGACAGGAGCAGCATGAAAGGAAGGGAAGCAGGAGAAAGAAAAAAGGAAGAGACGTCAGAAAACTTTACATTTTAAAAAAAGAAACTGGCTGAGACTGTTAGACTTGCTGGTTGTCTTGACTTTGTGTGTATCTGGTGCTGGTCCACCTGTTAAGGCTTGTCTTTTTGTGTGTGTGTGTGTGTGTGTGTGTGTGTGTGTGTGTGTGTGTGTGTGTACTCATATTATCTTGCTGGTGCACACATTGAGTACCCTTTTGACTTAGAGGTTGATTCGGGGCCAAACTTGTAGTCTTCAGTAGTTTGTAGAAAGACTTCCTCAGACCCTACCCAGAGTAAAGGGTAGTAAGTGTACTCATTCAGCATGACTTAAATTAATTTAAAACAGCGGTGAGGATGAGACCAGCAGCAGATTTCGTAGTGTTAGAAGGTGGTGCTTCAGTGGCACAGGGAACATTTCACTAGTCGAGGGAAGAATGGATTCAGTCAAATGAAAAATTTGTGGATAAATCTAAAAAAGGACAGTGCATGAAGATGGAACGAGAATGTCAATGAACTAGAAATCTTTTGGAAGAAGACAAGGCAAAAATCCCCCAAACAATATTTAAAATGCACTTAAGTGGCAACAGAAAGCATTTACAAGCTGTGATGCTTGCCAAAAGGAGGTGTTACTAAGTAATGCCCATGCAGGGCTCCCTAACCTAACCCTTTAGTTCTGGGCCTTTTCCTATCATCTTATTTTGAGACTGTAAAAGATAGATAAAAAAGTAATATTGCTTAAAATAGTGAAAAAGCATGTCATGTCAAATGAGTCCCTGAGTGTATGAGTAATGGTGGGAGCAGTCATAATCCAAATTTTTCTGAAACTGAAAGAAGATATGTGTAAAAAGTTGTGGCTGATAACGACACAAACACATTGTTGAACAGTTGCGTGAGAAGATGCATGCAGGGATGGTGAACTGTCAGACTGCACATGCTGTGGTATACAATGGCATCTGAATGTTGCAAACCTACCATTTTATTAAGCAAGCATACCAGTTCAAAGTTATGTTTTAGTATACAGACAGTTTAAACCTCTTCTGTCATTGAAAGGTATTTGTGTGTGCCGGTCAAAGCAGTTGCAAGGATTGTGGTTCAGAATTAATAAAATCGAATTGAACTTTTTCTGAAGTTACAATTGTGTAAAAAACCCAAAACAACCACTATTGAGACCATTGTTCTTACCAAAAGCAATTCTACTGCATGTATATATGTCTCCTGTTTCAAACATGAAAGTTTATTCAAAGACATGCTTTAATTAATTGTTTCCGATCTTTGTTCCTCTTTAGTAGCTGTGGTTGGTCAACGGGAAGTGGTCAGGCTGGGGGTAGATTGACATTCACACTGACGCACATGCACACACACAACACCGTTGTTCATGTTCAAGTTCACACCTCAAGAAAAACAGCAGAAACATCTGAACACAACTTCTACCAGAAGCACGCGGGTGATGGCAGCATGCGACTCTCAGCTAACTAAAATGCAAAAAATGGGGGAAAAACACAATTCCAGCATGATTAAATGATCAGATGCAGAAGGATTTGAAGTTCTGGAAGCCATCAAGTAAAGTGGAGAGAGAGACAGTTCCAACAAACAAAATCAATAAGATTGTATGATGGAACAACTGCTCCAAATATGTATGGAAGAAATCACAGGCAAACTGGAAAATATCAAGAAATACTTTAAAGTATGACTAAAACAAAAGAAGCCTTCAGTGATCTGAGTAGTGATGTAAAATAAGTTAAAGAAGAGTTTAGGAACACCTGGGAACCTCTCCTGTTCTTCAGAGGAAGGCTAAAGTTATGTCCTTCAGTGATGACACTTACCTGCACTTAATGTGACTGGGTGAAATGTAATATTTCTTCAACAAACCAATTTTCAAAAGAGGAACAATTAAAACTAGAATGACTTGCTGCTGCTCACTAGGAGTTACAATATTAATTTGGAAACACGTCATTTTTTGTGTTGTAAAAAATCTGACAGATGATGATGGGAGTTACTCAGTGAAAAGATCATAGATGGTTGGAAACAATTACATTCAATTTCATTAAAGAGACTACATTTTTTAATCAAAAGCCCATAAAATACCCAATATTAGATTATATTGCTATTAATATTATTTTACAGGCCTGATACAAGTCTATTCTTCATTTATGAAAAAGCAAAGAGAAAAGGGGAAATAGCTTGGAAAGTAAACGGACAAGACTTCAATAAGAACATAAAAAAGACCAGACAAACAAATATTGGATGAAATAGATTAAATCGACAGAAGAAACAAGCGATGGAACAAATAGAAAGGCCATTCATCTTTGATAAGTAAAAGCACTACAGGCCAAGGAAATGTTAGCAAGCAGACAGAATAGCAAGGCTAGTGTATTTAAAATTAAAGACAGCATTGGTGCTATATTAATAAATGCTCTGGAAACACAGGAAAACCACGTAGGAAGAATGCAGAAATTCTTGGAACATGTCACTCTGTCACAACTAATGAGAAATCAAGATAATCAGCTAAGGGAGCACTTCCCGAATTTCCCCTATGGGGGATCAATAAAGAATTATCTTATCTTACTGCTACCATAAAATAGACAAGAAAAGAGAAATAGCCAAGAAGTAACAGATTAATCAAAACAAAAAAGAAATGATTGTAAAATTAGATGTAGAAAAAAGTTTTCTGGGTTTTTTTTTAATGTTGTCTAAAAAAAATGGAATGTGATGATAAATGTATTAATTAGTTTTAAATTATATATGACACGCCAATGGCAAGAATCACTGTTAATTTTTCTTCCTATTTTTCTGGGATAAGAAAAGCACAAATGTGCATGTATGTGTACATGTATTTTCTCTGTTTGAGATGATTTCTGCCCTGTTATTCTTCCTTAAAATTAACATGTTGTTCTGTGTCTCTGTAGCTGATCGACTCATTTGCCTGGGAAATCGGCACACTGAAGAAGGAAATGGGAAAAAAGACTGAACCTGCAGAGGGAGACCGCAGCACAGATACACTCCTTGGGTGAGCTCTTAGTGTGTCCGCAAATAAGTTGACAGTTACCTGGTTTTCACTATGTGTGTGTGTATGTCTGTATACGTATATGTACCAGCCAGTACTGCCATTTCATTTAATGCAGTGCAGTTCCCCATGGCTACCAGCAGGGGGCTCCATTTAATGGCTTTTTATGTTGTTTTGTGTTGTGAAATGTTGAGTGAAGTGTGTTTTCCAGATACTGACACATAGCTGTGACAAAGCTGTGTCAGGAAATGCCAGAACGCATGACAACTGATGAGCTCTCCGGGAACTGTTGCGTAGTGTGTGTGTGTGTGTGTGTGTGTGTGTGTGTGTGTCTGTGTGTGTGTGTGGATTCTTTGCTGGTAGATGGTATTTGAATGAAATATCTCAAGTAGAACTTCCAGGCATACGTTCACTGGAATGTTTAGCATGCATTACTGGTAATTCCACCTAGTTTCTTTCTTTGGAATTAAGAAAGTACCTGTTAAGTGTTGAGGAAGTGTGAAAGAAGCTGGCCGGCAGTATGAATCACATCACTCTCAGTTAGTTCAGGCAGGTCTGATCTGATATAAAATTTTCAGTAACATTAATATTTAGCAACTGAATTAGTCATTTGCCATCTAATGTTTTAAAACTGATAGTTTCTCCTCTGTCACACTTAAACATTATCATATTGCAGCTGCCTACACATTTTAACATTTCTCCACACTTGTTTAGTGTGTGTGTGAGATCAAGTCAGTACTTCCTGGAGGGATTCAAAAAACTGTGATTATTATTAGTAGATTATTAATGCATTGGACATAAACACTGTTAGCAAGTACTCTTACGAACATTTCATGCAACTGTATACTTATAGACTTTAATAAAAATAAAACAAAGTATTAACAAAAACTCACATCTAGGTCGGGTTCAGGAACGGAAAAATCCACACACAAAAACATGAACATGAACATGAAAAATAAACGTGAACGAGAATAACCTGAACTTGAACATGAGGAGCAAACGTGAAGTGAGGAAAGGTGACAATCCGGCAAACGTGAACAAAAAACAACTGACTTAAATAGTGTGCACAGGTGATTAACTTCAACAGAAAACGCAGGTGACTTGATGAGGTGGGTGTGGCTGTTAAGTGACATGATAAGACTGGATGAGAGACAAGACACTGGACATAGAAAAATGATGATGAATGAATCAAATGATGATGAATGAACGGAAACCAAAACAGAACTACAACAGACAGAACTAAACCAAGACCTGGGTGCAAAACTGTGACAGACTTCTAAGACAGTTTAGAGGGAAATGAGTAGGCCACACACGCTACATTTATTTGGCAGGTAGTGTTATTAGTTGGTTTACAAATAAAAAAATCACATGCAAAACACTGAATGAGTTCATGTAATATTATGTTATATAGAGTATATAAAGTAGTTACATATTAGCTCTGAGCCAACCTGCTACACCAAGAAAATGCTATACAATGGTGCACTAGCAACAAAAATCTAAACATAATACACAACACTGTTATGCTGTATTAGATACTTTAACTTTTGATCTTGCCAATAATACTTTCAACCTTTTCTAAATAATATTTTCAATGCAAGACTTACATCAATATTTTTACAGTGTGATATTGTTACTTTCACTAAAATAGTTAGAGTAAAATAAGTACTGCTACCACTGCTTAATCGGCTCCTGAAAGGGAAACATAAGTAGAAGGTATGGTATTTGATTGCTGGAGTGATTTAGCTGTGCCTTTACTAGCCATAAACAGCTACTATGTGTGATCAAGCTTGACTTGACTTGACTTGGACTGATTTCAAAATTTATAGGGAACTTGGTCTCTGTTCTTTTTTTTTTTATGGGTTCTTTTCTCTACATTCTGTCCACGTAATTGATAAGATATACCTTTATTCATCACACAGTGGGGAAATTCACAGTTATCCCACAAGTTGAAAACTTTATTATCTTCAGCAGATATATGTCTGCCTTTATTTGTGCAACCTATCAACAACTGTTGGATTCCAGTTTATGTCTTTCCATAGCCAACTAAAAATCACGTCACACTCAGGTTGAACACACCTTAAAACATCATGTAAGCAAGCAGCAAGGTCTCCTGAGTTCAGATAAGAGATCAAGAGAAATCTTGTTGATGCAGCTGGATTTCCGCTGGAGAAGGATTTCTTGGCTTCTGGTGGAGACTGTGGATTGTGGCTGCAAGGCAGAGGGATAAAAAGGAAGACAACTACTGTAGCAATACATTACTTTAAAGGCGGGGACACATTCCAATTGTACTGACTACGATTATGATTTGGGTGTGGTGACTAATTAGATTATGTTGGAGCGACTTGACTCTAATCATTGTGTACCTATGTCATTCATGTTCTTTTGTGGCTGCCAAGACCTTTTACTTACTTGATGTGTTTTTTTGAAAATAGTCATTATGTTTGATGTGTCCAGCCTTTGTAGGTTGCAATAATTGTAAAACCAAAGCCAAAGTCACCGACAAAGAAAACTGCATGCTCTCCTTCTACATTGAAATTGTGTTCATCCTCTCAAAAATAAAGTAATGATTAATGGTGATATTGTAACCACACTGAGTTAGTCTGACATCTTGACAGTGATTGTACATTTGTTATAACACTCAGTAATAGTATGAAATCAACTCCCTCTAATTTCCTTTCTTCTATTTATATGATCTTATTTTCAGGCTGGGTGAAGAGGTGGGAGGCCTCTTCCTGCAGGCCTCACCTTGTTCTGGGATTGGAGCGGGACTGGGCGGAGCGAGAGATTCTGGCTATGACTCCCTCCATCGGCGGCTCAGTGTTCTGGACAGACTGGTGCATACACATGCTGTGTGGCTACAGCTGGGCCTCAGCCACGAGGATGCCACACGTATACTGCAGAGCCAGCCCACTGGGGTGAGGGAACAGCAGCCACTGTGGCTTCTTGGATCCAACACTGTTGACTTAAAAGTATATTGACTGTAGGTATAGGTGTAATAAATACACTGTGAAGTTAATTAGGCACTGTGTCAGTCTATGCATTGGTACATTTGTGTTAATTGCTGTGTGTATGTCAGTAGTTGAGAACAGATCCATATATCATGGGTAAGACATACATCTACTAAAAACTGTAACTGTTATGTCCATACAAGTAGGTGACAAATAGGTGGATATATAAAAATGTATGTATATGAAAAGCAGCACTGGCCAACAGCATGCAATGTCTGTATGCAAGCTTTTTGTACATTGTAAACAAAGACTAATAGCACAAAAGGATAAATGAATAATGAATATGAAAGGATGAAGTACTTTAAATTTGTTTATCTACACGAATTGAGTAGATATGTACTGTATATGCACAGATACATGTCTATATGCACAGTATATGTAGTACAGCATGCAGGATTTATAGATGCTTAATGCCAGCATTCTCAGTAATTTTGTAAATATACAGTATGTATGGATATAGTGGCTTATAATGTAATTTTTATTTCAAAGTAATAGCTATACAGTAGATAAATATAGGCAAAACTATCCATAAAAGAAGAACTGTAGATGTTGACATTCCTTATCGTATCACAAACCCTTCAAAACTCTATGAAGAATGAGGCAATTCTTCAGTAAATACTGTGGTATGTTCTCTGATTGGATTTTTCCTCCCCTGGCCTGCAGACATTCGTGGTGAGGAAGTCAACCAACCTGCAGAGGAAAGTAATATCTCTACGCATGGACAAAGACTGCGCAGTTCCTGTCAAAGACTTCCCTGTCAAGGAGAGCCAGTACAGTAAGCATCTGCCAACTCCTGCGTCATGTGTTTTTTCAATTTTTTAATGTTAGTGTCCACCCTTTGGTGGTTGCTTTGATTTTCTGCTAAATAAAAAAAAAAATAAAGATAAAAAATACTGTTAATTATCACGGAGGACGGAATCATTATGAGCCACATACAATCTTCTGTTGTGACTGCATTTTGTTTTTTAATGAAATGGGTCACTGTAAAGGTCTTATTGTGAACCAGCAGCAGGAAACAGGAGCATCAGTAGTAACTTAGCACAACTCTGATAAAACTGAACATGATCAGGTAACAGTACAATGAGGCTGATGTCTGAAAAGACAAACAGGAACCTAGGAATGAAACTAAACTCCAAACCAAAGTGATTCAGTTAGAAGCCACCATAGTACTGAGCGATTTTTACAAATAGTGCAACACATGGGTTTAGCCATGCAAGACACAACTTATTCGAGGGGTGAGACTATCACAGGATGGCCCTGTTACCAAACAGGACCGCAATAGCACAGCACAGCATGGCACTATTTCCCCTGCCATGAGAATGCACTAGAAACACAAGAATTCATGGCTTTATGTGGCTCAGTGTGATTAAAGCCAACCCTGGTGTGTATAAACATTGCCTAAAACAGCTCCAATCTGTACACACCAAAATAATCATACAATTTGAGTAAGCCCTCCACCAAGAAGCATCCCGAGTGTCTGCACAGTGTTCATCTTGAGGCTTTGTTCAAGAGTTACATAGCCATCTTGCTAATGTGTCAGAGGCTTCAGTAATATAAATGATTAGTGTGTCACTGTTTCCACAGTTCTTTTCTTCTTTGCTCTGCTCTATTTAAGGTAACCTGAAAAACAGGGATTTTCCTGAACCTTGTACCAACACCTCGCTCTCTGAATGTGCAGTTTGTTCCTCTGGTACCTGTGTGTGCTGACACTGGTCTCTGTCTGCACTAGACTGGAATTTCCAAATGCTTACCTAGTGAGATTACATGCCATGCGTGAATCACCACCTGCTGCAGCTTTTACCTCCCTTTCCTTTTTCGCTGACAAGCAGGAAAAGGTGTAGACTGAAGAGTCACTGATGTCTCTTTTAACACCTGATGAGAACAGTCCACAAGAACAATAAATAGAGTGGCAGTTCTGTGAGAGAGAGATTTCAAGCAAGCAATAACCTCCAACCTGCCTTAATAATAACTTATCAATTGCAGTAATTTGATAAATCAGTCAAGCAATTTGATTTGATAAATGACTGTGTAAATGCAAAACCAGGTTGTTGTTTTCTTTTTTTTTTACTTTAAGACTAATGTGTTTAACACAGGTAGATTTCCCAAGAACCCCAGTCCACTGAAACTTTAAGGCTTGATAAATGTGCATATGAATAGAGAAGGTTATGTTGGAAAGCTGCTGGAAGAGCAGAGCAAATGATCTTTTGTTATACAGTTCAGTTCAGATCTGATCAGTTGTCAAAGTCTTGATTGACAGGTGAAGCAATAGTATGATGCGACTATTGATGTAGTGAGTCATACACAGACCACATTTTTTGCAGTAATGTATGGAAGGCTAATGCAGTGACATTTGATTCTGTTTTGGATGGACCACAGGCTTAAGTTGATCAGCAACCTAAACTGAGTGCTCCAGCACAACCACAGAGTTGTGAGGCAAAAAGGTGAACCTGGCTTAACTTTTGTTGCAGCTCAGTGCAACAACATCTTGCGAGCTGCTGCGTCAGCCTGTTCACCCTGGACACAACTGTGGTCCCTGTGATATCTTTCCAGAATTGTCAAATCCCTTCTCTTAGTATATGAACCACTGTGCAGCGTTTTGTCATCTGACAAGCCTTCAGATCCATGGATCTCTTACTCAAACCGGTTTTCTTGTATCGTATTTCATCATCTCAGCTTGAAACAGCGTGTTTTTCTAACATAGTGCTGTTTCTGTTACCGCCCAGTAAGATTAATGCAAGATATCTGAACTTATTATGCTAGGAGTTAGGAGATGGTCCCATTTTGTACCTGAACCAGGTTACTATAATGAATCCATTTGTAATCAGATTACCTTGAAGAAGACGAAGAAGAGTCCACAGCCATGCTTGCAACTCTGTGAGGCTGTGCTTTGAGCTAAATGGAAATGTCAGCATACTACCATTACTTCAGTGATGGTGCTATCATGCTAATGCTCAGCAGGTTTAATGTTTACCATGCTCATCCACCATAAGTTAGCATGGTAGCTTCATATTATTTGCAAAATAGCATAAAACACCAAGCAGAGCTGAGGCTGGTTGATCACCCATGGAGCAAATTCAAGTGTGTCTTGTGCTGCAATAACTGACTGACTGAACTGAATTTCTGTTTTATTGGGTGTGACTCATTTTACTTAAGAACGTGAGTATTAGTGATAGAATTAGTGAGTGTGAAGGGACCTGTTAGAGCTTGTGTTCTTCAACAGAAAATAGTTGTCATGAGTTGTGTAGAGTTGTTGTGTGTGTGCTGGATATAAGGGCAAATTGTGTGCAGATAAGGCCAAGACGTCTGATGTGTCATGTGTCCAAGTCCAATCTCTCAGTGCAGTTATAAAGTATAGTTTGGTCTTTTGTACAAAACTGAACTACTAAATCACATGGTTTAAGGTAATATGTAACCCTCTAGTTGCTGTAATTTGAAACATGGGAAACAACAAGTACTGGAAAGTGTAATATAATCAAAGTTTACATTACTCGTAATCTTAATATTATATGATAGTTCTTTGATGGGATGTTGCCATTTAAAAGGAACCAGAACAATTTTGGTGCAGCTTTAATGTGTAAATGCATAACTTTTCAATATTACAAGTATCCACCTGTAAAGCTTCAGATTGTGAGCCAACTAATTTTAATGGTGTAGCCAGCTAAATATCAGTTGCTGATATTGAGTGTCTTTGTTGAATGAGCTTACTTGCTTTCAAGCTCACTGAAAATTGCTGAAACCCAGCTGAACCCAACTTTAGCTGATACTGTTCAAGCAGCAGCTTGTAATACAGGTATTAATGACTATGACAATAGTTTGAAGAACCGATGATATCTTCATTCAGTATATTTACATGTTATATTTACACCATAATGAATGTGCTAGTACCCGTCATTAGTTCCCTAAGACCTTATATATATTAAATACATTGTTGAATCTAACAGTCTTTGTACTGCTATGAAGGCCTGAAGTTGAGTTTGTCACATACAAGCGCTAACTCACATTTAGCTCAAGATAACAAGACGTCTTTCATTTTTAAAAGTCAATATTTAAACAAGGCTGAGTATGATTATTGCAGCTCAGGGGAGATCTGAGATAAATGAAGACAGTTGTGGGCCTGCCGCCATCTAGACATACAGTATGTTTGGATTTAACCCACTTCTCTCTTTCTCCCTCCCTCAACTGTAATCATCTATTGTGCTCTTGCTCTCTCTGTGTCCTCCTCCACATTTAATAATTTGTAAAGTAAATATAAATCAGGTGTATTGTCACATGCAATCACACACACACTTTGATCTTTTCATTTGACTCATCAATGATCAACTCCAGCTCTGAGCCAGTGCCATAAGAGAATGAACCTAATGTACATGTTTTTGATGACCTGACTTTGAGGCGACAGTACTAACCACTGAGCTGCCTGCTTTGTTTGCAAGTCATTGGATTCAAGAGTACTATAAACACTTACTTTGATCTCTCATTTTCTTTCTCTTATATACACACAGCTCTGTACACACAATGCTTGTTATCTCTATCCAGACCATGATCTTGGTCATGTTAAGTTTCAGTGCCAGAAGCTTTGACTGTAAGCTGTTGTAATTGTGTTGTTGACTGTACAACTGTACAACAAGTTCTCACTCACTATATTACCGATATGATCTGCATGATCTGTTTTACAGTCAGGTGTTCTCTTACAAATCTATGAAGCAAAATTTGAGTCCACATCAGGAAAGCACTTACAGCCACAGTCATTCTTGTCATTCCACTTACCATCCCAATTATTTACATCACAGTAATAATACCAATGTGATTCTGTTATCCTTAGGGGAACTGAAGTTAATCTAGGGGTTATAAAGATGAATTAAACCATTCCTTTGGATGCATTTGTTTAAAATTTCCTCCTTGACATTTGCCGGTTAAATAAGTTAAAACATGATACATGATTGCAGAACATGATTTTATGTTATAATAATTTTTGCTCAGTCACAGGATATTTATTTTGAACCAGAATAAAGAAGTCTTATTTTAGTGATGTTTCCTGTAGTTTATTGTGTCTTGACCATGTCGTTCTGTGCTCCTACAGCTTTCTCATTGGATGGATCAGGCCTAAGCTTTGCAGACCTTTTCCGACTGGTGGCTTTCTGCTGCATCAGCAGGTAAGTTCCTCAATCAGAATTACTGATGATTACAGAAAGACATGCAAACAGCATTGATATGATCCATGATTCACCTAAATGTTTAATACACATACTGTATATAGTACACAAACCAATATGTACTTATCTATTATGTCTATATATTACTATGGATATGTTGTAAGTGGATATGCGACAGAGTGTAAGTAGGGTGGTGCAGAGGGAGGGATGTGGCAATTTGTGTCATAATTCATTCTCCTTCTCTCACTGGAGTCCTAATTCAGTTTAATGTAAACACACATCATACACATATTTTTAGTTTCAGTGTGACTTACACTTCTCAAGGTAACGTTTTCTCGGATGTCCTTCAGGTATAAATCTGTATAGAAATAATTTTTCATCTTTCAGTCAATGGTCATTACTAAGTTTTTAAGTTGTCTTTAATAGAAAGTGATCCACTGATAATTGTTTGTACATCCATGATACACTGTAAACAGGAACTGCTAATAGCTAATTTAGCATACTTTGAATAGTGCCATCAATATTTCTGTGATATTACTCATGCTCAGAATGTCTGCTCAACATGGTTTGTATATCCTTGGAATACAGTACCCCCATCCCTTGTATTTGCCTTGTGTTGAAAACATGTGAATGAAAAGACAAAAGTTTAATTGCACCTGTTTATGTTGACATCTTATAGATTTGTAGTTTTTGTGTGTAGAACTGCAAATTCCCACTGAGGGATGAGTAAAGATTTATCTTATCTTAGAAAAAAAGTTGTGTTTGTTTGCAAGTTTGCAAAGCTACAAATCATAACAGAGGCAAAGAAGGAAGTGTAGAGGATGGAAAAACTCCACTTGACAAAATATTCCTCCTTTAATCTTTATCTAAACAAGGAAGCACGGGTCCATTTTTAGAAGGATGCACAGTTGGAATAGAAATACATGACTAGTGTACAACTATTCCATTGCACATAGCACCACTGGTGCTAGAACGGAAGTCAGATGTGTGTGTTCTTTACTCATTGTTTTTCAATTTAAACAGGACAGAAAATGAGACTTTTTTTGGTTTTGAAAGCAGGATTTGAATTTTAACATCTTAATTGGAGGCACTAAAACTTTGTTGGTCAGCAGTGGCAGCTTACCTACCAAGTTGAATTTGCTGTTATGAGATATTTATAGTTAACCTCAGCTCTAGATAATGGCACTGATTACTCTCAGGTATTTATTTTTGTGTCCTAGTCAGTTTGCAGATTCTCTGCTTAGGACCTTTGTCTTTAAAGTTGCTTTTTTGGAGTAGGAAAATGCACAGTGCTACTTCTTTCCGTTACTTCTTTCCACTTTCTACTCGCCACAGCTGTGATTTCACTTCAAATGATTTCACATTTGAGAGAGCAGAGAGCTGAGAACCTTGTTAGCTCTGAGAGATACTTAATAATGCTCACCATGAAGGCCAAATCACACAGCCACTTACTGTCAGTGAGTTCCATGACAGGTTTTCCAGTTTGACAAACTTTGAAACAGTTCTGCTTTGTCTGGTGCAAGCAGCTCTACAGCAGCAACTAGGCACTCCTACACAAACTCTCCTCCTGCATGAGGTTTCAGTGTCTTAGCTATTAGCTCACTCACCACAAAACTTGCCTGCAGAACATGTCTGTCAGAATGGAATCTTGTGAAAGCTGCTTGTTCGGCACGTGAACTTGATCCAAGTGCATTTGTTCTCGCAACTCATCCAGTGGAGCATGTTTCGATCTGTAATCATGCTCAACTCATCACTGCAAGCACATCCCCACACACTAGGCACACCGACTTGCCTTTTACTTAATGCAAAATAATGGTTTGTCAGTTTCTCGTAGAAAGTGCAAAATTCTGCATATACTTGCTTTATTGACAGTGTCCATGATGCATCTCATCAGTGAAACTATATGTACGAGTTGCATTCAACCTGAGTGTGACCCAGACAGGCATATCAGCCAGAAGGTGGTAGTTTAGCTTTTTTTGCATTTCTGATTTGCTTAATTTTGTATTCATGAATTGTCTTGTGACCCTGATCAACCATAGGCCGCATTGTAGCCACCCCTGCTTTACATCTGTGTTTATGTGCTAGCAGTCTTCTTCTGTCCTCCCTTTGTTGGCACATTGATCTGTTTATTTCCACGTAAATGTCACCTGTGGACCAATGAAATAATGTGAAACCCTTAGCAGGACTGTGTGTTATGTCACTCACGTGCACTTGCATGTGTGTCCTTGTGCGCGGGTATGAGACAAACATCAGCAGAACACAGCTTGCCATCTTTAAATGACTTATACTCCAGTTATATCCTCTTTAAACACCCAAGCCAATATATTTCATTTGTCATTACACATTTTTCAGATCACTTTCTGTTTTCCTAAAATATTACTTCAGTCATTCGTCCCCATTAAAATGTCCAGATTTTCACTGACTGTAGGTGCTGTATAATTTTCTGCTTTGATCACCGAGGTTTGCTTGACTTAAGATTCTGGAAACAGTGTAAAAGCTTTAAAAGGTCTCGTAAAAGACCCACAGGGAGGAGAGCAGCAGGCACATATTACCCTCTGGTTCAGACAGCACCACATGCCCAGGCTAAGCCACGCTCCTCTCTTTCGGCCTAGTGACTCACACTCTTTTAGTCCCAACCTCTTTCACTTGTATTCCCTTTTCTTTGTTGACAAATCTTTCTCCCTTTCACTCGACCTTTACTCTTTTTCTTAGGGATGTGTTGCCCTTCACGCTGAAGCTTCCAGAAGCCATAGCTGCAGCCAGAACGCCTGCCGATCTTGAGGAGGTTGCTAAACTTGGAGCAGGTTTGTTTTCTCTTTTTTCACTCAATGGATATGGAGAGGACAAGCGTGCAGTTGGGGGAATCTGTTGCAGGCTGAAGGTGAAATATGAAGATGAAATGACTCCATTGCAGTAGAAATGAACGGAATATCAATAAAAACTTTTATCTAGAAAAGATACAACAAAATTGACTGATAATGTTTATGAGTGTTGCAGTTTATACATGTAAAAATAACAGTCTAGTATGAAAATGTAGTTGTTTAATGTTGGCTAACTGTTGGGTGTGTAAATGTACTGCATATTATTAGTTATTCCCATGATCGTATTAAGTGGTGAAAATACAGTGTGGTAGGTCAGGGAGACATGATAAAATTCTCCAGAATCATGGCTTGTGTTTATTACAAATCTCCTTTATTGCAACAGCAACAATCATCCCTTCCCTGCCACATTGAAGCATTTATTCATAATATTGCATCCAAACTGATTTATGCACATCCCCCAGCCTCAGATTGAGTAATGTAGAGTATTTTCATGACAACATCTGTTGTGAGTAAAAATGTATTTTTTTCCTGAGTCAAGACCGCCCCCCCCCCCCCCCCCAATGGAATTCAATGGAATTCCAGTGCTAAATGACTCGTATTCCAGGGGTAACAACCTCTTCCAGGCCCAGATCAATGCTGCACAGCTGGGCATAGACTCAGATTGGATGCTTCTGGAGCTTTTTGCTCCCTCCCAGCTGTGGAAGGCCTCGGCCTTATTACAGCCTTCGCCATAAAACTTTGGACATTTTCATTCATATAACCCCATACTTCCATCTCAAAAAAGTGTGAAGAATATGGTTGTTATCATCAAAAAAAATCATTTCATTTATGTGTTTCTTTTTCCTTAAAGGAGCAGACATTATTTTGATGTATAACTGCTTCTGGTGTAAGTCTGCGTAGTGTGTGGGTGTTAAGTGTGTAGGTGTTGTTAGCTTTATCTTTGCACACCACTTCCCTTTTCATAGCCCACTCAGAGTGACCTTTCTGTCCATTCATGCTCTGCTGCTGTGACTCAGCCCTGAGCTATCATGTGCACTATGGACTGACTCTGCCAGATTTCCAGTGTCCTTCAGCCTGACAGCCTCTTAAAGCGTTCAGGATGACACACAATGATTTGACACCTTCCCTTTAATGTGGTCTCAAATGATCTATAAAGATTTTCTCTTTATTTTTCCATCTCTTGTACTCCTCAGTGTGTGTCTCTCTTTCATTCATGAAAGGGTTCCTGTGTGGTGAGGTGGCACAATGGTGGGTTTTGTGTCTGAAGCTAATTCAGCGGCAGTGAATAGATCACCTTAAAGGCACTTGTGACGTACATACGAACATTAATGACTGGAAATGATGAGAAAAGAGTATTGTTGACTCTGACATCTTCTCAGTGTCATATTACCTGTTAAATGACTCTCCACCTGAAATGGTGGACACACACACAAACACACGTCCACATTCTCAGAAACTGGCCAATACCCCTACACTGGATTACTACCCAGCCCTAGTTACACTGTATGCCATTAAATATAAAGTCTTTGTCCATTTTTAAAATATAGCTCTGTGATAGTGCTATCAGTAATATTTAATGAGTCGTGGTTGTCACCTCAGTGTCACCCTGGTTCATGTCACCTGGCTGTTCCACACAGTTTTGTATAGAGATTTTAAATTTGGGATAAAAAGAGCACTGGTATCAGACTAAGAATTGGTGTTGCACATACTCTGAGTTGAGGTCGTGGAATTGTTAGTAGGCGTCAGATTGGTGCATCCCTACATATTTGACCACATGCTATTTGCCAGACAGATAACCTGGGTCCTCTAGGGCAGGGCTCTGGACAAGTTCCCTGCTTTTCCCAGCTGCTAATCCTGTCTGGAAGCTTGGTTTATTAGTCACTATATTTTGACTGAACAGTGCAAGAAGCAGATTGCATTTATCGAGTGACCTCAGTCACTGGCACAGTTCAAACAAGCTGGTTGTACATGTCTGATAGTTTGGCATTTGCTATATCCAATATGTAGCACACATTTTAGTGCTTTTCATGTTTTGTTTATTGGAATAATTGTATGAAATAGATTAAATACATGGTGCATTCATTCTGCAAGCAATGAGAGATGATCTAGAAGATCTTCTTTACTTTGCTCTGCCACAGGTTTGCCTTATGTCCTGAAAATCATGATCTGTTGTTTTCCTACAATCTACTAAAACCAATTTGCATTCATCTATTGTAACAGCAAACATTGCATATATTTTCCTAATACTTTGACTTTTAAAATTACAATTTACAATTTACAGTGTCATTTAGCAGACGTTTTTGTCCAAAGCGACGTACATCTGAGAGTAAATACAACACAAGCACGGATCTAGTCAGGAGAAAACAACCTGGATAAGTGCCAAAAAAGCAAGGTTCAAGTTAGATAGGGCCTGCCTACAGGCAGTGAGGGGGGCATACATTGCAACATACAATTAGACAATTTTTTTATTTATGTTTTTTTAAGTTTTTTTTTTTTGTTTTGTTTTTTTACATAGCTACACAGGTGAACCGTGTGAAGAATATTCAAGTTGATAACTACCTGTGTTATAGTTATGTTTACTAAAGTAAAACTGACACTGCCACATATCAGTTAAGATGATTTACCTTTCAGCTTTAAAGTTCTTATTCTGCAACCTTTGAGAGAACACACTCAGCTCAAGTCTTGGGTGGTGAAAAGCATGCAGCCTGGCAATCAAAGCCAAATCTACAGCCCACATTGGCGTGTAATAAGTATTTGTTTGTTTCCTCTACCTGTTTGCTGTAAACACCACATAAACCCAGTCAGTAATTAAGCTTTAAAAAAATTCCCAGCCGTGGAGTAACCAAAGTGACTGACCTCATGTCCTGTATAGTGTTAGCAATCTATTATTGGCACCAGTTCAGCTGTCATATATCTCTACAAGTTGCCCCTGATTTACCCTTGACTTTCCCGGTTCTTACATCAGCCATGCCAAACCACATTCCTCTCTGCTCTCAGTCTCAGGTGTGCTGTGTATGTGTATGTGTGTGTGTGTGTGTGTGTGTGTGTGTGTGTGTGTGTGTGTGTGTGTGTGTGTGTGTGTGTGTGTGTGCGTGCGTGTGTGCGTGTGTTTTAACATGGTACAGTAGCACTTTGCTGCTCTTTGTACATATACTTGTGTGAACATATCCGTATATAATTGGGTCATCACATTAATTCCACAGAATTAAAATTGTCCAGAAAAACAAATTCTAAAATATCTTTAACAAACAGAATGATCAAAACTGCATCTAATAATATAGTGTTTACAATAATAATAAGTAATACAAACAGAGAACCAAGGAAAATATATTAATAGAAGAGAGAGTAAATCAGAGTGTCAGAGAGAGAGAACAACAAAGGGAGACAGACCATGCACTTGGACTGAAAGAGAGGGAGGGAGGGAGGCGGGGATACTGTGTTAACAGCCCACCCACACACACATTAACAGGAGTGAGTCATAACACAGATTGAGCGTGAGGTAGCCAGAGAAGCCAGTCGAGTTTCAGCTTGTGCAGACAGTAGTGTGTCTTCTGCAGCACCATCAGAAGTGAAGTTAGACCGAGTGTGAGATCAACAGCTCGTCTGTGTTTCATTGAGCTTTGGGATCACAGTGAGTATTGTTGCCCTCTCTTTCCTGCTCGTTACTTGCATGAAGGAGCTGCTCTGTGTCTGGCACTAGTATTGCTCATGTGGTATTGTTCCCACTGCTGTGCGGCTGTCTTGTTTTGCTCTGTCTGGTACGGCTCGGACTCTAAAGGTTCAACAAAGTGTTACAGTAGTTCAGTGCTGTTTTCCCTCTTTGTTGTTTGCTGGGAAAAAGCTCCCTGACAGGCTGAGCCTCGCAGACTGCAAAAGTAAGCAGCGGTGATTTTGGACTAAGTAGCATTTAGAGGTTTTTTGAGACGGGTTGTAATTGGAGGACTGGTAGTGAGTCATTGGGAGTGGATGATTGGAAAGTTGAAGTTGGCACAAGTTAAGTTAATCATTTTTCATTGTTTTGTTTTGCAGCTTGCAGTGGCACAGCACAGTTTAGTTTGACTATGTGCAATTATAAGCAGCAGACAAAAAGTTGACATTGTTAATTATGTTATAGATTGGGGGGTACACAGAGGAAAATAAAGGATAAAATGTCTTTCCATGATCACCTTTAGGCTGTTTTTCTTGCTGTTGAGGTCAAGTGTTTGCATTTGGTCAGTAAGTTATCTGACATACGTAAAGCTATTGTTTGTATTGTGCCAACTCAATTCCAAACCTATGTGTGAAGGAAAAAAAAACATGGCAATGGCATTTGCTGTTGCTTTAGCCCAGTCTGAATCTGCTGTCGGGGGCAGTGGGGATAAAGATTAGCACTTCATTCTGCTTTAGACTACCTTGAGTAATTGAAACACGTAGACGATGCCATCACAAATGAGTTCATGTTCACAGAGCTATTTTCAGATAGGTCTTGGCCAACAATGGTGACACTATTTGTGACTGATTACTTCCTCTTGTTTGTTGCAGGTGTAATGTTCTGAGAAATCTTAATGGTCCTAAACTGGGATATATCTTACCAATGATATTATGAGCTTGGCCAGTGTCATTAGCACAGTTCTGGTAACAGGCAACGATTAATAGACTGTCAAGGCATTCTGGTGAAACACGTTTGAATTCATGTTCTTGCTCTCCGAGACGAAGACTGTAGGTATACTGAATTATACTAATAAAACTATAATAATTTAGTTCATGTGGTGTACCAAACCAAAATAAGATGTTTAACAAGCTGAATGTTGCTGTACAGTGCAGTAGGGCTATCATTTTATTAAAAATTCAAACATTCAAAAGTTAATATTCAAACTGTGATTACCTGTTTAAAAAATTTCATAAAATAGTATAGTTCTTCTTCTTCTTCTTCTTCTTCTTCTTCTTATTATTATTATTATTATTATTAGTAGTAGTAGTAGTAGTATATTTCATTTCTTTGCTGAACGATGGGATATGTTAGGCATTTTATGAAAATGAAAATTATGCTTTGTCAACTGTCATCAACAACATTATTAATTGGGAGATGTGCATTTGAATTCATTTGAATTGATTCATTTGAAATTGTGTGTCATTTCAAATTCATTTGAACTTGATTTTGGGAAAAAGTGATTGCCCTATAGTGTAGT
Organism: Centropyge bicolor; assembly: GCA_037975185.1. NCBI lineage: Eukaryota > Metazoa > Chordata > Actinopteri > Pomacanthidae > Centropyge > Centropyge bicolor. The sequence continues at coordinate 1,349,070 of JBBMOC010000057.1, read as the reverse complement.
TTATGATAAATGTACTATTACACTTCTAACTGTGTATATGAAAGGGGAAGTACATTGAGTTTACACATCAAAACCTATTCCAAGGTGTTTTACACTTATACTGCATACATGAAAAAAAGTTGTATAGCCTTTTGTGGCTCAAGGCGGTGCTGCATGCAGTCTGTTAAATTACCTCAAGTGATGTCAGCTGAGTTAACGTCGGTTGAAGCTGAAGACTACAACTTTCAAAATGAGGAAAATCTGTGTGTGTACAGATAGAAAGGAGTGAGCTTACCAGACCTCTGTAGTCACTCCTCATCTCTGCTTTAGGCTGCATGCTACGCTAGCCGCTATTAGCTCAACTAAATTTCTGACTGAACTGTCTGTGTATTTTGAGCAGTGTAGATGGCAAGCTCTGACAAGGATGTGTGGATTAACAAAGTCATTATCTCTGGTTCTGCTGCATCCATTTTTATCCTTTTTAAAAACGGTCTATTATAAGTCCAACAATCCTAGGTTTGACTAAGCTAATTTTAGCTTAATTAGCACATATTATTAGGTTTTTGTGGCTCATTGCATTGCTAACCCTGGGGATGAGACAGGGCCCAGACATTCTAAATTTGGAACTTACATGTTGTATCACATCCTGACCACTTGATATAGGTAGAATATTTCTCTCTGTTTTTCACAGGCTTCTGGGATGCTCAGTTGCGCCACAGGAGGAAGGGCTCAGTCTCCTTGTTGGGAATAGCTGCTCCTGACAGACCACCTCCCCCTGCCCAGAAACCAAACAACTTGGAAACCTCCCCAGGGCGCCCTCGGCTTCGAACCCGCACCCCATCTGAACTTGAGTGTTGCCAGTCCAACGGTGCTCTTTGCTTCATCAACCCCCTCTTCATAAAGGTTCACCAAGCAGACGGAGACAACAGCACCGCTTCAAATCCCTCTGGCGCAGCAAAGCAAGGCCTGAGGGAAGAAACCATTAGCAACCGCCTAGAAACCAACAACAAGGACACTCAACACTCATGCAGAGATAGTCCTCGGGTCTGTAGCTCAGATCACAGTGACAGCGACCAGTCAAATCAAAGCAACCTGCAGAGACTTGGCAGAAACACAGAGCTACAGGACGATAACAGTGAAACCAGCAGCAGTCAGAAGCTGAGTGCTGCAGACAGTGTGTCAGCATCCCCACCTCCTCGTCCGCCCCCGCCTCGTTTTGCGCCACAACGCTCTGCCCCTCCTCTCCGACAGCGCAGTATGCCAGAGAAGGTCCCCTGGATCAATGTACCCAAGGAGAAGGTGGAGGAGAGAGAGAGGGGCAGCAGCCTCCTTTCTCGACTGGGCTCCTCGCTAAGCATCAGCCCCTCATCCTCCCCTCCCAAGAGACTCAGCATCAGCTCCCCCATATCTATCCCCCGGCCCTCCCTGCCCATCTCTCTGTCATCTCTCTCCTCCTCTCCACGTCGGGCCAAGGCCTCACCATCATCCAGCCAGGAGGATGCTCAGTGCCACTTGGCACTAGAGGACCAGACTATTGAGAAGGCCCTTATTAGAGCCAAATTGGCCCAGCGTAATGCTACCAGATCCCTCACCCAGGACTCCAGTAGTCCTCCAGACCCTTCACTGATGACAACAAACAAGCAGGCAGAGGTGACAGAAGGAGAAGAGGAAGCAGTTGAGGAATGCAGTGGTGGCGGTGGTCAGCGGCTGAGTGACATGAGCATTTCAACAGATTCCTCAGACTCTCTGGATTTCTCCCAATCATCAGCCTTCTTCCTTCCTCCTCTGCACGACCCCAGCCCCCCTACTGTGGCTGACTTTAACACACACCTCCCCCTCTCCCTCCCACCATCACACCTACCTTACTGCAGCATGGAGGATGACGATGATGAGGATGATGAGGACGAAGAGGAGCCCGACTTTGGCGTCAGTCTTGAAAGTGACCAGGACCAAGACCAAGATCTGACCATGGTGCCGCCGGGCCACTGCACAAAGCGTCGCCCCAGTGCCAGCGCTTTGGTCCTGCAGAAGGCCTTTCGAGGGCAGCTTCGCAAGATGAGTGGTGTTTTCAACTCGCTGCTCACACCTGAGAAGAGGGCGATACGTAGGGTGGTGGAGTTGTCCCGGGATAGAGGCTCGTATTTCGGCTGCCTGGTGCAGGACTACCTCAGCTACATGGGCGAGGGTGCTGGCACCCAGGCTTGGCAGGGCTACGCCTCTGGACTGGAGCTGCTGCAGACTCTCCGTCAGTTTATCACACAGATGAAAAGCTACCTGCGACAGAGCTCTGAGCTGGAGCCTCCAATTGAGAGCCTCATTCCTGAAGACCAGATTGGTGAGTACCAAAAAAAAGTTGTTCCGTCTTTTGCTCTAGCTCCTAGCTCTGTTTTGTCACCCTTATTATTTCACTAGTTTTACCAACAGTGGCTTGTGAACTGCAAAGCTATTACCTCACTCTGGAAACAATGTCAGCCTAATGTTTCAATCATGGTAATTGCAGATGCGTGTCCTGTGCCGAGACGTCCGAGACGACGACTGCTTGATTTTAATGGCCCTATGTTTTACGCATTATGACCTCCTCCTCAACTCAACAGTGGAGTGTGGTGGGAGTCATTTTTGTATATGTTGCAAAAAAAGTAGTGATTATTTTTAGGAAGTGTGAATAAGCAATGTATTAATGTCGAAATCTTAATTTTTACAGAAGCACTATGTCACAGGAAGTGAGTTTATTGCGGACTCAGCAGTTTCACAACACTATTTTAGCAGTGAAGACATTGAAAAACACGTTCTCACATGTTTGCAGCTGGATGTGTGCACGTGTGTATGTATACATTCCTGGTGAAGCCATGGCCCTCGGGCTAATTTTAATGAAGTGTATGTCATGTATGCTGGTAAGTCCGTGTTCATTTGAAAAATCAAGTAAGAACAGGTGAACATGGATACAAACCAGTCAAATCAGAGTGTAAATATCCTGTAATTGTAATATTTGTATTTCGTCTTATTGCCCTTTATTATTTCCATCATTTATCATATCTCACAGTACAATGACACCAACATGAAAAGGGGAAACCAGACACAACCACATAGACACATAAGAGCACACACGCACCTGCCGGAAGAGCGGTCTGAATCATTTAGGCTGAGATTCAGTGGCTGCATTAGACCTTGGACAGAGTAACATGTAAACAGAGAGCACAAAGAGGGTTTTATCTCAGGAGGAAGGGGACTGTTGAACCAACCTGTTTCTACTGGCCCCCTTCGAATAGTTCACCAGAAGGCCATAATTATGAAGTTATGAATTGGGTGAAAAACTGTTCTGCTCGATCAGCAGTCACAACATTAATCTTTAATGCTGACATTTTACATTTCCCTGTTATTTCTTGGACCAGTTTTGAATAGTAAGAGTTGTGTTTTTATAATTATATTTTCACTGAACTTATCTGGACATGGTATTGTTACCAATATCAGCTTCTGTTACGTGAGCTTCTTCAAAACACATAACAAAGAAACTTTGTTATGTACTTAACAAAGAAACCAATTTTACACATGAATTTCAGTTTGAAAAGTTAATGTCAGCTGAGTCTTATCGAGCCCATGAAAGCACTCATATAATGTCTGTGTAATGTAAAAAAACAACAAAACAAAACAGAACTGATGATGTCATAGTGATGTCATCAACGTTATATTCTGTGCTTCAGACTTAAAACTAATCTAATAGAAAGGCTGCATTACAAGCTTGAGATGTGGTTTTAAAGATGATGGTGTTTAAGGTCCAACTGTCCAGGTACATGTTTGAGAAATGTAGGATCCAGTGTTTTTGAACTTGACCCTAATTAGGAGCAAAAACAACTCAATGTTTTGATCTCTGATGCCTCCATTTTGCCCAGACTTTTTCTAATCTGTGCCCCACATCTTAAAGGAAGTGAAATACTTAATCACCTGAGTGTGAGATTATCAAAAATTAAAAGTTTTAGGATTGATTGACATGTAGTTATAGTGCAGTGTCTGAAGGGAATGGAAATACAAAATGCATCGTATTTATATAAATATATTTCCCTGTTTTTTGTATGTGCCGTGGTGTAGTTGCCTCTTCTCTTACCTGTTTGTTGAATGGCCTATTTTTCACAAGTGTGACACTCTGGGAATTGGTGTGGTTTTAGTTCTTGGAATAGTTGCACAATATTTTGTTGTGGCAGCTTCAGAGGGTGTTTTCTGTTTAACTCAAAGGCCGGCCCGCTGGCCCAGATGCGTTTCAGTGACTGCCTGCCAAGTCGTACAATCTCTGTCTTACTCCAACTCCGGCTCTTTTAAAGCAACTCTCCAATCAGAGTGAGAGGCTTTGAGGCAAGCCCCCTCCACTTTCTGTCTTGCTCTGTCTTTCTCTGACAGTCTTTGCATTTCTTTCTTGTTTTTTTTTGTTTGTTTCTTTCTTTTGCACTCTGTCTCTTTCTCCTCCAAATCCAGTCACTCTCCTCTGTGCTCCCTCCTTTAAAGTAATGTGCCAGGATTTTGGTTATGACTAGTTATTTTATGCAGTATTTAATGTAAATGAGGGATGGGTGATTGGTATTCATCATCATCATCATCTTCACACGCAACATAGTCACTTCACTGAGATACTTCCTCAAATGCCAGGAAACGTAATGCAACTTAAGCAGAATCAAGCAAAGACAGAGTTTGCATAGAAACAAAGAAAATAACACAGGAGGAGAGAATCACAGAGTTTCAGATATGGAATGTGTGGATTTTGTTGTTGTTGTTGTTGTTGTTGTTGTTGTTGTTCTGCTGCTGCTGCTGCTGCTGTTGTTGTTGTTGTTGTTGTTCCCATCCAGTGCTCATTCAGCAACCCAGCCATGTGTGTGTTTGGGTTCAGGATGTTCAGGGGGGGTGAGGGGAGTGGGGAAGGGCAGAATAGAGTTCCTTGTATTCCACTCATCCCACAGTCTCCTCCAGCAGAGAGCTCGTCATGAAGCTCTGCTTGTGCCGCTTCAAGTCTTCATGTTTTATAGCATTGACAGCTGGAGAAGACCTGTTGCTCCAATGTATTTATGATATTTTAGGGTCACTTATATGATATATATATGATATTAGCTTGAATCAAAAAGCTATCTATCTGAAGATACCAGTGCAACCTTTCTCCTGTGTACCCAGTCAAACTCTGTTTGCGAATTTCCCCACTGAGGGACGAATAAAGGTTTATCTTATCTTGTAGAATATGAGTGGGCAAAATGATGATATATTACATGTATAGATGTACTAGATCTTTATGGGAAATGTTACAAATCAATGAGCAAGACTGTTTCATGGCAATTTTGGATTTGTGTAGTGTTATTGCATCAATCTGATCAAGTATCTTAATTTGTCAGTTTCCCTGGATTAAAAAGATTAAATTTAAGACTATTAACATTAAGAAAACCCTTATTGTCCCCCTTAGGAGAAATTTGTTTTGGCAGCACACATGGACCTGCTGCACACAGTGCTCGCTAGAGGACCATGTGTTTGACCTGCTTCATTCCACCTAGTAGATGTTGAGAGAATAAACCATTCTCTGCTAATTAATTAACACAGGGATGTCTAAACACTGGTCACTCCACATTGTTCAGTTGTTTGTATGGCCCAGCGACAAAGGCTATTTTGAATGTGTATATCATGAAAGCAGGAAGCATGCAATCTGTGTATCTGTAGAGCTCCTTGGTTCGGTGACAGGACAGATGGACACACCTCTCCTCCTGATTACACCAAGCTATTTTTATGACAAGGACACACAGTCTCATAGTCTACACGTCTTTGCCATTCTTTGTGTTCACGTGTGTGTGTGGGTGTGGGTAAGATGTGTTTTTACTGTGATTTGATCTGCTGAGAATGTTACTGTGACAGAGAAACTCAAAACGTCACAAATGCATCAAATCAAAGGCCTTACAGAGGGACAAAAAAAGAATTCCCTTTTCCAGCTGTCAAGGAGAAGATGTTTGGTTAAAGGTTAGAAGAGGCCAGAGAGGATGTTTGCTGACAGGATGTTTATATCAAGTGGGAAGAGGCTCTGTTTTGTGGCAAGAGGTGAATGTGTGTTTGTGTCTGATTGCCTGTTTTGGCTGATAAGTTGCCGTAAGCATACTGACTCCTCTCTCCCCGTCTGTCTGTGATACAACACCTAAAATAAACGTCAGTGACTTAGCTGTTTTGTGCATGAATTCACTTTGAAGCCAGGACAGGACACAGGAGTCCAGCGGGCTCAGCATTCACTCAGCCCTTCCTCTGTGGTGTGGAAAATTTCTGACCACAGGGAAACGCTCTCTCCGTCACTCTGACAAGTCTGTAAGACAACTTTACATAATGGAATCTAGACTTCTCCCTTTTAGAATTATGTGAACAGAGCCCTTAACTTAATGCCAAGAGTGAGGAGTATTGGCACTGTGTTCCCTATTTTGAATCACTATAACAGACCTGTGTGGAGTCCAGTGATAATGGAGGACTAGGAATAAGAGGTACCTGTGTTGCTCAACTGAAAAGGACACAAATTTTTTTACTTTCTTCTATCACTCAGTCACTTCAGTGTGTGCTAATGATTACTTTCATCATATGCTGATTTTTTTGGATTAATTGCTTTGCCAATAATATGTAAGGAAATAGTGGGAAAATGGCTGTTTATAATTTCCAAGGTGACGTATTGAAATGTCTTGTTTTCTTTTCTGACCAGTAGTGTAGAACCCACATTTATTCAATTTACAGTGAAAACAGAGAAAGGCAGCAAATCCTCATGCTGGTGCAAAAGCAGTGAATTCTTGGTATTTTTACTTAAAGAAAACCAAAAAAATCTAAATAGTCTGATTTGTCGATAATTTGTTTTCTTTCAAGCCACTAATCAGTTAATCAACTAATTGTTGCAGCCCATCTAAATAGCACTATCAAACTACTATCAAAGTAAGGCCAAGGACAGAAATGTACAATGAGCAACTATTTTGATCAATTCATTGTTTAAGTATTACTTCAAGCAAATGTCCCCAAAATTCACTGGTTCAGCTTGTCTAATGTGAATATTTGCAGCTTTTCTCAGTTCTCTCTCTCTCTCTCTCTCTCTCTCTCAACCCAACCAGTCACGGCAGATGATTCACTGAGCCGAGGTTTCTGCCTGTTAAAAGGATGTTTTTCCTCACCACTGTCGCATCAAATGCTTGCTCATGATGGGAACTGTTGGGTCTCTATATGTTGTCAGGTCTCTAGACCTGCTCTGTATGTAAAGTGCCTTGAGATAACTTTTGTTGTGATTTGACGCTATACAAATAAAATTGAATTCAATTGAATTCAATAGTAAATTATATCTTATGGGTTTGGACTGTTGGTTGGAAAAAAACAAGAAATCGCGATTGACCTTTTGTATTGTTTTCTTACATCTTACAGTTTATTTCCTTTTTCTCATTACTCATTTGACATTGACTATTTTTGACATTAGCCTTTTAGCACAGCCTAAGAGCAGGCCACAATATATTTCAAACTTTGAATGCTTTGACTCATTAAAGAAGGAGTGGTACAAATGGATAATGAAGGAAAGTGTTTGACTGTAAAAGGCGGCAGTGAAGTAGTTTCAGGCAGTAATGTAGCCATCCTGAGACTGAGTTTTGGTCTGTCTAAAAATGGAGGAAATGAAATTGTCTTCCTTCTCGTTCGAGCCACAGGTAGTTTCAGTAGCACTTTCAGGATGTCAACGGGCACATGAACTGGGAAGATGGTTCTTGAAAGTAAAAAGAAAAACAACACGAATTGCGCTCATGCCAGTTGAACATGCCGGACGCCCTACTTACTGGCAGCTCTCCGTCAGTCTGTAGTTATGGCATGAGGAAGTGAGGTTCAAGGGCTCAGTCAAAGCAGAGTTATGTGCAGGTAGCAGTACTGTGGGTGTGGAGAGTTTTTGCTTTTATACTGGGCCGCACCAGAGGAGAACTAGTGCAGCAGTCCACCTTCATATTTGCTTTTGCCATGCCTTTTGCTTTTTGTCAAATTCCTGTGAAAAACTATGGAAAGTCCCTGAAGTTACCACCTTGAAATCATTTAAGCTAAATGATCATTTAGAATAAATGAATTCTTGACTGAATCATCTTCTTGACAGAGACTGGCTGATGTGAATGGCAGATGCTGGATGCCATCCAGCTGTGGAGGAAAGTCAAATCTGCATCTGCCAATGTGCTCAGCTGAAAAAACTGCAGACTTTACTCTTTTCCAGAGGAAAGTCAGCAACACACTCACACATGATCCTTATTCAGCAGTGCTGTGGTTTGGCCTCCCTCTCTGCATCCATCCTGTCTGTATTATGATATCATGGTTTGTGTTAGTCAGACTGCACGAGCTGAGCTTGTAAAAGCTGATGTTGACACAGTTGCTGTGTGGATACACACTCTGCTCTGCACTCTGGATTAATCTGCTCCAGAACCAACAACTACTCAACTGTCGCAGACTTTGATGTATAGACATGGTGAACGATGACAGTGACACAGAAGTAGAGACCTGATTGTGACAGCCTCAAGGAAGCTTGTTGGTCTGGACTCATTTAGTTTTGGCTCACACTGTCCACCACAAGACTGATAAAGATGCTAACCTTGATTTGATTGTGTGGTTTTCTTTGACCTAGTTAAACAGCCAATGGAACGATAGACATGCTACTGAATGAAGCAATTTAAGGTAACCAATTGGCCTAACATGCATGTCTTCAGATTTGGGAATACAAAGAGATGTTTATCAGTCAGAGTGATCAGTCAGAGCACAGCCTTCATGTATGAAATGTCTGCTCACAGAATATGGAAAGTAATTTGATTCAAAGATTGTCAGCAGTGTGTTTGAGTCAAGTCAGTTCTTCAGCACATCCAACAGGCAAAGTTCAGGTTCTGTGGTCTTGCACTGCTGTGACTTCCAGCTGCTTCTGCAAAGCTGGATAACAGTTTTAAAAGGGCATGGTTCAGCATGCAGATGAGAGGGCATCTTAAAGTTGTCTAATATGAATAAATTATTGTTCTCAGATTTCCTTCCCTTAAAAGTGTGTGTGCTGCTGCTGTTTGCTTTCTGCTGTTCATCATTACATTGAAGTCACCAAGCCACGAAATGTTTTTTTCTGAAAAACAAAAGAAACTCCACGTGAACTAGCTCACCTTCTCGCTCCTCTCCCCAGACCGAGTCCTGGAGAAGTCCATGCACAAGTGTGTCCTGAAACCCCTCAAACCGGTGCTGAGCGTGGCCCTGCAGGAGTTCCAGGTGCGCAGCGGGGAGTGGCAGGAGCTGAAGGAGAACCTGTCGTTGGCAAAGGCCCGGCAGCCGCAGGAAATGGGCGTGCCCGACATGCTGCCCCCAGACCTTGTGGCCATAGAGAAGATCAAGCACAAGTTCCACACCATGAGTAAACTGTACTCCCCTGAGAAGAAGGTCTCCATGCTCCTGAGAGTCTGCAAACTCATCTACACCATCATGGAGGACAATTCAGGTGGATATAGTCTTAATTTTCCATACTATAATAAACACATTACAAGTATCAGATGGTGACATTGAAAGTGGGGGATCTCACCACCTTGGTGTGTGTGCCTCTCAGGTCGCCTGTACGGAGCCGATGACTTCCTGCCCATGCTGACCTATGTGTTGGCTCAGTGTGACATGCCCCAGCTGGACAATGAGATACTTTACATGATGGAGCTGCTGGACCCGTCCCTGCTCCATGGAGAAGGTCTGTTTGTTTAAAGTGGGGAGCCTGCACCAGAAACACCCCACACTCTGATCGAGATGCAAAATTCTGTGATGATACAACTTAAGGCATGAAACATATTGTTAACCCTCTGCCTCTGTGTTTTCATTTCCAGGTGGCTACTACCTGACCAGTGCCTATGGAGCCATGTCCCTGATCAGGAACTTCCAGGAGGAGCAGGCAGCCAGAGTGCTGAGCTCTGAAACCAGGGACACGCTCCACCAGTGGCATCGCCGACGCACCACCCAGCGCTCCGCCCCATCCATCGATGACTTCCAGGTAAAAACAGTCATACTGGAGAAAACTAAAGCCACAGTTTTATACCATTCAAGACTTTCACAGTAGACATTAAAACGTTCTGAGAATCATATTGTTCATTTAATGCTCTTTGTTTTAGTGACCTCCATTAAAAACCAAAAGATGTGCTTTTTTCTTCTTTTTTTTCTTGCCTTTAATTACATTTCAATGATACACTATATTTTTCTTTCTAACACATTTATGTAGTATTCTGTAGCTCCTTTCAGAAGTGCCCAAGAACAATTCAGTATGATTGATTTTTTCCTGTTTGTGTTATGTTATATTCTCATTTTGACGACTTCACAAACAAACAAAATGATACAAAACACACAATGAGGTTCTAATACAAAACAAATGGACAGTCAGACAAACCACAAACAACTGTAAAAGCTGCAAATTTAACTTCAGGCTTAATGTCTTTACTTTACACCATACAGCATCACCATACATTGTTTAGTGTGATAAAGAGCTAGAATCTTTGTAAGTAAGTGTGTTTTTTTTTCTGACTGTCCCTTAGAACTACCTCCGGGTGGCGCTGCAGGAGCTGGACAGTGGCTGTACAGCCAAGACCCTACAGGTTCGACCTTATGCCACGGTGGAGGAAGTGTGTCAGCTGTGTGCCCGCAAGTTTAAAGTGTCAGACCCAGAGAACTACAGCCTGTTCCTGGTGATGGAGGGCAGCAGCCAGCAGCTGGCACCGGACACCCACCCTCAGAAGATCAAGGCTGAGCTCCACAGCCGCTCACAGGCCACTCCCTTCCACTTTGTCTTCCGTCGTGTGGCCAGCACCTCATCGTCTGCTGCGCTCAACCCTACACCCAACCTCAATGACCTCACTGTGAACTCTGATCCCCAGGCCAACCTGAACGACCTCAGCATGGACCTGCCAGCGCCTTCCCCCGAACCCTCTCTTGGCTTCGGCCTCAGCCCCACTCTGAGCCTCAGCCTGCCACCCAGCCACCTCAATAGCACCTCCATATCAATATGACTGTAGCAGTTGGAACAGGGTCTTTGTCTCCCAGCTGGGACAGTGTCACTCATTGTTTCTAACAAACACGTTTCCATGAGACATGTTGACAGAGGTCTTTACAAAGCCTGACTTCTCCTTTTGGATGACACTCAGCGTCTCAGTGAACACCCCCTCACTGCAAACTTCTGTCTGACAGACACGGGTGAAAGAGGAAAAGAAGGAAGCAGGAAAGGAAGTGAGAGAGGTTGAGGTTTTTTTTAACTTCCTTGGCTCTAGATTTGGCATCAGAGCAACACTTTGCTGAACACAGCTCTAAAAGTCTGTACACACTTCAGGTGGATATGACACGAGATACTGTAAAGTGTGAAGACCACTGAACACTAAAATGTGTTCACTATCCTGCTTAATGCTGGTGCTGCAGGTGCTGATTCAGGCTAAGCTGTTCTTGTTGTTACCTTTAGGGTACATAGAGGGAAAACAGACCTCAGATACACGTGATCTGAGATCTAATATGTCTAGACTATCTAATACGTGAAGACTAATCTTTGATCACTTTAAATATACAATAGGTGATAGGCATGACTATGATCTACTTGTTACAGTTGCTGGTAAACTGTGTTAATATGTTGTTTGTGTTTTTTAACTGTTAGTTCTTCAGATTGTTGATATGTTTTATGGCATTTGGCGACACCCAGTGGCGACTGACGCACATAGCAATGTAATTTTTTCCTTTTTCTTTGGTCTCAGGCAGGAAGTAATACAGCTTACAACAAAATTCATAGAAGCAAAAGAAGTGGAACTCTAACTAACAACCTGAAGATAACAATTATATAATGTAAGAAGAACTAAATCACAACCACAAATTGCCGTAGCAAGGTAAAAAAGGAAAGAAGAAGATTTCATAGTGTTTTTGCCTACTGGCCTCATTGTTCACTTTTTCTGTATTGACTCCGATTAGAAGATAATCCAGTTATATGAAATCTGTGCTGTGGTTACTGGCTCGTGGTTCATTGATATGCCAGCATTATCAATGGACGTTAAAATGACTATTGGTGGTGGCAACGCACATATTGTGTGTTTTTAAAATATTTTTTCAGAGGTCATTAATGGCCTGTGGGGGGCAGTATACCTTAAACCAACTAGTCTGCAACTAGTTCTTCCTCAATTCCTCAATAAAAGAAAAAAAAATTGTACAGATACAATCAAAAAGTAGCTAACAGAAGTATCAACACTGATGCAGAAAAAACAGAGAGGCTGTGTTTTAAATCCAAATAATTTCTTCCTTGTCCAAACCTGGTGTCTACATTGTCCAAAAAAACTGTGGTGCCAAAAGTTTGGTGCCAAGGAAAAAGAGCCAAGATTTAGCCTTTTTCTTTGTATACTTTTTGGAATATCAGTGCCTCCTTTCCTGCGTTGACTTGAAATTGGAAGATAATCTAATGATAGCGTATCAGCCAGTGCTTGCTGAGCCACAGGCACTGGCTTTTCCCTTCTGCTTTTGACATGCAGCATTTCCTGTATACTCCTGCATATTTGTAGATAGACCCCAACATTATCAATGGAGGGTATAATATATAACGTGGCATTTTGATATGAAAAGGATTAACATTTTATAATGTGTAAAATGTTGTTTTTGCATGTAGTTTGTGTTTAAGTGTAATGTTAGAAACAGGCAGATCTGCTAGTGTTTAGAAATGTAATATTCATTTATGTATTTACTGATTATCCTGGTGATATGAAAGATACTTTATCATACATGACATGTAATGCTTATTAAAGAGCATCTTTTCCATTCAGAATGACAATATGCAACCGAGGAACAACTGTGGCTGTCTGCCATATTATAATTATAGACAAGTCTCTGTAGTACTGACTAATGTTAAAGGTTGTAATCTTAGTCAGAAGAAAAAAATGTGGTCAGTAATAAAAAGGATATGTGGACTTCAAAGCTGGTCTGAGGTCGCACACAGTGAAGCACACTTTTTGGCTTTTGTAGATATTTGGAAGGAATATGGAAGAGGTATGGTGAGGGTACCGTGGACAGAGGAGGGAATGTTACTCACATGGGCACACGCTGCAATACACTCCACATAAGTACTGAGTTTGGTACTGCCAGTCAAAATAAGATACTTGAAATTTTCTTGTGATTTTTAGCAGCTGGAAAATCAATTTTATATGCTGTCTATTAACAGAGTTTATTGAATTGTAAAATTCCATTCATTCCTTTTTTTTTACGTTGTCATGAGATGTCTGAGGTGAGTTTAGTAGAGAAGGAACTGAAAAGTGATGCAACTGAAGGAAACCTTTTGGAGGCAGTTGAGCAGCATTAATGTCATGTACCATCTGTATGTAACCTGTACATAGCTCACCTTGTATATCTTTAGGTGCCAAGTGCTCAAAATTTGAATTGACTCGTACTGTCATGTTATTGGTAATCCAACTTTCTTTGATAAGCAAAGTGAATATTTATGTGTCTCTGTGCGGGGATTTTTCACAGATGGCTTTTCCACGTCTATAATATCTTTATGGTGTCAAAAAAAATCTGTCACCGAATGATATAAATATTCTTTTGCACTTAATAAATGTTGGAAATGGAATTACATGTTTGACTTCATTGATCAAAGGTATCCTGTCAAGCCTGGTTGTACCAGTAATTCACCACTAGAGGATGCTCACACTTCACATTTTCACACAGCATCAGGGGTCCACAATCCTACTGTGCCTGTTTCATCTGTCATCCCAGGTGTAAAGCAGCTACCGAGTGGAGTACCTAAGACGTACAAGAACACAGATGAGTGTGTGTAAAAATACGAAATGCATTGGGATCATCTACTGTACATAAAATAAAAGGCACTACATTTTATATATACAAATAAAGACATGTTGAAACTCAATGTCATTAATAAGTTACAAAATGAGGAAGATGAGATAAATACAGTAATTACATGTATTATTTGCTCTGAAATATTTCACTTGATGTCAGGAAATTGATTTCAGTTTTATTTGCTGGTTAATGTGACAGGGACTGTGCATGTTGATAGATGTTGTGAACGTTTTATAATGTGAGTGAATTGGTGCAAACAGTTAATATTTGAGTAGTGCTGAGTTTTTATCTGATGAGAACAGTGTTGGTTGAATAATCCAAAAGCAGCAGAGACAAATGAGCTGTGGAGCAGTGTGTCCCAGCAGCAGCTGACCAGAGCACTCACAGCTTCATGTTCTTTATCTGTCATTCTACAACCTCAGACTCTGAAGCTATATATAGTAAAACAAAATCAAATATGATGCTTTTGTGAAAGTTCAGAACCATATCATCACTTTTTTTGCCGATTGTCATTGATCTGTTTATTCACTTGATCTCATCATTTCCACTTTCTGAAGCTGTCCAAGCTGAAGGCCCGTCATTCACCAATCAGCTGGTGGATGCTGATCTTTAAATTGCATTGCTCAACCTGTCAGTCATCTGCCATCTCCATGGGCTGAAAGTGCATCACCTGAACAAGGATTTAAAAACTGTTGAGTTTCCATCACAGCCTCAGTTCCCTTAAAGATTTGACCTGACGCTAAAACAGGGTGCTGATATTTTATTATTATTTGGATTTATGTAAACACCTCTTTTGAAGGAATGTGCATAAGACTGTAATGACACCTGACATAAGATAAGATAATTCTTTATTGATCCCCCATAGGGGAAATTCGGGTGTTGCAGCAGCACAAGCATACAATCAGGTAGAAGTATAAAGTATACAAAATAAAAAAAAAATAAGAAGAGTGAGAGAGAGAGAGAGAGAAAGAGAGCGATAGAGAAGGGGGGGGGGGGGGGGGGAGGTTGTGTATGTCATTGTCCTTATGTTTCAGGAGCTGTTGAGTGTGAGGACAGTCCTCTGCTGTTGTAAAGTCTGATGGCAGTGGGCACAAAGGAGCGCTCAGTTCTGCATCTAGGTGGGATGATGCACTGACTGAAAGAGCTGCCCATCTGCCACAGTTCATCATGGAGAGGGTGAGAGGGGTTGTATAGGATGGCTTTGAATTTGTCCGTCATCCTCTTCTCAGCCACTGACTCCAAACTGTCCAACTCAAGCCCCACCACAGAGCGGGCCTTCCTCTCCAGTTTGTTGAGTCTCCCAGCCTCACCTGCCTTGAGGCCGCCTCCCCAGCACACCACAGCAAAGAAGAGGGCACTGGCTACCACAGACTGGTAGAAGGTCTTCAGGAGCCTGCTGCAGACGTTGAAAGATCTGAGTCTCCTCAGGAAGAACAGCCTGCTCTGTCCTTTCCTGAAGAGGGCGTCGGTGTTGTGAGTCCAGTCCAATTTATTGTTGATGTGGACCCCAAGGTACTTGTATGAGTCCACCCTCTCCACCTCCTCCCCCTGGATGAGGACTGGGGCAGGAGACCATCTGTTCCTCCTGTAGTCCACCACCAGCTCCTTGGTCTTGCTGATATTGAGTCTCAGATGGTTGCTGTTGCACCATGTAATGAAACTCTCAATCAGTCCTCTGTACTCGTCCTCATCGTCATCTGTTATACATTCAACAATGGAAGAGTCGTCCGAGAACTTTTGGAGATGACAGGAACCAGAGTTGAACCGGAAATCTGAGGTGTAGAGGGTGAAGAGGAATGGCGCCAGAACCGTACCCTGAGGCACCCCGATGTTGCATGTCACGGTAGCAGAGGTACAGCCATCCACTCTGACATACTGTGGCCGGCCAGTGAGATAATCCAAAATCCATGTTGCAATGTCAGGGTGCAGCTGCATCGCCAGCAGCTTGTCCCTTAGGAGGCAGGGCTGGTTGGTGTTAAAAGCACTGGAGAAGTCGAAGAACATCACTCTCACAATGCTTCCCTGCATCTCCAGGTGGGACAGCGACTTGTGGGTGAGTAAGATCAGGGCATCCTCCACACCGATGTGCGGCTGGTATGCAAACTGCAGCGGGTCCAGGAATGCAGTTAGTGATGTCCACAGGTGTTGAAGGACCAGCCTCTGTCTTGTTAACATGTGACGTGAGTGCCACAGGTCTGTAGTCATTGAGATCGCTGGGTCATCATTTCTTTGGAACTGGAACAATGCAGGAGGTCTTCCACAGGTTGGGCACCGTCATCAGCCTCAAGGAGAGATTGAAGAGGTGTTGAAGTACTCCTGCAAGCTGCCCTGCACACACCTTGAGGACCCGGGGGTTGATGTTGTCCGGCCCACTGGCTTTTCTGACTTTGAGTCTGGTGAGCTCCCTTCTCACCTGGTTGCTAGTAAAAGCCGGACATGGAGGTGGAGATGGGTTTCTATTATCTCTTAAAGCTTCTGTAAAACTGAGAGAGGGGGAGGGGGGTGTTGAGGTGTCCAAGTTCTTGATGGGGAGGGGAGCAGAGTCGTCAACAGAGGTGTGAATGGGGACAGGGATGGTGGGTGGGGACCAGGACCCACTGTCTGAGCTCACTGAGGTGGGGAATGTGTCAAACCTATTGAAAAACAGATTCAGCTCAGCAGTGAATTCATGGTCTCCCTAAACTCTGTTTGCAGACTTGGTGGAGCCTGTCATCAGTTTCATGCCACTCCATACCTCCTTTGTATTGTTCTGCTCCATCCTGGCCTCAATCCTATCTTTGTAGCTCCTTTTTGCCTCTCTCAGTTTTCTCCTTAGCTCCTTTTGGGCAGCCTTGAGTGCCTCACGGTCCTTCGACATGAAGGCCCTCTTCTTGATGTTGAGAAGGCCTTTAATCTCCTTGTTGATCCATGGTTTGTTGTTTGGAAAAAATGGACCATGAATGGAAAGGAATCATTATGAATGTTTATGACATGAAATATGACATGCCATTTTATCATCAGTGCCATTAGATTAATTATGTCATTTTAGTGCAATGACATTTTTGGATGTTAGATGTCCATCTTATGACATTTCGACAATAACCAAAAAGACATAAATGACATCTTTATGAAAAGTCCAAATTGTAGTACTGTAGTTAAGGTCAAGGGAACTTTTAAAATCATGACAATTATAAAACCATTTGACAGTGTAATAAAAGAGAATGATATCCTTATGACAATGACATATTTATGGTATGCATTGTCAGCACTGGTACACACTAGTCATCAGGTGCTTAGGAAAATGAAATCATACAAAAGAAAGTGTTGAATTCCCACAAGCTGCCAACACTACTTTTATTGAAAACCGTTGCTTTCGGCAGGTATTTCTGCTTCTGCTCATTCATGGCACACAGAGGATGAATCCAATTGAATCCTACTTTGTTGATCTCCTGAACATTCCTCTAGTTTCACCAAGAGGTCACATTTTTCACTTTTCATGGATTTTTACCTTCATACAATTTTGAATACAGGACATTCACTTGTATTTTTACACACTGATATTGCTGTATGTTCTTATCCAATGTTTAGCCCATAACAATCCAGACCTATTTTATAGATTTCTGGAAAGATATGGGGAATGTACCACAGAGCAAGTGGAGCACATAGAACACATTTCTGATGTTTCTATTAAAATATTTATTTATATGATAATTTATAATATTTTATATATATATATATATATATTTTATAAATACATGATATTAAAGCACTGAACTGTTAAATGGGTTTTGAAGTACCTTTAGTATCAAAAAACAAACAATGAAATTAGCTTCTTCCTTCACTTTTGCTACTGGTCACACCACCATTCTTGGGGAAGTCATGTGACACCACCACCACACCGGGATGTTCAGTACATGTCACTGAGGGACTTCATGAGTTAAGGTCAAGCATAAAGCTGTATAAGGAAGAGTCACTCATGTCACCATGGGTTCATAGAATTGAGTTCATATAAAGCTACTGGTCAGACCTTATGGATATGTTTGTGTATGTATGTGTGAGTTTGTGGGTCCAACAAAAACTTACTAGAAGACAAAGCTTGTGTCACCTTAAGCAAAGACAACTTTATTAATGCTCAGGTAGCAAAATGATCTCTAAAACTACATTTGAAACATCTAAACACAAAGTAAACCATTCTGTTGAAAAGTTTCTTGTGTAGGAAGAGGTAAAGCTTTGATACGTAGAGAAACATATCGTCTGCAAACACTCTCACTCTCCGTCTCTTATATCCTATACTAGCAACAAGTCTGTCATCTAGGATATTCAGTTCAAACAAAATCTAGTGCCATCTAATAACTCATTGGACTCTCATCCCAAAGTACATTAAGATTTACCATAAATAATTTATTATATTGAAATTTCTCCATGCGAGTAAACAAAAGACATTAGCTTCAGAGGTCTCAAACACATCAAAACAAAGGGGAGTACAAGGGAGACCTAGGATCTATGAAAATATATTCAACAGATATACAGATTGAGACAAAAAATATATAAATACATTTACACCTATCCATATACATATGTACATCAGCAATATCACCCATGTGAATATCACAAGTTATTTAGAAATCTCTTCTACAAGACGCCGCTTTTCAAAATGTGGGTGTCTTTGTGGTTGTTTGGTTAGTTTTAATAACATGGTACCTTATGTTTAGGTGTTAGGTACATGCAGTGAATAGCAGCACAGAATATATTGAACCTAATTATCTGTAGAATCGGTTGTTAATGGTAAAGTGCAAGATACAGACAAATGGATGGGGAAAAATGCCCTGGGTTATAAAGATACTGGTAGTACTTAAAAGGATGATCAATGCCTGGTAGTGATTCTTCAACAGCAACAAATTGAATGACATAAAGATAATATGTCATCCTATCAAAATGAGCAGTGGCTTCATTGAATTGAAATCAACAAGTGAAACTAAGCTTTGTGCAGCAACAGTCATCAGCATTTTGGGATTTGGGGGAGAGAAACATAATTAGCACTTTATATCGTTGGTCCCATGGCTTCCTGACAACTTTCTCAAAAAAGAACTACCATTCAAGATATTTGCAGTTATTTTGGGGGAATTTATGGAAACCCATTTCTGCCAGGAAAACAACAAAATGGAAATGAAATAATGTAAAAATAAATCCATAAAAATAATCCATGATAATTCTAGATTTTAGACACTATGTCAAAATTATTATAGAGTTAAAAGTTAAAAGTACGTCTTTGAAAATCAAAATCGATTTTTTTTTTGAAGTCACATTAGAATTGTGTGATTTCCTCTGTTGAGATAGTCAGGATAAATGATGAAATACTAAATCAGAAAAAGGATATAGTAAAAAAAAAAAAAAAAAAAAGAAAGACTTAAAAAGTAAAAACAAACAAAAAAAAACACCAACAAAAAAAAAACACCAACCAAAAAACAAAAAATAAAACCTATTGAAATTCTCATAATTTTGAATTAAATTCTGACTCATGGTGGAAATGGGCTTCCACAGAATTCCTCTGGAACTTGACAGCTGTCCCGGTTCATTCAAATACATGAGATATGTACTTTGCATACTGCCTTAAAATGTTTCCATTTCCCTAGAATCTGCATCACATGTGTTCAGGGGAACTTTGGATGATTTTTTTAGGAAATATTGGAATCTATGAAATAAATGTTGTCATTAATCACTGAGGTGCAGCATTAACATTTCTACCCTGATATGACATGTTCATAATAAAGGAAATAATTACCTCAGGTTCTAATATCAAGGTCTCCCTTCAGGCAGACATTATAACCAAAATATACACTTTTTGATAATGATTTCAACAATTCAGCTTACTAGCCATTATGCTGTGTGGCAGAACAGGCCATGATGGTGTTTAGAATCGTGGGGCTCTTTTGTAATAACAGTCCTGCTTTGATTGTTTTTATAGTCACTGATAAATAACTTAATGAAGAATGTCAAGCTGTTACAGTGTCACATGTTGAGAACAGCATTTACAACTGGAATACTTCTTCAACCATTATAAATTTGTCTTTGATCATATTACATCATAAAGCGGCATATTTACACATTTGTAAGCATACAGTAGTTATTGCATTATATAAGATTCAAAACACATTTAAACCCTGTTTTCCGGTCATAGCACAGAGTACTCTGCCTGTGTCTCTAAAGGAAATAAATATGTGTATCTATACAAAAAACATTAATTTATCTTTCACAATCAATAGACAATATGCCCCAGATTTGATATTAATATGGTTGGGAACCAAACTTTGGTTCCAAATTAAAACTGGATCCAAAATGCCAGGAAGCGGGTACCCATAAAAACAATGTCGGTTCTGCTTATCGGTTCCTGAATGAGTTCATCCTTTATTTTTGCAACAAGGCTACATATCTGAAGGACACGTCAGGATCTGTCTACGTTACAGTGCAACAGGATGTCAGTTTGTTTAGATACGAGCACACATGGCCAACATGACAACAGAGTGTGATGCATGTGGGAAGCTAATTAGCTGTAAGTCAGGTTGCACATCAAATTTGTTCAAACATTTAAGGCAGCACGGCGTTGCTCTCGATGAATGTTCAGTGTTTGATTTCTTGCAGTCAAGAACTTTTCAACAACAACCGGCTGATTGTGCTTCTTTGAAACCTTCAGTGGTGAGTGTTTGGAAACTGTGCTAACACCTTTGGTTCAGTAATTGCAGTCTGACATTCACTCTTAAGGTTTTCTTGCTGCAGTGGATTTACTGTTCAGTTATAATTGTGCCATTTTTTCTTCTTTCATTCTAATATTTTCCATTATTGTGTAGAAATACAAACACACATTTTATTGTATGTTGTATTTACTTTGAAATGTTTAGTTAAAAATACTCTTAATTGACTCATTCTAATGGAACAAGAAAAGTCAAAGTCGATGCTTAAAACAATAAAAACATATTTGTTATCTAAACATTTGACTTCTTAAGTTTTTTTTTTTTTTTTTTTTTACCATAATTGAATCAAAAACTGAAAATCGATGAGAACCAGGATCGATGAGCAGAATCGAATTGATAAAATTCAAATGATACCCAACCCAAAATATTCCTGATTAATAAATTAAAATTTACCTGAAACAAAAAGACGTGTCTTCCTCAATGAGAAAAAAAATGCGTGGGGCACTTGACATTTCAAATGTAAGGAATACCCAGAAGTAGGATAGGCTCTTACTGATGAGTGTTCACTTTTGCAGTGGTGGAAGTCTTTGAGGAACCATGTGTCCTAGCTGGCGTGCCTTGCCTTTGTAGTGAAATAAAAATCCCCTGTAAGGTTCACGAACCACATTGCACATGCTCTAAACACGAGTAGGAATATTTAGGTACCACAAACCTACCATCTATTGACAAATCTAGACATTAGGCATTACAAAATACAAAGTACTCCTGGATAAAAAATAAAGTTGATATCCCACCTTTAAAGTATCAGAGCTGGGATAAAAGTCCTGATGCTTTATATTGCATCTTTACTCTATTCCTACCATACGACTACTTAAATACCTCAGCTCCTCTTTGGGACCACAGGGAGTGAAGCAGGACATCCATCCACCACAGAGGAAGTACCTCGTCCAAACTGCTTGGCTGTTTGACATAATGCCACCATTGTATTGAGTCTATTTGGTTGGTGTTTTCGAGAAGAGGAAAAGCAGCAGTCCATCTCACCACGATCGCCAAAAACAAAACATTTGCTTCTTTGAAACCTTGATATGATGAACTTCATACAAACCTGCTTCATTTTACAAGGATGCTCTCCTTATAATCAGCACGCATTAGGACGAGGAACACTTACAGTCTCCCTGTGAGTCTAGCTCTTCAGTGCAAGTTTGAATTCTGTTTTTAACATCCACCCACATCACATCACTGAATCAAGTCATGAATGAAAACAACCTTCACAGGAAACTGTGCTTGTTCGTACGTGAGTGGTCGTCTGAAACGATCTTAGGTGTGGATTTCAGCAACCCTGGGTCTACAAGTAAAACCTGCTGGGAGAAATGTGCGTATGACATTAATAAATAATAAATATGACATCTGGGGATATTTACAGAGGGGTGCTATTTACACAAGGATTCTCCGTAAAGCTAACGTAAAGCTAATTAATTCCCAGTACAAAACACAGAAGCTACAGCTGTGAGTCTATTGAAGTAAATATATAAAAAGGTGACTGGATAATGCCCTGGTTATGTGTATGTATGTGTGTATGTGTGTCTGAACAACCAACATAAGTGGGAAAACCCACTCTACAGACCACATAATGGAAATATAAATAATCTTAAGATAATGGATTTTGAAAAATGTGCTTATCTGCATAACAGATTCTGTTCTTCGCCTGAAGATTTCAACTCGTGGCCTTAAGTTTGTTTAAAAAACTTTATCTGCACCACAGCGCTAAACTACACCCCCCCTCCCCACCCATTTACACCATTGCTTTAATCATTAATACTCTCAACTAGTAAAAGACCCAGCCTTCCTCTCAGGAAAGGATAGCAGCTAGTAAACATCACAACTGTCACACCTAAACACGGGCAATTTGGAGCAGTAGTTGGACAGAGAGTTCTTGTTGTGGTTGTCCTCAGTGCTGTCCTCCGTGAGGGATTATTACAAGTCAGTCATTTCCATCTCTGCTCCTGAAATCAATTGCACACTCTGGTGGTGAGCAAACATCAGAGTGGCTCCATATTGCACTGAGCAGAAAGACGGGCATTAAGAAAAAGAAAAAAAGAAAAAAGGAAAAAAGAGCAGATTGGGATCTCTTCTCACAAAAAAAGTGTCAATCAGACCAGTGTCAAATGCAAATCATTCTTGCTTCTTTACAAATATACTCTCTGGTTCTCATTCTATGGCAGGACACCCCCATCTATGTAATACTTCACTTAGGATTTGCAAACACCTCCTCTAGTGTGAGTGTGTGTGCACATATGTACATCAGTGTGTGCGTGCCTGTGTGCGTGTGTCTCAGTCGTCCCGGCAGGTCGGCAGGTTGACGAAGGTGAAGATGTTGTACTCGATGAGGCAGGAGAAACACAGGAAGACAGCGTAGAGGAGGAGACACGTGAAACCCAAACGCCTGTCCAAAGTCCACTTGTTCAGGTGAACTCCCAGGACCTGGACACACAGACAGGGAGGGAGGCAGGCGGGTGGAGAGACAGGCAGATAAATAGATCAATGGACAGACTGAGAAAAACACATGGAGAGAAATCAGAAATCTGTCGGAGGCAGAACGTGTCCTGCTTCTGGAACGTGTGACAAGACCATAGACTGTATAAAATATGGACGTAGTGTCCGTGACGTCACCCATAGGTTTCTGAATAGCATAAATGAAGCAAATCGTAGTGCGTAGCCATCTTGGTAGCCTACCTCCGGTTACTCCAAATATGGACAAAGAGGTGGAGCGAGGGCGGAGCTGAGGCGGGTCGAATGAACGCTATTGGCTGAAAAAAGCCGATGAAAAAAGCCGCTTTATTCGAAATAATCAAACTAGCTACGGCTAACCAGCTAGGTTAAATGCTAAATATCGTTGCTAGCCGGCTAACCCCACGACGATCTCTTTCCCAAACTCAGTGACTAGAATTAGCTGGGGTAACGCCCTTTAGACTGTCAGTGGCTAGTTGTCAATCAAAGTGGCGCCACTTAGATTGACAGCTATGAATTGTGCATAATGATGTATGCTGTATATTTTAAACGAACGCCTTATAAAAAAATTCGCCCCCGAGTTGTCATGGAGTAGAAAAACAGCTTATGAGACTAGAGCCATGTTTTGAACCAGGCTGTAAATATGTTTTTTTTCTGTCGTAAAATCGGACATTTTAACATGGGGCTCAAATGTAATTGACTCCCTTCTGCAGCCTGCTCTAGTGGTTATTCGAGGAACTGCAGCTTTTTTGCACTTCCGCATTGGCTTCATTTTTCAGCGCCGGAGGTTGCCGCTTGGACAAGACATGGTGCTGCGTACTCACAGTCATGAAGACGGACGCCAGCAGGAGCCCCACAGAGAAGATCAGGCCTTTGCTGTTTAGTTTGATCTGCAATGAGATAATGTGTGAGATATCACTCTTAAGAAAGAGCACTGTCTTTCCACCATAGTCATAAACTTAAAGCTGCTCTAATGAATACTTATCCTCTGAAATATATAGTAAGCTTTTTGGACACACCAATATTTACAAAGGCCAAATCTTGCAACCAAATCACCTCATTCCAGTGGAATCACGGCGTTCAGAGGAGGCAACATTAACTCAAGTGAATGTCCCATGTAGCGTACAGTAAGGCAGCTTTTGGTGACCACATTCACAACTCCATAGCTTCCGCGGCACTGTGTCATCTTTAAGTGTACATGATTTGAAGCTAAGGGGTTAAAACCTGTAAACACACTGGTGCAGTCCTTTCAAGCGCACACCCCACTTAACAATCAAGGCAAAGACACAGCCAGGCTTCTGCATCACACCGAAGAGCACATCAGTCTGCACAGGACAGACAACCGTTACAGTTTCTGGTGTTTGAGCGTTGCTTGTCTGATTGAGGGTGTCCTCATACTTAATGCATGTGACACTTAATACAGACTAAAAGACAGCACAGGGTCGTCTATGTGTGTGCACGCCTGTTGCCAGTTTCTGCATTGTCCAATCATAAGAGGCTAATGTCATGACAATGAGATGTTAAAGTTTATAAAGGAAAGGCAGGGAAATTTAAAATAAAATGCATTTCATACTCAGGCAGTTGTGGATCATGTGACCTGGATCAGAGCCACTCATCTGGCAGGTTCAAGACTCTGGTTACACATAAACTGTGTCTTGTTGAATATGATTGGTTGAAGGTATGGAGTTCTCTTCCTCCAACCTTATGCAAAATGAATGTGTGGACCTCACAGAATGATGGCTCCATATAGTTAATACAAGCAAGACATGTGCACAAATGATGCGTCTGTTCTGTTCTATTCGTGATTTTACGAAATATAAGAAAATAACAACTGTGGCTAAGAGTCCTTTGTTTCATCTGAGTTCATTTCTTTGTTCAACAGAAAAGCACTAATTTCATTTCTTTGTGTTGATAATTTGGGATATAACCCGGCTGCTTTCATTATCTAACCAGTAACTCAACAACTAATTACACACACACACAAATTACCATACCCTCGTCCCTTACGGGCCTCTGTTCATGCTTCTTTCTCTGCCACTTAATTTTGTCCTTGTTGTTCTATTTTCGTATCTCTTGTCTTGTCATCCAGACCGTTATCTCATGAAGCAGTGTATCAGCTTATAATGTTGACTTTTTGGGGATATTTGAGAAGATATTTAAATGCCAGCTGGGCTTTATTATCTCAAGTGCACAGATTACTGCGGAGCATCCTTTTTCTGTTTTTATCATATTTTCTCCCATAATCCATCAGCAGCTGTGTTTTATCACTGCAGACGTAAACTTGAGAAACTTGAGATGTGTATCTTATCTGTTCAGCTGCTAACTTGGTGCAAAGACACAGACTCAACTTCTTCTTGTTTATTCCTGTACTCTGGAATATCACATTGAGATAACTGTGTCTGATGCTGCTTATGGTTCCCAGTCTGCCTGCATGTTAAACCATGAAATGACAACATCAAACAAAGGACAACTCGGATTCAGTGATCCATGCTGTGGATGCACTGTGCAGATATGTTGGGTAAATTTACCCAAATTATTACAAATAAATGATGACACTTTATTTCAAGTGCAGACTATTTTTTTCATTATATATTTATTTTATCTGTTTTCATTGTAGGCTACCTATGTTATTTGATATTTACCTGAAAGCAAGTTTGAGATTTTCAAAAATCATATAATGCTCGTATTGAGAGCTGCACATTTGAAAAAGCTGCAGGGGAAACGTTCTATGTTTATCATTAAACCAGTATATCATTATCATGAACACAAGCATGTGTATGTGTGTGTGTAAGTGTGAATGGGCTTATAAAGTGTGCTGACATCAGGAGGAGGCATGGGGTCAACACAGTAGGTGCAGCTTAAAAATAAACCCAACAAAAAATGTAGTCACTGTCCATGAATCATGTGCATGTCCCTCCCAACAGGGTTAATCAGAAAAGATAACTTTCACTCTCTCCATCCTGAGGTAGTGCTGGACTGTGTGAGTTGACGTCTTCATTGTTAACCACTATGAAAATCTATCTGACGCAACTCAAGCAGAAATCATGTTCATAGATGAGGTAATGTATTAAAGCTTCATTCATGTTATATTTGTCACGTTGGACGACTTCCTTCCTCTCCCTCGTTTCATCTGGTGTTTTCCATGTTTCCCGGGAAAAGGGGATGTGACGACATTGACGGGCAACATAGCAAAGAGTAAGCTGATTTCAGATATACAGGTCTGACACCTGTGGGGTCCAGCGTGACCTGAGAAGAAGAGGTGTGAGGTGCATGGTGGAGCGTGGAACTTACATCAGAGCCATAGTTGATAGCCAGAGTCTTCAGGGCCCAGGGGAGACCAAGCCCCACCAAGATGTCGAACACATTACTGCCAATGGAGTTTGACACCGCCATGTCTCCCATTCCTGAACAGACGGGCAGAGGTGGAGTTGTGATGCAACAGAAACAGAGGGGACAGGAAAAGAAAGGGACAGAGAGACAGCATGAAAGGAAAAGTGAGTGGGCAGCGAGGAGACAGGAAGGTACACAGGGGGTGTTGGGGAGGGGCTGCGACAGGTTGGAACAGAGGCAGGCGAGATCAGTGGGCCTATCCGTCCCACTGACGTCCCACAGAAACAGCGAAGCAATGGAGTGGCAGCAGCTACAAAGCGGAGGACGGACGACTAAACTGCGGTGGCGAGCGTGCGTCTCCCAGCGAGTCCCCGCACATGGGCAGACAGAGCCGTTTAAATATTTGATGACAGGAGCAAGAATAAACACGGATGAAAGGATGGAGGAAGGGACCCCGCCGGGCTGTCTTCCCTCACCAGCCCCCACTTCTCTTACAGCCTCACCGCAGGGATGGCAGAGGGACAGTGGAAAAAGATGACAGGTCCACAATCTTAACACCCCCACTTCTGCACACCCATCTCTATATCCATCCTCTCCTCCCCTCTTTGATAGTGGCTTCGCTTTGATTGTGTTGTTTGGCTTCCATTGAGCTGTGTGTGTGTGTGTGTGTGTGTGTGTGTGTGTGTTTGCTTTAAATGACAGCTAAGTAACTAAGTCATTTTGTGTGTGTGTATGTATGTGTGTGTGTGCATGTTTTGCTATAGTTGTGAGGACCAACTCTTGACAAATAACCTTTCTTGTGAGGACATTTTGTCTTGTGAGGACA
Source organism: Centropyge bicolor (assembly GCA_037975185.1). Classification (NCBI taxonomy): domain Eukaryota; kingdom Metazoa; phylum Chordata; class Actinopteri; family Pomacanthidae; genus Centropyge; species Centropyge bicolor. The sequence continues at coordinate 1,321,947 of JBBMOC010000057.1, read as the reverse complement.
TTTTGGTTTGGTTTTAGGGTTATCGTTACAATACAAAAAGTTTATGGTTTGGGTAAAGGTTAGGGTCAGACATTCAGTTGTGATGGTTAGGGTTAGGGTAAGGGGCTAGGGATTGTATTATGTCAAAGGAAGGTCCTCACAAGAATAGCGAAACAAACCTGTGTGTGTGTGTGTGTGTGTGTGTGTGTGTGTGTTTTCTTTAAATGACACCTAAGTAACTAAGACATTTTGTGTGTGTGTATGTATGTGTGTGTGAGTACCTTGTCGTGCCACTATTAGGCTGGCCATGCAGTCTGGGACGCTGGTACCGGCTGCCAGGAAGGTGATACCCATTATGACATCTGGGATTCCAAGTGTGAAGCCTATCACTGTTACCTGAGTGACAGAGACAGAGAGAGACAGCCTGTTGTGCAATGTCATTCATTTGGAGCCATGTTTCTGGCCATCTGATGAATGGCTCTAAATGAACCAACCACGTTCACCAGCAAGTTGCAGACTTTGCTGTTTAGCCTGTGGAGTACAGTGCTTCTTTTTTGCTGAAAACAAAGGTGATAATAGTGGTGAGACTGAACCAAAACAATGAACTGAACGATGCTAAAAAGCCATGTATAGCTGAGGGGACTACAGTGTTAACATCAGCTGTCTGCCAGTGTTCACATTACACATTTGACCCTTTGTTCAGGGCTTTTATCTTGACTTAAATACTCTGATTTTTCATAGCAATCCCGGATGGTTGCAGAAAAGACACAGATCCATACAGTAGGGAGACTCCTACAACACAGTATCTGATCATAAACAATGTAGCAGCATGGTGGTAGTTTTAGTTTACCAGCTCCCACTGCTGCTTTCTATTACCTTTAATCACACTATTAATGGTACTTCATCTTTATCTTTCGGAGCATTTCTCAGGGCGGCAAAAGAAAAGAATACAGCTGGTATTGATTTTGCCTGCAGTTTCTCATCCATCTTTTCTGGCTACATTTGTCAATGTGCTACTAAATTGCCCTTATTTAATGTTTTCACTGAGCAGCACACCTTCCTTACCTGCTCCAGTCTGGTTCTCTTTTTCATTCCATTTCAGCCAATTTTCAGTCATTTCATTCTTGTTCATGTGATTAAAGATGCTGTTAAATTTCACATGTTAATTTCTACTGGAGACATAAAGATGTAACTGACTCTACAGAATAGAATCACACATGGTACGGCCGAATATCATAACACTTAAAAAAAAAATGTTTCATCTAAATCTCTGCCCCTTCTTTCCTCTCCCCATGTCTCACCATCCAGACCATGATGTAGGAGAAGGTGGCGATCCACAGGGTGGAGGCGACGAAGGACAACATGAACCAGTTGTCCCAGCGAGGCGTGGAGCAGTTGGGGACGGTGAAGTACAGCAGCAGGCAGAGAGGCCAGGCCAGCAGCCACTTCAACTTGTTACACACACCGGCTGCCAACGCACAGGGCAAGACACAGTGTCGAGTGTCACACAGTTTCAAGATTCAAGCAAGTTTATTTTTGACTATAATGCTTTGAAATGTGGAGACTTATGAATGAATGTATGAATGCATTTGAAATGGATGCAGGTGTGATTCATGCAGCGCCACAGTATCTGATACACAGGATGTATAGAATTACAAAGTATGACACAAATTAACAAATGAATGGTTAAACACCAGTCATATGGGGGCGGGATTTAAAAATGGATACACATGAATAAATTGCTTCACTTGATAAACTGTTCTCAACTCTCAAAACTTAAGATAAATTTGATCCAAACACACTTGATTTGATAAGAATTACTCTTGCATCATCAACGAGAAAAATGCTTACACCAGGGACAGCTCTGAGAGATAAACGGCAAACAGAGCTGTGGTTCTGCTTTTGTTACTGTTTCATCTAAATAAGATAAAATTCAACAGCAAATTTATCAGATCACTTCATACTTTCATCAGAGATTTGTGATTACATTTTTGTTGCACGCTTTATTTTTTTCATTTAAAGTTATGAAAAGACTTTATCTGTGTTTAAAAAACTCTGAGGAATGCACTGATGGACGAGACTGTTGAGTAGAAAGTGAAGCATGCCTTGTCGAAATGATGTACCAAAAGTACACAAAGTAAACTCTCCCATATCAAAGGAACAGAGAAGAAGTACATAATAGTAGGCTGTCTACAGCATTGAAGTCAGGATGTCATTAGCTAAGCATGAAGGCTGAAGTCAGTGGGAAACAGCTGGTCTGACTTGGTCCAGCATTTAAAAAAAAATAAAGATGCCCACTAATAACTCTCATGAATGAACACATAACTCACTATTTCAGCCTGTAAAGATAGCAGTTGTCAGGAGAGTTATGTGCTGGAACTATTTCTAGCCAAACAACAGTTAGTCACCAAGACTGTGTGCAGCATGCTGGAGTCACTCTTGGAGAGAAAGCAAATGAACTATTCCTTTGAACAATTTGAGAATACATTAAACATATTCAAGAAAAGAGTGAAAACACATATAGCACAGATGCATCTCCAGCGGGTACCTGGGCACTGGAAGGGCACGAAGGGTCCGTCTCCGTCCTCTTCTTCTTCCTCTTCGTCATTCTCGTTGTTCTCGTTGTCCTCATTCTCCGTCTCGTTGCCAGCCTCCCGGTCATCGTGGCGAATGCTGACGCCCCTCTCAGCCCCAGATAGCCCATTTTCTATGCCCCGCCTGCTTCCTCCCTTCACTGGAACATCGGAGTCACCATTGGTCAAAGTCCGTGTGTTGATCAGACGCTGCCTCTGTATCACCAAGATAAGATGGAGACTTTAGGTATACGCTAATGTGGGTTACAGTTTAGAGTGTGTGGCTCTCTGTGGGTCATCTGACTCTAGGGCTGAACATTTTATTGTTTTTATATCAAAAGTGTGTTTTGAAAGAGTAGAGTGTATTTTTTTAAATTACAAGTGCTAAACATTTTGACTGTAAGCTTATATAATTGATGAGATGAAAGTTTAAATATCATTGGCTGTGACAACTGGCAAATTTACTCATAAGCTCATAATAAACTCTGTGTGCTGTTATTTACACTCAGCCAAATATTGTTGGTGGAAGAAGAAACATCATTCTTTCTGTTTGACAAAACAAGTAGTGGGCTGTTAACAAATGACCAACAGAGGGGTGAGGCTTTTTCTACTAACATAATGCAGGTGAATGTCTCACATGAACTTCAGACACCTAGAGTTTAAATGACAGACTGAACTGAGATTTCAGAAGTTCCTGTAAGACGTCAGATTGTTTTAAGCTTGTAGCCTCGACCTGAGACGCCCAACATTCAGGGCTGTGACGCAGCTCATCCTGTCTGTGAAGCCAATGTTAACATGAGCTCAAGCAGCTAGGAAGCAGAGCTGTCAGCTGTATCATTAGGTGTTATAACACTGTCAGATGTGACCTTCTAGCAGTTTTGTCATCATTACAAAAACTGGCCAAGCATTCAGCAATTCATGCAAGCATACATAAAATAAAGTACTTTAACTGTCTGACTGTAAAAAATTTTGTCTATCTAGACAGAAAAAAACTGTGTCCTGAGTGGTGTGATTATAGACGGGCTGCCATTATGAAACTGAAAACATACATTTTTCCTTTGAGAATGTTTTTTTGTCAAAACACAGCAAGCGACCTGTAAACATGGAGCACATACAGTATGGATGCTGTAGGAGATAAGAATCACAGTTGTTGGACTTGAAGGACTGATGAACAACTCAGTGTAACTTGAGGACTTGATGTGATTCATATTTGTAAAATAGCAAGTGAGATGGAGTCAGTTGTTGTCGCAGGTTTCCACATCATGTCTGTGAGAAATGTATATAAACACCATAGACTGTATAAAATATGGATGTAGTGTCCGTGACGTGCGTAGCCATCTTGGTAGCCTACCTCCGGTTACTCCAAATATGGACAGAGTGGTGGAGCGAGGGCGGAGCTGAGGCGGGTCCTAGGGGCTGGGTGAATGAACGCTATTGGCTGAAAAAAGCTGCTTTATTCGAAATAATCAAACTAGCTACGGCTAACCAGCTAGGTTAAATGCTAAATATCGTTGCTAGCCGGCTAACCCCACGACGATCTCTTTCCCAAACTCAGTGACTAGAATTAGCCGGGGTGACGCCCTTTAGAGATTGACAGCTATGAATTGTGCATAAAGATGTATGCTGTATATTTTAAACGAAAGCCTTATAAAAAAATTCGCCCCCCGCAGAGTTGTCATGGAGTAGAAAAACAGCTTATGAGACTAGAGCCATGTTTTGAACCAGGCTGTAAATATGTTTTTTTCTGTCGTAAAATCGGACATTTTAACATGGGGTTCAAATGTAATTGACTCCCTTCTGCGGCCTGCTCTAGTGGTTATTCGAGGAACTGCAGCTTTTTTGCACTTCCGTATTGGCTTCATTTTTCAGCGCCGGAGGTTGCCGCTTGATAAACACGTAATGCCAATAGTCTTGATGGTGGAGCTGATTTGTAGGCCGGGGCCTCTGTGCAGCAGCAGATTACCTTGTTAAAGAGGCTGTCTGAAACACTTTCCCCTCCCTGCACAAACCCACACTGCAGTCTGCTTCAAACTGGAAGTGGCAGCAATCTTTTTTTTCTCTCTCTTTTTTCAATCAAAAGTGCGGTTGTGGTGCGCCTGTGTGAATCCTTACCTCTGTGATGAGCATGCGGGAGGCCATGGTGAGGCGGGTTCTGGGGGAGAAGTGGCTGGTGATCATGATCCTCATGCCGGCCTCAGAGAAGGACAGCTGGTGGGGGTAGGCTGAAAGCAGCTCGTCCACCATCAGCACTGACGGCTTCCTGTGGGGATTCGCTGTAGGACACACACACACACACGTGATCACACAGTATACACACGCACTTATGAGCACAGGAGAACACATCCATCTACTATATTCTATACTTTGTAATGTCTGTGCAAGAACATATTATAGTTCAGGAGAGCACTATAAAATCCTGGATGATTGAGTAACTGAATGTGTATGAATATATGCAACCAAAGCAGTGATTCCACACATCTGATTGTACAACTCTGCAGTCAAGAACTGAGGTTTAAAGGAACAGTTCATCTTCAACAGCACTGTCACATCATAAATCAAATGTTAAGTATGATGATGGAGCAGGGTGACGTTTAGTTTATTTTAGCATACTGACTGGACGCAGTGGGAAATGGCTTAAATTAGTCAAAAACACATTTAACAAACACCTTTAAAGATCAGTAATTAATATGTATTTCTTTTGTTTAAGAGCTACACAAACAAAGAAATTGTCATTGTCGTTTGACATTTGTCAAGATGGAATTGTATATACGGGGGGGGGGGGGGTTGCAAAGTGTGGGATAGCGAGCCTCCCTAAAGAGAACTCAAAAGCATGCCGCCCCCCCTTTACCCCCCCTAATTATTATTACTATTATTATTGTTATTGTTGTCGCTTTGTATGTTCCACACAGGCTTAAAAAAGGTTTTAAACAATAAATGTTATACACATCTTTATTTTTGTAAACATCTTAAACATGTTTGTATGTTCTTAAAGATATTTTTAAAACATTTTAATCATCTGTCATCTGTGTGTGTGGACAAATATCTTTTTTTTTTTTTTTTAACACATTTTAACATCTGTATGTTTTCAGCATCTTTTTAAAACACATTTTTAACATCTGTATGTTTTTAACGTCTTTTTAAAACACATTTTAACATCATTTTTTAAACATCTTTTTAAAACACATTTTTAACATCTGCATGTTTTTAGCGTGTTTTTAAACACATTTTAACATCTTTATGTTTTAACTTTTTTTAAACACATTTTAGCATCTGTTTTTAGCATATTTTAACAGAGCTTTTTAATATCTTTTTGAATACAATCAATTTAAGGCCTCTTTGAGTTTACATGGTCGCATACTGTCGTTAGCTAGCACCTCTTTGCAGATAACACTCTGTGGCAGCGGAGCATCATCAGGACCAATACATGAAAAGCCAAACTTTAAATAATCAGGGTCATACTTGCTCCGTTTTCTGCTCGCCCCAGACTCTGTGCCCTCTCTCACTTTCACTTGAGATACTAAAAATCGATCCATCTTGTCTCTTGTCAGATGTTTACACTTTTTTTTCTTTTAGGGTTTATTTTTTCACTCGCCGCGCCTCCCCTGAAGCCCTCTGGCGCCCCCCAGGGGAGGCGCGCCTCACACTTTGAAAACCGCTGGTATATACAATTTCTTGACTAACAATAGTTTCTGGCCAGTGCTTCTGTGTGTCCAGCTGTTGAATCTCAGTTTAACAAAAAGCTCACCTTTCTTCAGCAGAACAGTGGTAGCATCGCAGCCGTCATCTAGCTCAGCGTTATTTGCCGCTCCGTTCCTCAAAGTGGGTGAGTTCTTCTTCCGCCTCTCCAGAAAACGAACAACGTGGGAGTTCAACCTGAAACAGACGTCAGGTAAAATCTAATTCGCTTACTCTAAACATTTAGGTACAGTATGAGTGAAATTGCCTCGTGGCTTGACTTTGGTATTTATCACAGTTATATTGAGCAGCTATGGGGCTCTGGCTAAACAACCTGCAGTTGTGTTTCAGTTTTTATCTGCTATTATATTTAATCTAGTCTTCATTTTTTCTTAATCTCTCTATCAATAGTAAATGGGGGCGGCTATAGCTCAGGAGGTAGAGCAGTTGTCAACCAGTCAGAAGGTTGGTGATTCAATCCCTGGCTCCTGCAGCCTATGTGTCGAAGTGTCCTTGGGCAAGATACTGAACCCCTAATTGCCCCCAATGGCTGTTCCATTGGTATGTCAATATACGTTGCTTTGGATAAAAGCGTCTGCTAAATAAAATTGTAGAATTGTAGAATTGTAAATACCACTATTCATACGAAGGCCACAGAGAATATTCACTGCTGATTGGCTGCATGGTGTGCATTATTAAAGCTCTGACATAGTGTCCTCATCAACAGTCGAGTTTAATATACATACGAAAGAAGGCCAAGGTTGACTCCAAAATTTAGCAGTATTTGCAAATTTGCTATGGTATACAGGGGTTAACCTAACACTAAATACCCTGCATGTGATTGGTCTATGAAAAACTTGGAATGCTCTAACTTAGCAAACTGCACACCAGTATGGCTCTACAGTGTAGGAGAGCATTCTGACTTATACTGAAATGCTTTGACAGGTTAATCACAATCAATCAGTATTAAGATTCATTACTTACTTCATGATCAAAATGTAGACGAAATACATCAGAATCAATGTGAGAGCTTCCCACCTGGAAACACAGTTTGGATTCATGTGAAAGATTTTCTAAATTTGATGCTGTAAGTGAATTTAGTGATTGTCCTGTCATTAATTATTATCAGAACTTAAAACAATTAGACTTACCAAACCACTTTTTCATCATATATGAACTGTATCATGGAAGAGGAAAAGGACAGAGCAGTGAAAATCATAGAATTGGATATGTAATTTATACAGTTGTTGAATACATGAAGGCATTATTACAGTTGGACAATCACATCATTAACATTGGTCGTTAGGTGAGATGATACAGTCTATTAATATTTTTCCACCCTTTGTATTTGCAATATCAATACGACTGTGTTTGTGTTGTATGAAGTTGCTCCTTACCACTATTAGAGCAGAGATAGACAAGGTGTAGTAGACAGAGTCTCTGAGCAGAGGCCAGCAGGACAGATGTATTGTCTGAGGGACACAGACAGAGAGTCAGACAGACAGAAAGACACAGGCAGACAGGGCGACAGTGTCCGTGCCTGTGTGTGTGTGTGTGTGTGTTTTGGTATTACATAACATGTAATCTAAGTATGCTTTTCTTTCCCTCGTGGTATTACAGCAGTGAACGGGACAGATATCATTTTCTGATTTTGCTGCAAAATAAATGCAGTTATGAGAATGAAAATTTCTACCCAATGTTTCTAATGTGAAGAAAATCCAAAATAAATATTCCATTTTTTTTTCTTTTTTAAAGAATAAACAGTGCTGGACACTTGGCATGAACATGTTTGCACAACTTCTGTCTGTCCTTGTATATATCATTGTGCTTGTGGATGCATTACTGTATAATGCTGTGTTTAAAATGCTTGCTAAAAGTTTGATTGAATGTTGGATGGAAAAATTGTTTTCATGAGAGAGACAAAGAAAAACGTCTTTGATATCTTTGATTGGTTTGTGTGTGTGTTTTGTACCTGTACAGCGAATATCCCACACACTCCAATAATGCAGAGAATGTTGAAGACGGCTGAGCCCACTATGGTGCCGACCCCGACATCGCCTTTAGTGATGAAAACTCCTGTACAATACAACAGATACACAAACACTGATTAGTGCACATGAAAAAGTTTTTTTTTTTGTTTTTTTTTACATTTTGGGAATAAATCCTGTTTGTTTTTCTGATGATACTGACATGGTTCCATAAAGTTAGTTTAGTTAAAGAGCCAGCTCATCTTCAGTGGTTTGGTTTTATGATGCTATATTAGCCAATAACAAATTATTTTATATTTTTCATTACTTGATTTTTTTGATTGATTTTAATTTTTTTTTTAGTTAAATTTAAGAAAAGACTAAAGACCCAGCTCTTCACTGAACACCTTGGCACTTCATAAACTCCTATAAAATGAACACACATACACACACACAAACACACACGCAAAAAAAAAAAAAAGTCTAATTGTATGTTGCAATGTATGCCCCCCTCACTGCCTGTAGGCAGGCCCTATCTAACTTGAACCTTGATTTTTTTTTGGCACTTATCCAGGTTGTTTTCGCCTGACTAGATCCTTGCTTGTTTTGTATTTACTCTCAGATGTACGTCGCTTTGGACAAAAGCGTCTGCTAAATGAAATTGTAGAATTGTAAATTATTGTAAGCCACAATACATATTTATCAACCTTGATGTCAGATTTTTACAGTATAATGGAAAGAGTAAAAAAAAAAACCTACAATTGTCCTTCAGTTAGTTGAATGTGATCACAGGAAAGGTGTGTGTGTGTGTTTATGTTTCTCACCGATGACAGAGGTGAAAAGCTCAGGAGCTGAGCTGCCTGCTGCCATGAAGGTTGCTCCTGCAACATCTTCACTCAGCTGAAGACGCTGGTTGAGAGAAGATAAAAGAAAGAAAGAGAGAGGGTCTTCTTAAGATCACATCACAAAGCATTGCTTAGAGAGTTCTTGTGTCATGATGGAAACTCAGCAGAAGTGCAGCAGCAACCTGCCCTGTTTTCTTACCTCACAGAGTTTCTCTAGTGAGGGGACAAAGTAGTCATCACACACCAGTGCCAGAGCGTAGAACATGTAGACCGCCTGCAGGGGCCACACACACACACACACACACACACACACACACACACACACACACACACACACACACACACACACACACACACACACACACACACACACACAGGGGTAAGGAACAATACATATACAAGTGCCCAAGACACCTGTGCAAAAACATTCTTCTCATTTTACAGTGGAATCACAGGCTCCACCATCATTCACCTGATGTTAGGTCTGATGGAAACCACTGTGAATTCCCCATACATTATTAACCTTTCCTCTTTGGGAGAGAACCTTAACTAGTTAATTTATCATAGCATAGCATAAAGACTGAAAGCAGGGAGAAACAGTTAGTGTGGATCAGTCCGAAGGTCAGAAATCATGCATCATGTATTCACATTTATAGAAAACTTGATAATGTGGGAAATGCAGCAATATTTAGATGAGAGGACCGTTACCACTCTAATGTCTGTGAAGCCACGTCAAGCAGACTGGAAGCAGCAGAACCTATCCTGGCTCTGACCAAAAGTAACAAAATCCCTCCCCCAGCACCTCTAAAGATCACTAATGAGCATGTTATATCTGGTTTGTTTAATCCATACAAAAAACATCAAGTATAACAAGAGCAAATCACCATGATATGGACGAAGAGAGCAAGATTGGAAAACTCCCAAAACAAGACAAAGAGACAAGAGACAAAAAACTAAAGCAATTAGGAAATAAAGTATTTCGACAAGAAACTCAGAGAAAAGACATGCTGTTAACTTTTGCAGATGAGGTATCAAGGGGCTGGCAATATAGTGGATAAATATGTTTGAAGAAACAGCACACTGCTTTTACAGTCAACATACTTGAGACAAACTGAAACAGCTTCAGAATTGCATCAGAACTTTTTTTTTTCCCATTTTGTTGTTATAGGTATATGTTGATATGAATGCAAAATTCCTGGATGAACAGACCAGGCCTCCACAAATAGAAATGTAATTCTGGGGAATGATGTAACCTCAGTTTGCCATGTCGAGCAGTTTTTGGTGTCTGAATCACAAGACAGCGTGTCCTCACATCACACATAAGCCTCTGCTCAACATCTGCCAAACACTTGCCTTCCTTCCACCACACTGGCAGCAGCTGGCTCGGTGGGTGGCTGCTCAGTGCGGTCTGTGTGTGTTAGTCAGTGTGGGCGTATAGTGAAACTCACTTTTCTCCGATTATTCTTCTAAAATTGTGAATGAATATATTTTTGTTACAAATCAATCAAATTCAGAGAAGTAAAGTGGTGAGTATGACATGACTCTGTTGTTGTGTGAACAAGATTTATGCTGTGTAATCGTACATTATGCTGATTCACCAAGGCCATGTTTGTCAGCCACCTTCGTTCACAACAAGTCTTTATTTGTGTTAGCCATCATTTGAATACTGGCCTTTATTTGAGAATTAAGGGCAGCTTGGAATTAAAATTGTTAATGGGCTGCAGGTCACGATAATTTCAGGGTGGGGATACATCCAACGTGTCAGGCTTGGTCTAGATTAGGTTTGATTTGCCGCTGCATGAAAAGCTCTAAAGACACATCTGAAAACTGATGAAGCCCTGGTGGGAAAGCAGTAATTATTCTCCGTTTGGAATCACTTTTCAAACTGTGTTTTATTGTACCTCAGTGTCCTGATATCCCTCACAGATCTTTTCAGTTATCTTCAAGTGATATATAATTGCCTTACACCTATGCAAATGATGAATGCAAGAGCTGCTTCACAAACACTGGTGGCTCTCAGTAAGTGTGTATATACAGTGGTGCAGGTCACACTCACACAGAGGACGTGCAGGCCCACAGCTCCTTCAATGCGCTCCTGGTTGGTGAAGTAATCCCTGGGGAACTCATGGATTGCTGCAGAGAAAACACACACACACACACGGAGAAAGGAGACAAATTTGAAACATGATTAACTGTGGTGAGAAAGGAAGATATCCTGAGGGACTCATCTGAGCAAACATAGAAAAATAAAGCAATCAATAATATCTATGTGACAAGTACAGACAGAAGTCAAAGGCCAACTGAATTTAATATCCAGTAATAGGAAGAGGCCTAAATGAAAAAGCAGTGGCACTACAATGAATTTAAGTTAAATCAAATTAGACCCATCCACCAGGTCCACAAGAGAAAAAGGAATTTGATTCCTGTTTGAAAGCTTGTCTCCTAATGGCACAAACCTGTCATCAATTGCTTGTTTCAGCTTGATGAATATCACCTGTTGAGGAAGAGCATGTTCATGGTGTGTTTTCATAATGTTATCACTGGCACAATCACTGCTTTGAGGCCACATATTCTGCTCTGTTTGTAGACAAGTTTCACTCACAAAAATATTAACCAGTAAAGAGAAAGAATTTAGAGTTTGGTGGACTCAAACAGGGACTGCACTCTTTACTAAGATAAGATAATCCTTTATTGATCCCCAGAGGAAAATTCAGGTGTTAAGAGCAGCACAAGGACAGAATAAGTATAGATAGAGAAACTAAACTAAGAATTTACTGAAAATCTATAAAATAAAAATAGGAAAATAAAAAATAGAAACTATACAAGAAATTAGTAAATTAGAGCAGTACACACACAGTACACATCAGATAACAGTGTACACCAAAATATCAATAATATGATTATGTAATTATACTTGGAGTTGTCCATGTTACTACTGAGATATGATGTATCAATGAAGAGTGTGATGTTTTTACTACTAATGATTCAAATCACAGCTTGATTGGAAACGGAGCCCAATCTGCCTTTGCATAGATTTAGAGTCACTCCAGTTCAGGGTGCATGGCGAAATAAAGTACTGAACCAAAGAAGAACGCACCGAAGAGTTTGAATCCAGCGATCCACACGTGCTCAGCGTGAAGCAGCCGGCAGTGGGATATCACTCCAACACCGCTCTGTCCCTCCATCCTCGACCCAACAAAGGTGACACCGTGAATTCGTCACTGCCGCTAATCACAACATGCCAAAATATGCCATATACTCATTCACAGCCATCATGTGCATTTCCTGTTGTATATGAGTCTGCATGTGAGTGGGCAGGCTAAAAATAGCCTCAGTCCAGTCTGACTGTTTGTGTGTATGTGGGATTTGCTTTGCTTGCTGTGTGTGTACTGTCTGTGCGCTGTGAGTACGTGTGTGTGTGCGCTCTCTCCTGCTGTATGTATGTTTACCGTGTGTGTGTTTTGTGCGCGCGCCGGCGTAACGTGAAGGCAACCCAATGTGCAGTGACATTCTGTCTCTCAACAGCCGAGAGCTTGTGAGTCAGGCGGCTTTGGCCTCAGCCTGCTCTGTGTGGCCCAAACACAACACGGGCCCGTCTGCTCATAGGAAGTGACAGCAGCACAGAGAGAGAGAGAGAGCGCAGACGAGGGCAGCAGGCAGGGAAGCAACACAAAAAGAGACAAAATGAAGAATCTGACGTGATGTGGAGCTGCCATTGGAAAAAGAGTTCAAGTGTAAGGAGAAAGGCAAGGCCAGAGCTTGGAATAAATAAACAGACCTTTACCTCTTAGTCACACATTTCAATCACAACGATGGGAGATCCACGACATTTTTAATCCAACATTAATTCCTAAATGTTTTCACTTGAATGCTCCTCAGTTTTCTTCTTCCACTTACTATGAATGGATAGTCTCAAAAGCAAAGCATTATGGGTTTCATCCTACATCACATTCCTGCTGTTGAGAATAAAAATGTAAAGATGATGACCACATCTGTTGTTCGCTCAAAGATTGCTACAAAGCAGACTGGCTCATTGATTTGCATCACTGTCGGCAATCAATTAATGTAACTAAACCATTTTAAAGCCAGTACAAACAATATTCCTCAATCTGACAAACAATTTGTTGTCATTGCAATATAACATTGTGACTGGAGAGAAGGCACAGAATCCAACATAGAGCGCTCACACATAGACTGTATAGTCTCACAGTCTGCAACAACTGCACATACAGTACAGGTGTGCATGCTAATACTATGTGGGCATGTCAAATTTACACACACAAGAAAATATATCTGTACATAACACGATAACTAACACATCTGGGTCTGCTTGCTTCATCATTCTCAAACATCTCCTCTACTAGAGAATGATAAATCGTAAGAGCCATTCATTTCTAGTGGACATTTGTATATGTTTCCATAAATGACATCATCTGGATGGGTTTTGCGTCATTTTGTCCAAATAGCAAGTGTCAACAAATGCAATCAATACTGAGAGCATTTTTCATCACAAACCTTTCAGTAACTGTAACATTCTGACCTGTCCTCTGCTCACCTTTAAGCCAAAATTATGTTTTCAGTATCTACAAGTGTGGAGGGGTCTTGTTATGTCATCACAACGTGTACCTGTAGGTTCTGTGTGGACTTCTGTAAAATTAGTTGTGACCGCATGGACAATGTTAGGAAAAACAGTCTGCACATGTGTGGAAAGCTCAGATGAACAGCTCAGATGTCAAATGTAGAGTCAATCAGTGAGTGAGAAGTGTTTATCATGTCTGCTGGTAAAAATCTGTCAGAAAAAAAACAACAAACTGCTTCAGTGTCTTTCAGTGGAATGTGTTTCCCACTGAACATTCACCGGCCAGACAGCCTGTGCCAAGAGTAGTGCAAACACAACACACACACACACAAAAACAAAGAAACATGGACGGTAACAGAGCCAGCACCATGAGAACTTGCAGGGAAGAAAACAATTATGTTCAGTCTCTGTATTGTCTCACATCTGACACATATTGTATGCATATTCATACACACAGCCACAATTATACGAACCAAAATACACACACACAAGCCTGTGTACAAGCTGATGCGACACCTCTTTAGCCGTCTCCACAGCACCAGCGACAACAACAATCTCAGCCTGTTGGCGTGACTGCTTCTTTTGGACTGTGCATGAGGAGGCTCTTTGTTTTCAATTCACAGATTAGGGGCTCACTGAAAGTGGCCAATGCAGGCATGGACATAGGCCAACACTGTTTCTACAAGAGATGTGTGTGTGTGTGTGTGTGTGTGTGCCTCTGTAAGTGTGTGCATATGTCTGTGTGACGGGCCATCACGACAAAGCTGTCCTTTCTTTTTCCACGCACCTCAACCTGGCACTGACACAGGCGCTTCCTGAGAGAAGGATGGGCAACATGCTACAGAATACCTCCTATTCAAACCATAGACTGTATGATTCAAACACACAATCAGACAAACAGACAGAGGTGTGGAGTTCTGCTGGACCAGCAAGTTGGTTTCCAAAAGGAGTAACTCCATCTTACCTGCTTCTCTCCATAACCAGAAACCATAAAAGGTATTTTAAGACTGAACCTCAAGTTGTCACAGAGAAACATTTGGCTTACTTTAAAGAAAAAAAACAAAGCTCCAATGGGAAGATATGGGTGTGATAATCCTGTTTGATATACTGCACAACACAGTAGAGCGATGCTTACCCAGATTCATTATTTACGTTATTTATTCTTTAATCAGGCCAGTTTCTAATTCAATACATAATTTTAAGAATTTTAGACTCAAAATGTCGTCCATCAGCTTGTGTTCAGAAAACACTGAAAACTTTGGCTTGATTTGTTGTTTTCTACAAAATAAAAAAGAAAATACATGAAAACAGACAAAATATAATTTGCAGGAAAAAAAAACCTTTATATTTTGGAAGTTATTTTAAAAAGTATTGTTCAAGCATTGGTAGCCTAGTTCGACCTAACGCATGGTATGAATTCTTTGACCATTGGACATCTTGAGGTTTGTACATGCACGCACGTCATATGTGTATGTGCAGCATGTTATACAGGATTTATGCTACTGATGCCCTCTGCCATTCTGGATAAAAGCCTCTGCTAAGTGCTTAAAATGGAAATGTCAAAATGCTTCCTCCATGTCAAAAATAATCAGTGCTATATGAGCATCCATCATGATTTAGGATTAAACAGGCCCATATGGTGGCCGGTGGTTGGGCCGGCCTAACATCAGCACCGCACTGACGTCACCCCCTCACAATCACTAATCTTGTTAAATATTCTGTGAAAAAAATGGATGTCAAACAGTGATTGAGACAAAAGCGTTGCATAATCTCTGGATTTAGAAACAGAAAAAAAAAATCAATATGATTTACAGCAGCGGGTGCATTAAAGTTGTTTCTGGAAATGTATAATCTGAGTTAGCTGGTATTTTGTTGGGTTAAGTGCAGCCTGCAGCCTCTCTCAATAGCTTTATACAGCATAGGATGAACAGAGCAGAAAACACAAGAGGATGGACAGACTGCCATCAGTCTGTATTAGACCAGTGGAGTCCTCAGTGGCTTCAGCCGAACATCTGGAGAGGCCCAGGACAATATTTGCATTTACTCAGAAGTAGAAAACTGTAGCAGGAATCAAATCTTCCTTCGATTCAGAGTTTTAAAAAGTGATAAGAACATGCATGTAAGGATATATCAAATGTGGTGGTGACAAGCAAAAGAGAACATATTCCCTCCATTGNTAAGCGCTCTGCCGCTCCAATAGCAACAAAGACACACACAGAAAGAGAGAGAGAATCCTCCAAATCCTATATCTCATTAAAGGGATCTGAGGAGGCCGCTGTGTTTTAAGAGCAGCAGAAAAGATGCTGCTTTATGCAGATGACAGATGGCTTTCCCTTCATCTATGACAAAACATGCTGAGCATCTGTTGTGATGGACACATACACACACATATGAACACATGCAATGTGTAGAGAGAGAATGCTGTCAGAAACACACAATGGCCACTACAGCCCCGCTGTCACATGAAAACCATGTATCTCTGAAATGATAACTCGTACTTTTGAGTTTATCAGTGGGTTTAACATGTTTTTTAGAAATAGGATCAAAGGTTTATGATTTTTCTCAAGGGAGCACAAAGAAAAGAGTAACCTAATCCTAACTGGTCAGATGAGTGAGGGAGTTAATCGTCAGTGTGTCATTGGTTTTTGCATTGAGTTGTTCCCCCTAAAACTGCCAATAATTGCCTGTCAAAAATCAGTACTGTTGTGTAATAAATAAACTTTCAAGAGAAATTAAGGAAATCCATAAGTTTAGAGTTAAGAATGTATTTTGCTCTGCAATCAATAAAATTAATTAGTTTATATGTATAAATGGATACAATCGTATAAATACAGAGAGGCAGATGTTTAAATGCTGCAGCTTAGAACAAGGCAATAACATAACTTAAAGGTTCCTGCAGTCTGAAAAAGGCTGAAGCTCCAGCTTAAAATGCCTTTTTACATTGAAAGATAACATCATTCACCAACAGCTGCATCCTGTCCTTCTATGCCAGTGCTTCTTTCTTTGATCATCATTTTCATATTTGTTCAATGTGTTACTTTTTAAATAAATGTTTAAAATGTTCTGAAGTTCTAATCTAAAAGTTCTGTTGAACATGTTTCAGTTCCTCGCTACAGCTGTACACTAAATTCAAATTCACACAAGACAGCTCAAGATAAGTTCGGCTTGCCACGTGGCTACTGGGCAGCAAGAGGCTTTCAGCAGCTCTGCACCTGCAGTGATCACAGGATTCATACAGGAATGACCAGAAATGTTACACCCATATGTGCTTACAATGCAGAGGCCTGGCTACACAACACAACCAGGACTACAGATCTGCTGTGGATCTGATGAGGATGGAATAATAGAAGTGAAGAAACTAGACAATCACTTTCATGTGGAGCAACAGTTTGGACCATGAAAATCATGCTGAGATGAGAAATGATTGTATTTTAACCTGAAAATCTCACCCACATAATCCATGTTTGCTTTGCTTCCTACTGACACAGTATATTTGACAGTATTTTTTGAAGTTCCCTCCCTCTCTGCCACACACACACACACACAGCATGCCACTGTCCCAACCCTAAAGATGGCAGTTTAGTGCATTAGGAGGTAAGCGCAGCACTAAGGCTCAGACCCTGACAAAGTACCATTCTGACATTGTGCCATTTAGGTTCAGTGTTTAACACAAACAGACTTTGCCTCATGTATTTATTCACTAAAGTGAGCGGCTTAAGACAGACCCAGTCAGCACGCCATGTACATGTACACAGCAGCGGGTATGAGGGAGAAATATGATGTAAGTTTAAAAAGCTCGACCCTGTGGCCTTACGCCTGCTAGTGTTTAACAGTTTAGTGCATAGGAAAGCATGCAACTACACACACAAACACACACACACACACACACACACACACACACACACACACACACAGACATACAACCGACAGCATGTGGTTGCATTTAGTTTCTGCCACAAGTGCTTATAAGTAAGTGGGTGGTATTACCTAACACGTCGGACATTCGTCAGTGGGAAAAAAAAGTGCAGAAATGAGAGAAAATGAGGGGGAAGCACGAAGAGAGGTCGACTCTATTTACAACAGTTTCCTATAAATCACCCACTAACATCAGTGTTGAAAAGATGCAAATAAACATGTCTTCATGATGACACTTTCGTTTTAAATAACTTTCAAAGGAAATAGTAAAATGAAACAAAGCAAGGGAAACAAAATGGGAGGACAAGAGGATCCGGAGAACAGGTCAGGAGAAGGGACTGTCCAGGTTGAGCTGTCCTCTGCTCTCGTCCTCTCTAAACTGGTCCTGCGAGTGTCTGCAGCCTCAGGCCACAATTAGCACCAGAGGTGGCTCAGTGAGGGAGTTCACACTCGCCCACCCTTGAGCAACAGTAGCAGGCCAACTAACCTCAGTAGTGACGTGCCCTTTGCTGTGGCCCTTTGATAAAACTGAACAACTTTGTCTTGCTTTAATGGTGTTCAGTCTCACTCACATTCAAAACAATGTGTCATGTATTAGATTGAATGAAGAGACCTTTAATCATCATTTTTATCACTTATAAAAACACGATACCTCCAGAGAGTACATCAAAAACCCGAAGGCCAAAGTTCCAAAGTTCATTTGTAGAAAACATAAAGCTGAACTAATTGTCATCCAAACCTTCCTCAGCTCAGTGTCGCATTTTAGCATCTTTTACCTCAGTGTTTTGGTTTTACAGCACACAACTTTACTTGGGTTGCATTTTCACTCTCATCAACATTGTTTCAACCCACAGCTGGCGGCTGTTTCCAGTTGGATTAAACCCACTGTACACGACTTGTCCAGATTCAAACAGCAGACAGAGAAAGTTAGTGGCAAGCTGGTGAACATGGTGGAACATTAAGCAGCAATAGAACAAGATATTGTTGGTCGAGAACAAAACGGTGTATGCAGGAAAGTGAGTAACTTGTATTCATCAGGTGGCCAGAAACACAACTTTAATGCTCATGTTGCTCTGGGTCTCTGTGTCCACTACAATTTGATAAGACGCTAATGTCAAAGTTGTGTTTACAGCTTGTTGCTGGGCCAAAAGGGCCCAAGATCAAGATTAATTAGGTACAGCTGATAAAATCTGCCACCCTTGATGTTTGTCATTTCAAACAGCCAAACTGACAGTCAGGTTACCCCTTTATCAGGCAAGTGACTGTTTTCGGTCATTTCCACATCCTTTACAAAAGTGAAAAATTGTGAAAAATGTTACAACAGTAATATTACTCCAAAAACACTCTAAGGTTGAATTTTTGAATTTCAAAGTATTTCAATGAATGCCCTATAAAGGGTTAAAAATGACTGACCTGCTTGTTGAATGAGTTGTATGTTGCTTTTTGCTATTGAAAAAGCATGGAGAGATTGTTTCAGATAGACATTTAATGAAGCCTTATTTTGTTTTGTTAGTCTCTGATTATAGTTGAATTAGTTTCTCACACTTCACCTCAGAGGGAAAAGACAACATAATGAGCAAAACACCAATCTTTTGGACTACAGGCCTTAGGTCCACACTCTGCCCTCAGATCTTTTCCAAGCCTCCATGAGTGAAACAGTTCAACCATATCAGATTAAGACATGACATGGTTTCATATTGGGACACATTTGCAATCAATCACCCTCCTCTCCTCAATGACAAATTCATCACTGCGACAGGCTTTTAACAAGCCCTGGCCGGGAATAGGTTTTCTATCTCTCTGTACGCTCTGCTTCAGAAAGAACTCCAGGGACACGTCATATTCAGGGAAACACATCTATTTCTAACTCGTGGGGCCAAGTGGAGTGATATCATGAGGAGAAAGAAAAAAGAAGGTGCAGGGGAGGTTTATATCATACTGCACAGGGTCAGATCTGGCTCAATGGGTAATCATGTCTGAATGTATATGTGTATCAAGACCTGTATAAATCCCTCTGAAGGAGGTGATTGACAGCAAGAGCTACCTTTTGTTGCAGATGGAGAGAACCACACACTGAAAACTTGTTGGTTGTGCATGTGTGTGCTATTTCCCAGCTAAAGGTTACATGGTAATACTGGCATTTAATCAGTGAGGCAGCAAACGTGGGCAGCAAGAAATCAGATTATGACCTGCTCTGACCTGGGACTCACATTATACAGGATAGAAATCAATATAATATTTCTTCACCTGTGGATGGTGGAGTGTGCATGGTATGTGTCCAGTATATTTCCTTACATTGTGTTGTTATCACTGTTGCATTTATGGCTGTTATGCCTTATCTTTTCAGTCCAAATAGTGGAATTCATAGAGCAGGTCCAGCCTTGTCAAAAGTCAAAGTCACAATAAACACAGATTTAGTGATTTCCAGGTCTAAAGAACTCTCAGCTAAATTTGGTTCTGAAGTTTTTTTAATGTCCAGGTTGCATATAAATACCTTTGAAAGCCACATCTGTGTCTATATCTGTCTTTAACTGACTATGTTTCTGTGTCATAACCACATGTTAAAATACAAAATACAAACATGGTAGTTGCTCTGTGAGGCCGTAGTTATGCTGAGCGGTGCTTTAATGCTAACGTCAGCAAGCTCCCAATGACAATCTCTACAATGATGTTTAGTTAGCAAGAACTATTACTCTGTTCGCCATCTCGTTAGTCCTCGTTAGTATAATGGACAGTATCTCTGCCTGTCACGCAGAAGACCGGGGTTCGATTCCCCGACGGGGAGACTTGACTTTTTCTTGTGAATTTCCCCACTGTGGGACGAATAAAAGCTTATCTTATCTTATCTTATCTTAACTTGTCTTATCTTTGCTAATTACCACTAAACTCCAGTAAGCTGAGGCTGATAGGATCATTAGTTTTGCAGGTATTTGTTCATAAAGTTTTTGATATCTTGAAATTTTGACCAAACTCATTAGAATGCATTGCCTGGCAACCACAAGTGCAGAGGTTAGTTGGCCTGCTACTATAGCTCAAGGGTGGGCTAGTGCGAACTCGTCCCCCCCTCCCCCAACTGAGACACCTTTGGTGCTAATTGTGGCCTGGGGCTGCAGACACTCACAGGAACAGTTTATAGAGGGAGAGAGCGGAGGGCAGCTCAACCTGGACTGTTCTTATCTTCTGGCTTTCCATTTATTTCTTTTATTAATCTTTCTCTTGCCTTATTTCTGTTTTTCCTCATGTGTTTTCTCACCATTCTCTCTCCCATCCACACATTTTAGGCAATAACTGGGTGTTATACTAATAAATTATTTTAACTAATTCATCTAACAGCTACACTGTTTTCTGATCTGCTCTTGTTGCAGATTAATTCATTTCTCCGGCTGCAGTATTTTAAAGTAATATCTGTTCAAGAAAAAAAGGATCAAACAATATTCCAAATGTCATTTCAGACCTATTTTCATCACAAAACAAAATTTTGTGGCCAATCAATACTTGACCTGCATTTACTGGGTGTCAAACCCCATTTCTGATGTTATTTAAAGCTGCTATTATTTCCAGTAAAAATACGTGCATCTGGTTCCTTTATGGAGGCAATCTCCTCAAATAAAAGCTGAATCTCTAATCATGTCATGGGTGTGGGTGCCATGAACAAATAAAAGCCAGTCCCAAATATAGGCCTGGAGAAATAAGCAAGTGTGGGTAAATTACTGGTGCTTACCTTATAATGTGTATGTTGAAGTAGCGTAATGTAGAGAAAGAAATTCTCCAATATAATCATGCTATTTTCAAACAACCTTTCTTTTTTTAGATTCCTCATTAAAAGTGTTACTGTCACACTTTAAGTACCATATGGAAACTGTGCAAGTCATCTTCCGGAAAATGTTTCACCAAAAAAGCCTTATTGAGAACTGACCTGTTGAGGAAACAGTTTAGGCTGCCCACAGGTTGTCAGTCTCTCACCTTGGCCCTCATTCCATTCCAAACATCCTTTATGTTGTCCTACGCTGTTCCAGCATCCTCCATTAGGAGTCCTCACACTTCTTCAGCTTCTCCCTCAGGTCATGCTGTATGCTTCTTCATGGCTTATTGTTAGGGAAGCAGCGTACAGTCCAGGCTGTTTGGTGTGTGTTCGCAGAATTTGATCTATTCTGTGATGCAGTTTAGTTCAGTTCAGTGTTATGTCGTGGATATCCTCCCTTTGTAGCACACAAAGTATATCCCAGTATGTGGACTCAAAACAGTCCTGCAGGGCCTCATTAGCCATTAGCTAGTGCCTCCTGAGTCTACCTCCTTACAGTCCTTGTGGATACAGGCTGCCACAGGACTACGTAAGTATTCTGATTCTCCAGCTGAAACTCTCTCAATGCGTAAAACAGACGTATCCCAAAAGCTAGGAGTTCAATGCAGAGCCACAGAAATGTTCATTCACATTAACATGTCCAGGATTGCACCTCTCACTCACATCCAGTCATTATTATCTAATCCTTTATTGTTGCTGATGTTGCTGATTGCTGTTGATTGTTAGTTGAGCGGTCTTTATGTAGTTAGAGAATTTATGGGTCACACAAAAGTTAAGAGGTAGGGAAGGAAAGAGAAGGCATTTTTAGGGACCAGGAACACAACATATGTCTCAACACAGCATGATGTTGCTGTGTTAATAATTTCCAGTGTTAATGCACCGCTGTCATGGAGCTCCATATCAACAGTGCTCTGCAGCTGAGCCCAGCTTCCCTCTGCCGCTGCTCTCTGTGCCACAGGGAGACACAGTGTGTAGATATGCAGATGTGAGTGATGCAGAATAGAGGCAAGGAGGTGATACAACAATGGTGACGACTAGCAAATGACAAACTGTCGTGGCTGAGAGAATGATTTAGTACTTTCACACACCACACACACACTGCAAGTGTGTGTTCACTAGACACAGGAAGGTAATCCAGGGAAAAGCTGTGAAAGGGGTTGCTAGTGAGCATGCCTCGGCTGTTTTAGCAACCTTGGTTTTAATGTGACACATCTGTGACTTCTGACCCATGAAAGAGTCAGACTCTCTGCATATTAACACATGACTGGATATCCAAAGTATGTACTGTATGTGACTGTCCACTCCAAGCCTGCCTTCTGTCTTCAGCTAGAGCAGGCATCTTCTGCAAAAGTACTGTAAGCAGCACTGATAGAGCATTCAGGGGTTAGATGCCTTGCTCAGTTTAGTCTGAAACAACACTGCATCTTTTATCTTCTTCTATCTTTTTTTTTTTTTTTAAGCAAAGAGAACCAAACATGGGTATGTCACAGTGGCTTATCGGTCTAATATATTTAACTACAACATCCCTTGTCTCTCTACACATCTGCAGTCTATCAATCTACTGTACACTATAGGAAATAAATGCAAAATAAACCTAAACAAGGTAGTAGAGAAACAGCTGCCTATTTACACATTCAGCAGACATGAAGCAACAACAGCATTCATCCTGGGTCATATCTGTGTCCATCTGATGAATGTAAGCAATAGTCTCCCTTATTTTAGCTCTGTTTTGTTCACCAGCTGTGTTTGGACAGTTAGTATGCTGTGAGTTTAACAGAGCTTTTAGCTGGAAACAGTTGCCTACTGCTGGAAATTAGGTTGATGACAGCGCAGACACTGAACCAAAGCAGTAAAATTTGAAAAAAAAACCACAACAAAACCCCAAACTTTAATCTGAAAGATGCTGAAACACTCCACAGAGCTTGGCGAACTGTCGAGTTAGGTAATAATTCTCTGTGGGTTTGTCAAAACCAGCAGCACTGTTCACATTTCTGCACATCTGATATCTTTATCCTGTCTGTGTGTCCTGGGAGAGGGATCCCTCCTCTGGTACGCTTCCTGAGGTTTCTTCCTTTTTCCCCCATTTAAGTGTTTTTGGGGAGTTTTTTCTGATCCTGATCCAGGTTTCAAGGACACAAGATGTTGTGTGCTGTGCAGATTGTAAAGGCCCTTGGTATTTGTGATTTGTGATTCTGGCCAATAAAAATAAACCTGACTCGACATTACACATAGTTATTTGATAAACATACAACAACCTATAAATCTGTAAGTCTCTTCCATGCTTGTCACCATTTTTATGTCATTATCTTTTACATAGTTTGGTAACTAGTGATGTAGATTTGTAGCGATGAAGATAACATCTGCCCGCTAGACTCTTATTTGTCAAAAACAAAGCATCACCTCACTTACTTGAATGACAAATAGGATATAGTCTCTAACTATGTGATTACAGCATTATCCTAAGCATTCAACAAAAAAACATAAATAAATAAATAAATTAAGAAAATACTTTTCATAATTATTACTTCAGTATCTTGTAATTGCAACTTAACATCTCATAATTAAGCGAAAAAGACCCCATAATTATCTGTCTGTATAATTACAAGGCATGGAAGCCATAATTAGAAGGAGATATTTCTTTGGTGAATGCAATGTGCCTGTCCCTATGTTTCTAATTCTTCTGATGACATAACAGTTTATAAAAAAGGAGGTGTAATACCTTGCAGAATGCTAAAGCCAGAATAGTCAAATTCTTCACATAATGACTGAGATTCAGTTTTCGAATAAGATTAAATAAAGCTATCAACCCCCAACTCTTGGTTCAATCAGTTATGAATAAGGAGCTTTTTTCAATCATTTCTCCAACTTCCTGCGTTCTGCTGTATGTTGTACAGTCCTGTGCCTCTCTCTCAATGCTTTGCACATGTGTTAATACCATAAAATCAACAGCACAATCCTCCTTCTGACCAACAGGGAGATTACACATGCCCTCTCTTTAGCATGTGCCCTCCTGACATGGAATTTACTATCCTCTTTGTACCATTATCGTCTGTAGAGCTCCGTAAAGCTCTGCACATGCACAAACAATGGGCAACTACGTGTATTCTTCATTTGCATGTACTATTCACACACACACACACACACACACACACACACACACACACACACACACACACACACACACACACACACACACACACACACACACAGACGAAGGCATGCTCCACACATTAGCCCCATCATATATATGACATCTGCGTCTACATAAGCAGATGGGCCTGATATTAATCCCATCTCACACACACACATACACACACACCCGCGCACGCAAAGACACACACACACATTCAGGTTACTTTAATGTTCCTTTTATTCTCTGGCCTAACATGATCCTGCTTTATATCCACTCTCTGTAAACCATGACATCATGGCATGGCTCTCCTATGTGAGTGAGCATGGCTCTCACTGTACTCTGGCTCATCTGCAGCATTAACAGCAGCTTTTTTTTCTCCACCATCTTTTCTGGCCTCTTACTGCTGATATTTACACTGCTGAGAGAGCTATAACAGGATGATAAAATGTGCTTGCAGCTCACTGATTTAGAGCATGAAAAACATGTGAGTGTAGACACCAAAAATGAACCAAGTTGGAGAGGGGGGCAGAGGAGACCTTTGACCTTTAACAAACTCATAATTGATCCAACTTTTCATTTAAATAAAGGTTTCCTCAGAGTGGCAAAAAAACACATAGTGACTTCCTGCTGAATGCTCTATCAGTGCCACACGTCTGTTTGTAGCTACTGCCCCATGCACCACCCTCCACTGGAGATCCGCGCTGTGTTCCTCTATGGAAGATTTGTACAGGGACGACACACCACACCACCTCAAGTCCTAGATGTTGGTTAATGATACATCTGTTAGGAACCTTCACAGTTACAGAATCCAGGCCCTTATTTGACACTTTGGAGAAGTCTGGTAGTTGTGGTATTTGAAAAGAGCCCTGTTTCCTTCCTTCTGCTGCTTCAGAGCGCAGATGGACAATCGTGGAGACATGATCTGT
The DNA here is from genome assembly GCA_037975185.1 of Centropyge bicolor. Classification (NCBI taxonomy): domain Eukaryota; kingdom Metazoa; phylum Chordata; class Actinopteri; family Pomacanthidae; genus Centropyge; species Centropyge bicolor. Next base: position 1,296,553 of record JBBMOC010000057.1, on the reverse strand, counting down.
TTGTACTTGTTATACTCTGCTAAAAAAGACCTGTAAGATCACCCGTCACTTCTTCCTTGGAAGACGCTGTTTTCCACTCCTCAGACCTGCCAGCTTTGTCAGGCCAGCTGTTATGAGGATTCTCTGCACCATGCAGAGGATTATGCAGCAAAGGTTCCTCCCATGCAGAGGAGCCATCTCTCCTGGCATTCAGAGCAGTTCTCCAGGCATGGAGGACTGACTTGACTTGAAAATTGAGGTCTGTCTGTCCATACCAGCCAGACCCAGGAGAAACAGGTGCTTAGATGCCGGGCTTTTCACTTTACAAAGGCTGATAAATCGCTGGTCCCCTGTGACACAGGTAACAACAGAAAAGCAAACCTAGTCAAGTGAAATTCTCCCCAGAAGAAATTTGCCAGTCTCTTCTGAATTTCCCTAACAAGTGTGTCTGTAGGTTCTAAAATGATAAACCAATGTCAGGGCATAGAGGCACTCAGGGTGATAATGGCCAAAGTCCTCCAGCTGTGGGACAACTAAGGCTGGACACATGTCCACCGTGGCAATTGGGCGCTGAAGTTTCAACAAACCCTGTCAGTCTTTACTTTTAATTGTTATTCCCCAGAAAGACACCCAAACACCCCCATATTGGCTTCTCTTTACTGCCCCACTCTCCCAGTATGACCCATCGCATTTTTACCCATTGACCTCACAGTAGAAGTTTGTTCATAAAATATTTCTGTTTAAGAGTCTAAATATGATATTGTCCACTTATGAAAACCGTCCTCTAACTCTTGTCTCCAACTTAAAGAAAAAGTGAGTTGGAGTATCCATATCTTCAATGGTTGAGATTCAAGTTCTAATTAAAGCACCCATTTGCTTTTTACATGTAAAAATCTGCTTTCCTCTTCTTCTCCAAGGTCCTGTTAAAGCTATAATTCCATTAATTATTCCATCTTCTAGTATCCTAATCTCTTTCTCTTGCTCTTCAAATCAGGTCCTTTCTATATCTATTGTGAGTGTGCTGTGTGCTGCTACCTCCAACCCTTGAGCTAAGTTGTCAAAATCTTTTTTTCTCTCCCCATTGATTCCAAAATCAGAAAAAAGGACTGACAGAAAACAATCAATAGAGACTAACATGCTAATAGCGACAATGTTAAGAGTAAGAAGGTATCTGACATCACATAAGGAGGAACTAAAAAACCAACAGGAGACATAAATCTTTTCAAATCTGGCTGCCCTCCCAGTGCCCTCAGTGGCTTTCACCCATGTGTACTGTCTGATTGCTGGATAAAGTTTCGTATCTGTGAGGTCATTTTCTGCAACCGCACTGGACAGAAGGGGGGGCTCTCTTGCATTTCTGTCAGCTGAAGGATGTCTCCCAGTCTCCTCTTACCAGTATTGCTAAGTGACTGTTGAACTGTTTCAGTTTATCATTCAGTTTGTGAATCTGCGATCAGCACTGGAGTTAAATGCATATACATTTATAAACATAAAAGCGATGTCTCTGATGTGGCTTGCACTGCTTTAATCCTGTTTGCTCTACTTCAGATGCTAAAACGCCTCTTAAATGAAGGCACTGTAAAAAATGAAGCTGCCACACCTGCACTGAGATGCTGAGAGTTGTGTTAGCTTTAAAAAAAGAAACACATCTATTGTATGTTCTTAGTTCTGCTCTGCTCTGCTAACACTGCTCACACATCTCTGTTCCTTCCTCCTTTTGTGTTGAAAGGGTTATGTTAGGGTAGGTTAGTTTGGAGAGGAGGAGAGAAGAGATGAGGGAAGCAGGGAGGAGAGGGCAGAGAGGAGAAGAGAGGATGAGAGGAGACAATAAGGAGTCATAATGATTTCATATTGTTCACTGGGCAGAAAATAACAAGGCAAGAATGTTGTTGTTCGCTGATGCATTTTGACACTGCATCACGGCTAACAGGCTTTTTTCTGAATCCACATGAGGCAAAGGTACAATGTGATACCTCTACTGTGGCACACACCATACAACTGTGATTGATTTTTAATAGCAAAATAAATGTCAGGGTAATATATATTAGGTCTGCCTACTCTGCCAATAGGAGGCTTCAGCTAATACCACTATGACAATGATATAAATTGCAGTCCCGTATTCTGAATTCGTTTTTATCAAAAATGTAGATGTCGATTAAAAAACATCTTTTCAAGTAACGTACGTTCACTGGGCCTCTAGCCTCTGTCCTTCTTTGTGTAATTTGGGGTTGCGCACCATAATTATTGTTGTCTCTCAGTAACAAAGGTGGAAGTACTGTGACACTGTAGGGCAGCAAAACCTCTGCAGGAGGAGGATGGTTGACAAGGTGTTTGAGAACATGGCTTACATCCTGCTAACTACTTGGGCTAAAGCAAATTGATATTTCTGAGAACTTGTGACCAAATTTCAATTGGGGTTGTAAACGGTGATGCCAAACCTGGATACTACATTAAAAAACTGTGTGATATAATCTTGAAAGTATCTTTCCTATATGCCTTTTACTGTCAGTAGGAATGAATTAGACAGAGTCAAACCAATAAGTTTCCTCACTCAGTATCTCATATGTGGATACTGTACAGAGAGATTCGCATGCAGGAGGCAATGAGATCTCCACGGCAAAAACCTTGTTTCTGTTCTGTATTCCAGTGTCCATGTCTCTGTCTCTTTCTTCCTGAACCCTCTGGCTCTGGCCTGTCAGCTCCGGCTCTTTAGTTTCCACCAGGAGAGTTCTGAAATGTAAACATCCCCCGTGAAGCTGAGGAATGCAGAGCGGCATGCCGAGGCACCAGAGAAGGCCAAGCTCTGCTGCAAAGCCTCTGGTATGCCAACAGCTGGCACCATGCAATGTTACTGGCAGTAAGCTATCAACCGAGATGGGGAGAGAGAGAGAGAGAGAGAGAGAGAGAGAGAGAGAGAGGGAGGACTTGGTATGTCCAGGTAGCTGACATGCACAGGAAGAGACATGTGGAAAGCTGCAGTATTGAAATATGCATTGGACATGGTGTGTGTCTTCTTCTAGCTACTTCTTCCTTTTTGTAAAACACACACCACTGTATGAACACACACACACACACATACACACGTCCACTCGCAGGTCACACAGTTCACTGGTTGCCATGGCAGCAGGGGGGGGTCTATTCCCACCAGCCAAAAATTTGCTGATTTGCCTGAGCTGCAGGAAGAGTGTACCTCCAATACACACACACATGCGCGCACACACACACGCGCGCACACACACACACAGTGACTCCAGCCAGGTTATGGTGTGGGTGCCATGCTACGACTCTCTCCTGAGAGTTTGTTTGTGCTGGCTGCAGACCTGTGGGGTCTGTGACAGCATCTGGTCCGTCTGTAATAGATTCGTGGGGAATCGGAGGGGAATTCCACTCTGTGTTAGGGTGTGTCACTGTTTTAACTTATTCTAGATAATTGAAATTGTGCTCTGCAGTGAATTTACCATAGTCCACATTGTAAAATCTCAAATAAAGGATGGTATTCAACACTTCACATATTATCTGTGGATGAGGTGCAAATAAACCAATGAAAGCCAGTTGCTAATAAGGCAGCGTGGGCAGTGAGGGATCATCATGTCATACTGACCACCGCCGCTCACAAATACTGTTTTCATTTGTTTATTTCAAATTGCTTCTACTTCGGCTATTTCCACTAAGCTGAACTATTAAGCCATTGGCAAAGTGCTGTTTCCTCGTGTTCCTCTGTGTTACGCTCTCCTGTCGTGTCCAGTTGGTCTCTATGTGTGTGTGTTTGTCTGTGTGCTGCTACTCACTCTCCTGACACCTGGGTCCTGCTCACTTGCACACCTGCCACCCATCAGCCCATCAACTCTCCAGTATATAAACTGGGCTCTTCTCCCACTTATCGCTTTGGCTTCAGTGATGAGACACGCTTCAGGCCTCTGTTCTTAGTGTTAAATTCCTGGGTTATACTGTCTTTTCTTTGGAACTTTCCTCTTCTGCTTGTCTGCTAACTGTTCACCTGCTAATCCTCGTGCCACTCCAGACTGCCCACACCATTCACCCATGCCCCCCTCTCCTCTAATAATGGCTGGGCAGAGGGGGGGGGGGGGGGGGCTCTGCCCAGCCATCATCTCCTCCAACCTTCACCCCGATTCTACAGTATTTTATGATAAGATCCTTCACCAGTCTGTATCTTGCATCTGGGTCTACCCTGCAACCGCTACACTAACAGGAAATATTTTATTGTGAAACATCGGTGCATGATACGACGTGAATATGTTTTCTTCTAAAGTCGTCTTCTAAATTTATCAAGACAGCGGGTAAACACACATGAGTTGTTGAATTTGCACTACCAGCAGACAAAATCAGCAGCACATCAAAATGAAAACAGATCAGAAAACAGAGATAAGTCTTACTGAAATATGATGAATTATAAATAAAAACAAGGTCTCATGAGTAAATAGCTTTGTTCCCACATGCACCACAATCCTGAACTTATCTAGACATTCCCCAGAGGAGCTGCGTGTGAGGAAGCAAACATCTGAATCAACTGAAGCGGACATTAACCTGACTTTACCCTGTCTGTTACTAAGTCAGTGTAATGTCAGACTGAGGCCATGTGTGAACAGAACAGATCATTGTTCAGAGAATTCACAGTGAGTGGGTGGGTGTGTGGATTTCATTGATTATGTTGCACAGGGTACTTCATACTCTTTTCTGCTTGCCTGTATATTGTTTCCCACTTCTTCGTTGATATCATAGATACATCCATCCATTTGATCACGGCTCTTATAAGACATAATGAACAAATATAAGTTTTGTATTTACTTTGAAGTGATGACCATTTTGCTTGTAATTAGAAGTATAGATGACCTAATCTATTTGCATGTAACAGACAGACATCTACAGCATACACAGACAATACTGTGAAAACAGGAAGTTAGCAGATCAGCAGCAGCAGTTTTAGTGCTGGACTGAAAAGATGGCACCCACTCACTTGAATGAAAATTGCTGGCCAAGTCCATTAGCCACAGTTTTCGAGCTTCCGGGTTTGTCTCTGCTTTATGTGGCCCTCTGTACATGTGCATTAGTGTTTCTTCCACTAGCTCCGCTGGCGTCTTCCCGCTCAGATCATGGAGTTAGGGATAGCTTTGTGGACAAGAAAATGGCTTTTCTAGGTTCTGGGAAAATTTTACAAATATAAAAATTTTATAAACTAGAATGTATAATTGTAGAGTGGCAGTCAACACTTCGCGCCACAATAAACCCTACTGGTGGAGACTAGACACATGTTACTTCAATTACAACAGAAATGAAAAATATTATGCTATTTTTTCTTTCTAAGTAAAAGACCTGTGGTAAAACACAGTAAAGTCAAAGTAAAAGGTCAGGGGTCATCCTTCACAGGACTCTGTCCATGGTCTCCAATAACAAATCAAAGTCACAGGGGAGATGTTCAGCTCCTGAGTAATTTCCTCAGAGGATTATACACTGACAAGAAAAATCTCCTACACTCAATCGTTTTTGCATGTGCACGTGTGGTGTTCAGGCCCAGGGGGTGAATTCAACTGAGGAGAATAAGGAACGTCCCACAGGGCTCCACATGAGGACATTCATCTTTTTCACCCAGTGAGATGTCTGCTTAAAACACAGCTACAGTCAATTAACATAGATTTTCCTTGAAAGAGGAAAACATTGCAGACAGTCTACTGGGGTGTTTGTGTGTGTGTGTGTGTGTGTGTGTGTGTGTGTGCATTTGGAACTGGTGTGAGTTAGGAGAGTATTTTATCAGCAATGTTAATACAAGATCAGCAAACACATCCACCTGCTTGGTTTGATGTCATTGTGATTCGTAACATTTCTGTAACACTGAACTATTGTCTAAATGTAGCATCCAATCAGCCTATGGACATTCATCACTGCTGTCATTCATCACTCAAACTGGCTGTCCACACTGACCACTAGCCACTGAACATACTAATTAAGTGTGACATGTCGATAAATGTCACAGGGTATAAAATCAACACACAAGCTAATTTTCATTTCATGGTACTGTGGGCTGCTGGAAGCAAAGTTAGGATTAGACAAAATCAATATCAAACCTTAATATATGTCACAATATGTACTGATGTTTAATGCCACGAATTTCGTGTCAACACTGGTTCAAAAAACAAGATCATGAAACTCCAATCCCTGCCTTCCTGCATTGGCTTCCTATTCAATTTCATATTGATTTTGAAATTTTACTGTTGACCTTCAAGACTTTATAATTATATCAAAGATCTACTAATCCCTTATGAGCCTGGGTGTCCTCTTGGATTCTGTTAGACACCTTTCCTCTCATTTCTGTGCTGACTGAGTTACCTCAACAGTTGATGGTGAACACAGGTTTCTGGCTCTCTGACCTACAGCTGACCACTCTCAATTTAGCTTTTCACATATTCGAAAATGTCCAATTCAAGAGCATCAAGTCTCAAGTAAAGTCCCAACTGAAGTCCCAAGTCATGTTGTGTTTCAAGTCTAAAAGAAGTAATTTTATAGGCCCATTCACAAAATTTTATATATTATATATTACATTTTTAAAATCTAACTTTTGATTTTTAAACAAAGTAAAATTTTCATTACAGAAAATTTACAGAAACAAAAAATGATGTTTGATGAAAAATTTGTATTTATTACTTTAAAATGCACTTTAGACTTTTTTTTTTCAGAAGAAAATGATCTGGCATACCTTTGCATGTTATTTCAGTAACTGGGGCTAGCATTTTATCTCACTCTATTCCTGAATCCTAAATCTATAAATCACAAAGTTTCAAATGAGATTTGAACTTTTGTAATTGGTTTAGAGTGCACAAATACAACATTTTTTTTTTTTAAGTTTTTAAGTTTTAAGGTTTTTTGTTCCATATTTTGTTATATCTAAAGTATATGAGTCTGTTCAAAGAGTGTAAGCAACATATACAGAATCCAGATCTGGTATCTGTATTCCTGCAGCATTTCACAACCATTTCATCATTTTGTGCCATTGTATGACTTTCTACAGACTTTACATTCTAATACTAAACATTAGTGGCAGCCTTTAAATTGTTTCCTATCCTCTGCTAGTAATTTCCAACCCATGGAAATGGACTGTGCTGACATGAGTGTCACCGAAAAGTGCAGGCACCATGAGGTTCAAGAGTGACATCGTCCAACTCAATTAGCAGGTAAGCATGTACTGTACAGGCTAATACACACAAAAATCCACAGCCACACATAAATGGTCACTTAATGTTTCCCTGACACTTTCACTCCTCTTTGTGTTGGACTTCTTGGCTCAGGTGAATCAGGTAGTAAAGCTTCAAACCAGATTCTCTAAAACTGATAATCCATGATCATAAACAAGCCAGGCAGCTGTGTGTAAAACACATGCAAACCTCCCAGACGCTGATGAAATCCGACACCTCATGTGTAGCTGGCCTCGCTATTAAACCGCTGAGTAATATGACATTTAAGCCTTCATCTCCATATGTGTCTAAGGCTGGGGTTTTGTGTGCCGGTGTCTGCGTCTACATGTCCCCATGCAGAGAAAAAGTATGTGCAGTAGCAGGCTGTGCATAATATTACAGCGTTATGCAAAGCATGGCCTGACTTCCTATCTGCACGCAGACGAGATGCAGCAGTAGGTGGCAGATTCAAGAACACGTGCACACACACACACACACACACACACACACACACACATATGCACACACACTCATGACAGTCTGCTCAACAAGGATGAAGCAACAATCTGTTACAATATTTCAGAATGATATCACACTATGGAAAGATTCTGTTTGGAAGGATTGGAGTTCTGAGAATCCATGCTTTAACATCACAGCAGGCAAATGTGATTTGTGTTTTCTTTTCAGACTGACACTAATATGGTGGCTAAATAAACTGCATTCATGTTGAACTGTTGCCATCCTCAAAGCTCCCAAGATCCACAAGTAGTGCACTTTGGTTCACTTCTCTGTAAGTTCAGTATGTAAAACATGCATGTGTCTGACCCATTGCACGCCTCTAGTGTTGTTCTATTTGATAAGGCTAAATGTAGAAAACTAGCAAGCCATGCTTAACTTGTAATAATGACAACAAACTATATGACAAGTGAAACATTTTGGATTTAACTCTATAGAGTGAGGCTGTTTGCAGACAGCAAAATGGTTAACTAATTTGAACAAATTATGCATTAGTAAACTGTTCCAACTTTTGAAAAAAAATTTTTTTTTTAAAGTGACAGTTGACAGTGCTAGTACTTACTAATACCAAACCAGTGGCAATACTTTTGATTTAAGTGAGAAGTCAGCAGTGGATATCCACAGTGTAAGAAATCAACAAACCTGTTTCACACAGCACACCTGAGCTCCACAGTATAACATCATTGTGTAGGGATAACCATACTAGATTTTTCAACCAGATTCATTTCACTGTTAAGGGTTCCCTTGCAGAAAGCAACTGTTTTGATTGTATAACACAAAATTGACCAGTTTTGTTCTTTTTGATAATGTGTATATTCTTCCTAGTCTCAGACTTTGCATTATTTCGTGCTGGTGGGATTCCTTAACAGGAAATGATGCAATATGAAGTGACAGAGATCAACCCCCCTCCTCCACCCCAACACATACACACACATGCACACACAGCCTCCCAGCCGGCCTGCAATCTCTGACATGCCTAGTGAGCTTTCTTGGAGTGACAGATGGACCGCAGGCAAGGAGGGGATGGCTTGGTAAACATACTCATATAATCATGCACACACACACACGCACACACAGAGGTACACTTCTATGCACAAGAGGCCAAACACATGTAATCGTCCTCACATCAGCACACGAGCTTCCTGGCATCATGCTCTCTCTCCTGCCTTCACCCACAGTCTGTGTTCGAGGCTGGATCCCCAGGGCTCCACACACATGGGGATACATGACCTGCCTGCCTTTCACAACCTGTTTGTTCTCCTACCCTGCCAAGTACCACAGGCCACACAACAGTAACAGCAAGCCTGGACCCTGGGCTATGATGTCTAAATAAATCTGATTGCATAAGTTTATTTCTTAAAGAATGTAGCTGTTGTGAGCTGATGTTGTTGTGATGACCTAAATTTAACTTTAATCAAAAATATGATTGGCTCCAGTCAGCATTGTTCACTTTGGATATGATGGACATGTTGCAGTATGACTGATGGGTATAGAGATGGTGACCATCTATCTAAAACTTTGATCCAGAGCAAGATATCATGATAGTTAACAGAACTGTTATGAAATTTGATCTAGATATTCACGGTTTATTATTCAGTTAATTGGAAGAGAACAGGCTACTTCTAATAATAATGCTCTAAGATGTTTAGAGCTTATAAATCAGTCATTTTGTATCATTACTGACATCCATGTGAAACATTGCATTGTGGGACTGTAGGCGAATAGTAGTGTGCATACCATGGACATTACTTTCTAATGGCGGTCAGTAAATATAGTGTACTATAGTATATAGTAAATAATGACTTAATTTATGAAAATGTAAATAGCAGATATATTTACCACTGTCACCATTTTTGTTTAACATGTTAGCATGCTAATGCTAAAGAGAACTTTAGAAGTACAGCTTAGGCTGGTGGGAATGTCATTAGTTTTGCAGGTAGTCATTAACCAAAGTATCAGACAAGGTGAAGATTTGATCTGATGGTGACACAAGTTCACATCTCATCCTGTTTCATAGCAATCGATCCAATAGTCGCTGAGCTATTTCTCCCTCTGAACCAAGAGCTTCAACCTGATGATGATGTCAAAGAGAAAGTCAGCGGATCATAAGTCATTAGGATTCATGATCCAGGAACCATGAATGTTTGCACCAAAATTTACATTCATTTTCCCCATGTTCCATCCAACGCTCTCATCTCAGATCTAATAGCACAATATGTTTGGTTTTCCTTTTTCTATTATTACTTACACAAGTTTCCTTCCTGTGTCTGCATGTTTTCAGAAATCTAGTTTTAAGAATTTTAGCTGCCTCCATTCTGCCAGAACTGTCTCCAAATAGACTCTCACTCTGCCTTTAAGGTTAATTTTGCCCCAGTGTGCAGTAATGGAAAAAGGGAAAACAGTCCTATTAAGCAGATAATTAGCTGCATGTTAGAAAAACCTGCAGTACACATGCTGTTTATCATGCTGTGCTCTGAGTTAAAGCACTGGCTTTTCATGTGTTCTTAAAAAGAATTTGCAAAGCATTTGACTTTTGAGAACTGCAGCAGGACACAGCACTGACAGTACAGGCTGGGAAAGGCCTAAAGTCTAAAGGCCTATTGCCTGCCCTTCAAGGCTGCCGCAGCATTGGTTCATTAAACCCAACAATAAGGAAGTCGAAATATAATGTGATGTATAACAGTGGTGAGAAAAAACCATCCTTATAACAGGCAGAACCGGGCCATCTAGCTCGATCAATTTTGGCTGAAAGATAGAGCACAGTGGAGAGAGAGAGAGAGAGAGAGAGAGAGAGAGAGAGAGAGAGAGAGAGAAAGAACATACAGAGGCACATAAAATATGGAAGTCAGAAGGAACATACAACACACTACAGCTATTCTTAGAAGCTTCCCAGGAGTGGGTCCAAAACTGTGGGTGGTGCCATGGTGTCACTACAATGAAAAGGTTTGGGGGCATAAATGTGTTTAGAAAATTCCCTGGCACTCTATGCCATTTCCAAATATATAGCATATTCTGAGATCTGTTGCTTGTAAAGTTTTGGTGGTTTTGTGCATTACCTGACATCTTTTGTATAGTGTGTGCTAAAATTGCATGTGGACTACCTCCCTAAAAACAATCTCGTGTGTAGGTGGTATGATGCTGCTATAGTAGACTTAATGGATGCTCAGGTTGACTCTTTGGCCTCATAGTGCATAAAGAAAGCTTGTGGAGAACCCAAAATTCCAAACTACATCAATCCAAATTCCAGAAGTTCATCCTCAGGAGAGCATGATGGTGTTTTGCAACTTTCATGGTAATGTATTCATCCCATTTTGATATACTGTATGTTAGGGAAAGTCAAAGTTTTGACCCAAAGCTAGTGCTACAGAAGGGTTAGACATCAGCAGAAACATAGTCACTGATCCTGTGGGGACTGGACAGAGGTTTTGCTGCACCTTATCACAAACAAATATGCTACTCAAACCCCACAGCTTTTCCAAATGCCACAGACTTTACACTGCTCTTATCAGTGAAAAATTCATCAAAAAATAAAAACTAAAAAATGTAAAAATTGATGGAATGGCCAAATGAACATTACTGTTTTTAAAGTCTTATTCAAAGGTCTACATGTACCTGTGGAATGGCTGCTCTTCAGATCTTTGAAAAAAGAAAATCCCTACAATCCCACAAAGAACTAGACAAGAAGTGGTTACACAACAACTAGGGCAACCTACAAAAGTCAGCACAATCAGCAGACTGACATTCAGAAAAAAAACATAAAACAATATTACATGAAAGTGTGGATGTAGACGTAACATTAACATGATTTTCTGTTGGGTCTTAAAATGTTCCCCTGTCTCTGCAGCTCCAGGTACATGCATTACTGCACAGGTGGTTGTAATATGTGAGCAGAAATGACAATGAGTGACTGATGATGATGACACAGGACAAAGACCAATGTTCAAACTGTGATAATTGGTCAGTCTATTGAGCATTTGTGTGTCATTACCAACCAGCGTTGTACATTCACATACTGATGGAACAGCCATTGGGGGCAATTTGGGGTTAAGTACCTTGCCCAAGGACACTTAGACACATAGACTGCAGGGACCAGGGATCGAAGCACCAACCTTCCAATTGGTGGACAACCACACTGCCTCCTGACTATATGTCTATAATGTGATGCAAACATTTTCAAAAGAAGTGTAAGTGCAGACACATCTTAATATCATGGATTCTACTCTTTAATTTTTTGCTAAAAGTGATAAACATAGAGAAAAAGAGTGTGACATCAATTATACTCCAGTAGCATGGGCCAACTGGACTATAATGCAATGGAACATAAAATTTAGACCGTAACAAGTCATTTTTTAGGGTTGATTAAGACTTGAGAGACAGAAATGTGAAGTAATATTAGTGTAACTGATAAGGCAGGTCAAGGACCACAATCACTACAGACAATCCAAATCTATTGGTGCTGCTCTTCACGGTGAACACGACTGAATTAGATGACAGAGAGAACTCATTGTTGCCATGGCACACACACACAGACGCACACACTATAATGAGGCAGAGGTTGTTTGCGGTGCACAAGCAGAGATGATTATCGGTAATCCAACACACTCCACTGTTACAATAGCTGAGGGTATGTGTGTGTTGGTATTTGACCTTAGAGGGATGGAAAATGACAAAAAATGGCAGCAACGCCAGACAGGAGCTGAAAAAAAAACGAATGTATGCAGTTCTTTGCTTCACAAACATGGTGAATGGTAAATGGACTGCTTTTGTATGGCACTTTTGTAGTCTTACTGATCACTCAAAATGATATGCAAAGCAAGTCAGAATTCCCCCATTCACACACACATTCATGCACTGGTGGCTGAAGCATTAACCATGCACACACTAGGACCGGGCAATATAGACTATAATTAATATCATGGTATTTTTCTACCTGTTGGGTGGTGACGCTATTATATCACAGTATTAGATTTTCTGGTATGTTTTGTAAGGAGTTCTGTAAATAAAGTTAATATTTGGATAATATAATAAATGGTTGTATACCCATCATTATCAACACACACACACACATATTCATATGATTGTAAACTTGTAATTTTTTTTTATCATAATGTAATATGTATTGAATACATACTTGCCAATTGTAGATGCACAAAATAATGCAGTTCAGCATTTTTAGAGATCCAACCCCTCCTTCATATGCCTCTCAACACTGACAACTGTTTTACAAAGTGCTCCGAAGCCCATGTAGTAATCTCCTTTATACAGTCCTGTGTTTGACAAAGTGCTGAATTTCTCTCCATCCTTGCTTGTGAACGACATGATCCTATCACCTGTTACTAATGAACCTGTTTACCTGTGGAATGATAAAAACAGGTGTTTTTGGATCAGTCCACAACTTTCAGTCTTTTCTTGCTCCTGTCCCAACTTGGAAACATGTCGCTGCCATCAAATTCAGAATAAGCAGATATATATGAAAATCAACCAAGCTAATGAGATCAAACATTAGATATATTGTCTTTGTACTTTTTTCAATTGAGTAAATGTCAAAAAGGATCAGCAAATTATCACTTTCTGTTATATATGATTTACACATTTTTTTGGAGTCACTGTTGAAAACTTCCCACAAATAATTAATTTCTATTACGATAAACCAGGCTCAGTACATTTCAACTGATTTGCTCAGTTGAGAGAGGCACAGAGACCCCAGCTGGCCTGAGCCACCGCAGAAGGAGCGACATTATATTTGGGGAATTTGCAGTCACGTGTCCGAGCTCCGTTGTTCCGTACTTGCACTAGGACTGTCAAGCTAAAGCCACTAAAAATAGGACGTAGGCCATTTCCCCTAAACGGTTTCTGTGAAAGCTCAACAACAACTGTGCTATATTTCTTTTTTCAGTAGAGGCATCTTGAGCCCCTTCCAGAAAATATTCTACCCTCTTATTCCTGCACAGTACAGGCCTTATCTTGCCTACAAAAGCAAAGGAAAACTGTCACTCTTCCTTCCTATCATATCATCCACTTGAGACGTTTTCTTTGGCAGCAGGGTGAAATAATTTGACTTGTTTGTCCAGTAATTCATCCCGAAACAAGGGTTAATCTTCTTTATTTCAAGGCGTTGTCGTTTGGTTTTGAGTCTAATCTTGCAGGAAGCAAAGCAAATAAAACAAATCCAATTAACTGCCTTAAACTTTCACTTGTTTTGAGAACAATAAGGCTCAGACGCTCCTCATGAGATTCAATATTTGTTTAGAAGGATATGCGCATGCACGCATTACCACATCAACGCATATCTGTATCTCTCAGTGTGTGTACATTCCTTGTTTCCGTGCATGTGTGTGCAGCATCTCTTCTGGTGTTGTGCATGACAAGAATGCTCTATGGCTTGAAATTGAACTGATGATTGTATCTGTCAAAAAAAAAAAAAGACCCAGAGAGAGATACAGAGACAGAAAGAAAAACACAAAGAAAAAGCAGGAGACAGCAAGAGCTCCAGGGGGACGAGAAAGCTAAACAGATGATAATGGAGCGACGGAGAGAGAGAGAGCGAGTGAGGCGTAAGGAGCATGTTGTGAAGGCCCCTTTTAGTGCAGGAAAGCAGGAATAATCCCTATTAAGGTAATTAGTGTTTCAGGAGATAAAGCATAATTAAACAGAAACAGGCTATAAACTATGTGCTGTCTAAATATAACTTGTCCATACAAATTCAGTCAGACTGCAGAATCTAACGTCTCTGCATCCCCTAACTGCAGCCAGGATGAGTGTGTGTGCATGTGTACATTAGATGGAGGCGGTGTGTTTACAATGAGATCAAGAGAATGCTTGGCAGGACGTCAGCCTTGTAAAGCCCCAGGATTCCACATGGAAAACACTCGTACACTCCACACCATGGGGAAAACACACAAAGAGACACACACACACACGCCGAACACACACACTCCAACAGGGCCACAGAGAAAACAAACATACAGCATGAGAGCTTTTGGTACATGCCAAGGAAGAGACTAGCAGACGCATGGGGATACACGCACAGTCAGCACTGAGTGTCAAGGAGAGCAGGGGATTTCTACGTGGAAGAAGTTTGTGTTTTCCATCAGCTTTCATCTTAATGACAACATTCCCTTCACTTTCTCTCTCTCTGCTTGTCTCCAGCTCCTCACCAGAGGGACAGCTCTTCCATTTTTCGTCTTCTCTTCAGCTCCTCTGTAGCCAGCTCGTCTGAGACTGGATAGTGTATGTTAGCGTGTATATTTAAAGGTGAGAGGAAGTGGAGATGGAGTGTCAAAATATTTTTTTCTTCAGCTATAAACCTGATCTTTCTATCATCATACAGGGTCCTGACCAGTTTAACAACCTCCCAGATAATGACAGATGAAGCTAGGACAGTCCCAGAGACAATCCTTCCAGAATCTCCAGCCATGCTAGCAGCTAGCAGCTCTGTATGGCTATACTTTAGCTAAATGCTAACAACAGCATGCTAACATGCGCACAGTGACAACAATAACACGGTGATGTTTTGCAGATGTTCATCATGTTTAGCAGCTTAGGTTGGCACGTGGCAACTTGAACATTTGACCTGATGATAGTGCTGTAGGAAAAGTTTAGGAGTGACTAAACCTATTACAATTCATCCTGAGGAGGGCACGAATGTCTGAACCAAATTTCATGGCAATCCATCCAATAGCTGTTGAGATATTTCACTCAGAACCACATGTGAACCTCAGGGTGCTGCTAATAAAATCAGATGAATACTTATCCTGTGAAATAAAAACTCTGACCTGGTGGTGGTAAGACAAAGTCAGTCCTCTTGGTGCCATGAACGTCTAAACAAAATGTCATCATAATCTGTCTCACAGTTGAGAGACACCTCAGTCGACCTGGACCTGTACCTACATACCTGCCTGCCTGTTAAACTGCCAGTAAGCCTTGATGCATCAATAAATCATCATGCCACTGCCTCTGCTGTCTGCATCTGGGTTCTTCTTCTGTTGCCACTCTCGCCACTGTGATACAATTAATTGTGGACTAGACCAGGGATTTTCAAAGTGTGGGATAGATAGCCTCCCTAAAGAGAACTCAAAAGCATGCCGCCCCCCCCCCCCTTTACCCCCCCTAATTATTATTACTATTATTATTGTTATTGTTGTCGCTTTGTATGTTCCACACAGGCTTAAAAAAGGTTTTAAACAATAAATGCTATACACATCTTTATTTTTGTAAACATCTTAAACATGTTTGTATGTTACTAAACATAGTTTTAAAACATTTTAATCATCTTTATCTGTGTGTGTGTGGACAAATATCTTTTTTTTTAACACATTTTAACATCTGTATGTTTTCAGCATCTTTTTAAAACACATTTTTAACATCTGTATGTTTTTAGCATCTTTTTAAAACACATTTTTAACATCTGTTTTTAGCATATTTTAACAGAGCTTTTTAATATCTTTTTGAATGCTTTATAATTTAAGGCCTCTTTGAGTTTACATGGTCGCATACTGTCGTTAGCTAGCACCTCTTTGCAGATAACTCACTGTGGCAGCGGAGCATCACCAGGACCAATACATGAAAAGCCAAATTTTAAATAATCAGGGTCATACTTCCTCCGTTTTCTGCTCGCCCCAGACTCTGTGCCCTCTCTCACTTTCACTTGAGATACTAAAAAGTGATCCATCTCGTCTCTTGTCAGATGTTTACACTTTTTTTTCTTTTAGGGTTTATTTTTCACTCGCCGCGCCTACCCTGAAGCCCTCACACTTTGAAAACCGCTGGACTAGACCAATGAAAGAATTTTTAAAAAGAATTTTTATAATCACGATAAGCGTTTTAACATTGAGAGTATTAAGTTCTTTTCTGTATCCAAAACCATTGTACTGCTGATATGATGACATTTGAGCTCCATTAAATAATTTGCCTCAGTTATGTCCCAAACACATTTAATTCTCGTTAACAGTGCTGGACTGTACAATCAGTTGTATCATAAGTGAAAACAACAACTCTACAACACTAGTTGACCAAATTGGGAGAATCTTTATGATTTCACCATTGTGTTTCAGTGCAGTGTCTCAGTCCAATGAAGGCTCTAAACTCATTGGTAAACTAATGAAGTCCTGTACTGACAGCACTCTCCTCTAATAAGCTGTGTAAAATTTGGATCTCTGATAAGACTGCCCCAAACAATTTGTCTTTTCGAACAAAAAAAAACAAAGCTCAGAATTGAACTGACGTACTGAACCACTGAAACATCACCACAGACCAGAAACAGATCAACCCACTATGGGGCTCAAGGGCAAAAATAAACGATGGGACAAATTTCTCTCTCTCTCTCTCTCTCTCTGTATGACTCACTAATTAGTAATTTGCTTGTGATGGCTTGATTAAGCACAAATTTAATACAAACAATGATACATGTTTGTATGTGTAAAAAATACATTACAATAATAAAGGCTCTAGATCTAGATTCACTTGATGCAGGTGCTGCCTGAAGGACCCTCTTATTTTAGTTTATATTAAGCTTTAGTGTTGCATACAGCATTGACAAATAAAATACCACAAACCTACCACCTGGAATCTTCTGGTCCTTGGGCATAATTCAGCATTGTCATAGATTTGCATAGAACAAAAATTTAAATGTAAGCATCTTGTAGCTGTTTTTAAAATGAAGGTCTCAGTTGCAGACTCATTCATACTTGAATCAAATACAGCTTAATCTACTGTTTCTGGCAGCATCAGTCTCCTGTCAGCAGGGACTCACAACACCACACCAACAGTCCATACCATATCCCAAAACTACGATATGGAAGCACAGCTACACATGACTCAATCATGGTCTGTGGAAGAAAGAGTTCAGGCTCCTGAGAACTCCTGATAAGACATAATAGCGATTACAACACCCACTGTAAGATGCAGTAGGTATTTACACATCATACAGTAATGAGAGCCTCTGGACACAATATTTGCTTGTTCTAATCTAAGTTTTGAGAAAATGCATCCCACAGTGGTGTTTGCATTTCTTGAACTGCTTAGGCTCTCCAAAAGCTCACAGCACCTGTCTGCTCCTGGGATGTTTTTCCTTTTACATTTAACCAGCCAAGCATCTCAGTTAAGTCTTACCTGGTTCAGTGCAGTTTTTTTCAGGCTCGGAGTAGAGCTTAGACTCGTTGTCATAGACTTCTTGTAGAAGGTGACGACTCTCCCACCTCGCTCCCTCCTCAACCATGGAGCTGGATACATGATATCCTGAGTGAATCAGACACAGAGAACAAAGAGATGAAGGGATGGCTCCATAAAGAACTTATTTAATGCCAATAAATCGTCAGACCAAACCATTGGCAGCTCTGTCCCAGGGCAATTGGAGAAAGACACTGAATGCATCCTGTTGCATTCAACAAACCTGATTTTATGCAACAAAATAATACTAACCATAACACCAAAACTTTCACAAAGAACTCTTTATATATTCTTAGATTTCTACAGATGAACATTAAGTAATGACTTTTTATTCTTAAAAAAAGATGCATGTTGTGGTGCACACTTTCAATGTCCCCTCATGGTCTCACATGCACAAACAGACTAATGGCCACGGTGCACAAGCTCTTAGTCCCTGAGTTAATTGACATTTCAGAATACTCCAATCCTCCCCTCTCCCCACAGAACAAAGGCAGATGAGACATGCATCTTGTGTCACCACGTTCCTGTGGAGCATTAGTACGCAGCATGCTGAGCACCACAAGGCCAATCATTCCAGCTCAGTCATCTGGGTCACAGTATCCTCAAGCGCCCCATCTCCGACCCATCTCCTCTCCCACCATGCAACAGGCCCTGACTTGGGTGCAGTGCAAGCCGGGACTTCTATAAATAGCACCGCGCTCAGCTATATTTATCAAAACGCAGTAACGTGAAACATTTGCAACATTTTGCAAAAAGCTATGTGACTGGCAGAGAAGACAGGCTGCAGCAGTGCATTATGGTGGATGTGTGTTTGGAAGCATATGATTAGCTAATAACTGTGAACAACTACCCATATGCTCAAAAGTCTGCAATGCAGCAAAATATGATTCCCACTACCCAATACCATTGATCAATGAACTGCTATTGATAATTGTGTTTTACAGTGAAGACAATTTTGTCTAAGCATCACTCCTAAATGATCAGTACAACCAAATTCCTAAGATATTTTCAGCAACCATTTTGGTAGAAATAATTTATTTGGAAAACAGAATCAAGATTTCTGCCTTCACCACAACACAATACAGGGAAATTTCGTTTGTCGTTCATAAAACTGAGGTTTCAAATCTTCAGTGTGTCTTTTACATGATGAAATATTCATCACTAAATAAGCAAAGATCAAAGTAAAAAAAAGCAGTAGGAATCTAACAACGGACAACTGTGTCAGTGTGGTTTGATTGACAGTGGCCAAACATCCCACCTTTGATTCAAATGTAACTAAATCCCCATAGGTGCATGGCAGCATGAAACATTACCTTTTCCAGCTACTTTGCTTCTGGGGGAAAAGGTCTTATCTTCCCAGAGGTGGCACTAAAGGGTACATTTTTATTATTTTGAAGCTAAATTGTTCAAATGCCTGATTATATGCTTGCAATCATCTTCTTCTCAGCTTTTGCTCATGCATTTCTGCATTTCTTGAGAAATGGTGTGGAGCAACAAACAGGACCATGGATCTCATCATCTGCTCGGACCCATGTCCTTGTGCATACGGATGGAGCAAACAAATCAGCAACAAAGTCATTAAAAAAAAAAACTCCTTCACTACCCCTCTACTAGAGGTCAAAAACTGCTGTCTATAAAGCGAATTGAACCTCTGGGACATTACTCTTGTGACCAGTGTTGGGACTGCTTTATGGTTATACTAGATTTTTATAAAACATCAATGAAGTGAAGAAATGAGAGGCATTTCATTCAACAGAATGTGTCTAATGATTTTATCACTCAGCAGTTTTTTACTGAATTGATTTTGTGAATGATGTACTTTATTAGACAATATACTGGTATCAAAAGTTGCATATATGGTTCTCCAAAATCCCTATTTTCATTAAAATTCATTCACATCCACTGCATTGAATTTGTCATGGTAATCTGAGAAAAATCTCAAAACCTGGACTAAAGAAAAGTGAAACCATCTGCATGACAAAAATTAGAGGTACATGAGTCTAAATATCAGCTGCACAAGAAATGCGCATTTTATATTTAAACAAACACAATGCACAGCTGTGCAGTGACACTTGATTCCAGTGTGTATTGTACAAAGAGAACTGAAGGGTGAAATCTGCCAAGCTGCATCACTGCCAGAGCTTCCATACAACTGTGATGCCTTTTGCCCTCTTACTGTATGCTCTTCCCCTGAGCCAATGTTTCGCCCTGTGTGTGTGTGTGTGTGTGTGTGTGTGTGTGTGTGTGTGTGTGTATGTGACATTAGTAGAAGACATTGAACAACTTTACAGCAGCTTGAAACACACTTAACATACTCCACAGGAATCCTCTCTATCTCTTGTCATTACTTAATAACTTGAGCCTGTGCTTCATTAGACAGTGCATGCACACACACACACACACACACACACACACACACACACACACACACACAGGCGAGAATCAACTTAGTGAAAGTAGACACTCATTCAACTGTGTGCAGACATACACACAAACACGGGCACACCTTGGTGAGTGTTTTAGGTGACTGGTGGTCCAATGAAGCAGGATGCATCATCACTGCTGAAGTTACTACAGTGATGTGATGTAAGACGCATGACATAACCCTGGGTAATTCACACATGCACGCACACACACACACATACACCACAATGACGAACCAAACTACAAGTTAATGCTATCACGTGTGCTGTGTGCCATCACTCACACAGGTAACAGCAGCAGCCATGAGCTCTTGGTTGTAGCAGTTGGTAGAAAGAGAATATGCACCATGTTGATCAGCATCATGTGAATAGCAAAAAAAACGGAATATTCATATCTGCCTGTCAATAGCTACAAGGCATGCTAATGCAGTTTTTTTTTTTAGAATTGAGTATTTTCCCTTCTCCAGTGGTAAAATATGGGTGATGTACACTGTCTATCAAAGATCATATTTCGTTTTGTTATTGCTGTATATGTTTGACGTGTGGGTCATGACTTTGGCAATTTGGGAGTCCCAACACTTAGGTTAGAGCAAGATATCTGAACAACCACTGAGCAGTTTGGAATGAAAACTGGTATTACTAATGATCCCAAGAGGACGATACCTCATGTTTTCGCTAACCTCGTGACCTTTTGTCTAGTTCACTGTCAGGCCAAACTGTCTACATGACTTTACTCTTTGTCTTTGTCAGAGCACCTCAAAATCTGAAGCCCTACATGTCTTAAATTTTGCTTTAGAAATTCATCATCCCCAGTTTAAATGTTTTCAATGATGAGGCAGGTCAGGGATCGTCCTGGGCATTTCATTACCCTTTATCTCGTGCCATCTTTAGGTCACATCATCAACTCACTAGATACAGAAGATACAGAAGGGACAGATCAAAAGATCAAAAACTAAAAGCCACATTTATGTGAAATTTGCACACAAGAAGTCCATCTTTTTGATTTAATGATCACATGGACAAATCTCTCATACTACCTCAGGAGAAACATGTACTGTATAACTTCAGTGCAGCTACCCCTGATAACAAAAAACCAAAACAATTTAGAACATCTGTAGATTTAGATAATGATATTTTCATAATGCCCAAAATACTGATTGGTGCAATTATAAAGGGCAGTCAGAGAAACAGAGAGAGACACAGATAAAAAAGAAAGAGAAATGTAACTAAACATAAGGTGAATGCGCATGTTGCTAGATTTCCCTGCAGATTTCATAAAATATGGAGCCAGCCAAGACGTGCTGTACCTGCAGGAATCACCCACCTCATACATCTAGGCCAGCAGCGCGTGTGTGTGAGATGGGTGTGTGTGTCGAGTATAAAAAACATACTCAAGGGGAAACACCAGGATGGCTGGGACGAACCTCAAAGATATTTTACGCATCTGTGTCTTGATATATTTTGATACATCTTTCTCCCAGCTACATTCATCCATCCACTTCTCTCTCCCCCTCACTAACACAGATTCACACATTGGCCAAAGTCCTACGTCTATAGGTCCAAGCTGACCCCATAACGTCATGTAACATGGCTGCCCATCGCTCTTCACTGTCATGTTTAATTAGCTACTTTATCTTCATTAGCGTCCCTTGGCAGGCATGTGTGTGTATGCATGTGTGCACATACTGTATGTGTGTGCACACTTGCCTGTCCATAAATGCAAGTCTGAGTCCATGTATATCTGTGTATGTTTCTATATGTAGCAACTATGGTGTGTGTATAATATATTTGTATATTCTATTTTTTTGTGCAGGGCAATCACTAGCCTATTAAAGTGCTGTATGACTGTGTGTGTGTGTGTGTGTGTGTGTGTGTGTGTGTGTGTGTGTCTGCATGCAAGTGAGTACTAGGTACAACCTTGTCCCTGGAGAAAAAGGAATCAGGCCATGAGCACGTGGCTCTAACTATACGGTGCTATAACATGCTACACGTGATAGCAACATCCCTGGCTTCTCATCATAGGCCGCACATTATCTAGGTTACTGTTT
This sequence comes from Centropyge bicolor, assembly GCA_037975185.1. Lineage (NCBI taxonomy): Eukaryota > Metazoa > Chordata > Actinopteri > Pomacanthidae > Centropyge > Centropyge bicolor. Next base: position 1,274,236 of record JBBMOC010000057.1, on the reverse strand, counting down.
TGTAAGTATTATTATACAATACATATATTATACATATACATACATACACATCAATATACATACATGATTACACTACTTATTACATTAGCATTGAATTTCAGGCACCTGTGTTGATGAAGAATTTTTGATGCCACAAATGCAGGATTGACTTTTCAGGTCATCATACCCATTTAGTAACAAAGTCATCTGAGTGGCGACAATGAATACTTTAATACTATAATGACAATTGCATTGTTAGAAGAATGCTGACACTGTATAATGTTGCACTAAAATACATGCTAAAATCTTTGCACAAAATATTTACGATATCAAGACAAAGTAAGTAGTCGTAAGAGATAGACTGTCAGTTAGATTATGAAAGATATTTCGAGCAGTGTTGCAAAATCGGACTGATGATGGAAGGAGGTAAAAAAAAAATGGAAAGGGTTTATCCTTTGGGGAATAGAAAAGTGCTTCATAAATTTGGAGACAATCTTTCTATTCGCCTATGATATTTATTGTGTACAAATTCATTAGTCACCTCAGTGTCAACTGAAGAGGAACCTTGGCCCGATGAATGTGCCAGAGAAAAGGTCAATAGGTCACCAATATCACTAGGAATCATCTTTGGGTGACCATGAATATCTGTACCTATGGCATAGTAGTAATCAACAACAACCTGAAGAACATCAACATCCTCTTTCCAGCTTATTAAAGGCTCTAAGCTCCAAATTTACTGTTTGACTAAGGCAGTCCACAAATATCTGGTGAGTGTTAGGCAGATGTTGCAGGGACACTTTTACTTGCCTCAATTTCCTCTTTTCCTTAACCTGACAGTTCTGAATGACAATAGGCTCCTTCAGTAGTCCTTTACTCCACAAACCCAGGCCTAAATGACTTAGCAAAACTAAAATTGCATCAGCTGAAGTTAGTAATTAGTAATCATTCAACTGATCATTTATAATCATCTAACCAATAAATCATTGATCATCTAAAGCAATTACCTGCATCTTGTATCTATTAGAGTGCATGTGAGAAGACGATGTGGCGCGCTTTACAGCTGTGTGTGAAAACCTTACTACGACAGAGTAGAAACACAGTTTCAAAGTCATGTCATGTTGAATGTTGAGTGAAGTGTGAGCTTGACTGAGAAGGTGATACCTCAGCAGAGCATCATAGTCCCTGTAATTTACAAAGTAATTATAATTAGATTTTTCAAATATATCGACAAAATTACATTAATTTAAAGCACTGTCAATATCGACCAAAGAAATTTGTTTTGCTTCGCTTTGTTCCATCTGCTGTCTTTATGCGTGCCTGTGCACAGAGGAAGACATTGGCAGATGATGCTGGATGCTTCGATAAGCAGAGAGACTCATTATTTGGAATTCTTGTTACACAGGGATATTCCCATCCAGCTTCCTGGTTAGAATCTCCTGTCCACCACAGCAAGTCTAACAAGCAATCTGTCAAAACTTTTGACCAGAAAACATGTCCATGTTAAACTGGACTCTCGTCATGGAACAGAGAATTACAGTCCAACGATCAGACAGACTTGAAACAACAACACAGGGCAGTGGAACTTATTTGGAAGAGAAAAGAATTGCTCATACAGTTTTCCTGACAAACTTTAATGAGTACAGTGTTATCATAAAGAACAGAGAAGATGGCCACAGATAAATAGAAATACCAAGTTTTAGCACATTCTATGTTACTTTACTGCAAAACTTAAAACTAAAATATAATCATTTTATTCCTCAACAATTAAAGAGTTACACAATATTGCTCCAACTTTAGTTCAAAAACATGAGGTTCAGGGCACCAATCTGATTTTACACCTCACCAGCATCCTCAGCATTAATTGTGCGTAAGCTCTGACCGTGTCTGTTGGTGACCATTCACTGAATAGAAGGTGACAGATGAGAGAGTCCTGAAGGACTTTGTAAGTGACATTTACTTGTGAAGCAGGGTGCCAGGACACCATTTGCAATCAACATGTAAGCAGTTCTTGCTGTCATGGACAGCTGTAACCTGAATGCAATCCCTGATGAACCACACGCTCGCTCCATATTTCAGAGGTCGCAGAAGTGGACAATGCCACCTTAAAATCACAAACCACAATCCTGACAGAAAGCATATAGCAGGATGTCGGCCATGACACACAGTGACCAGGGTTGGGAGTAAGTAGAACATAAACATAACAGTTTTCCTGTACCTGGTGGAAACTGGTGACATAAACCTAAACTACACCTCGCCATGCAGTGATTCATCGTTACTGAGACCTCTGGTTTAAACTAATACATCACTTTCTATATGTAGACTTTAATAAATCAAAGTATTTTCTCACCAACCAAAAATCCACAGCATCAGTTCCTTCCACCTTTCCACACAGAATTTACTTTTCCAGATAGTGAAGCAGTCAATGCACTGCTGCAAATCCAGACTGTCACACTGCCAACTGAGATTCAGAAACACACTATTGGCACACGCTCAGCTACATCCACTCAATATCTCAGAGCAAGAGCAGTGTAAAATTCAGTAGGCACTTCTGTGAAACACTTCACTCCCAGACACACACACACGCACACACACGCACACACAGGCACACACAGGCACACACACACACGCACACACACGCACACGCACACACACACACACACACACACACACACACACACACACACACACACACACACACAGCAGCTAGCTTTGCAGTGTGACTGCCCATCAATAAATCAATGTGACTATGAGTGGTTAGGTTTAGATGAGATTGGTCCCCTGTGTTTTAAAGAAATACTGTATGTCTCTCTGCAGTGAGCCATGTCAAAGAAGATTCTTCAGAGGAAATACATTTATATATTTATAGTGATAACAATAAATATTGACTTCTATCTATCATCTTCGTCTTCTATCATCTACATAGTTCTATTCAAAACAACATAAAATGCTTTATAATAAAAATAAATCATAAAAGTAAATACAATTCAAAACATATATGAAACAAGATAACATAGTTACAACAAATACCATTGGTCAAAAAGTGAATTTTAAGAAGAGAGGCAGGGCGTTCCACAGCCGAGGAGCCTGGACAGCAAAGGGCCAGTTACCTTAAGTGACAAGTTGAGAGTGTAGAACCATTATCAGAACCAGAGTGGAGACAATCTCTGCCTGAAATGTTAGAAGACTTAAGAATTAAGACAGAAGGATCCAGAGAGGGCTACTTTAAAAGGGGTTGGACAGTGGCATGTTTAAAAATCTATTCATATATAATAAACGGTGGATTTAATAGTATGTGTATTTCTATGTTAGATTATGTGTATGGGTATATAATATGCCTACATAAAGGATATATACATATGCAAAGCCTGTCAGAGGGCTTTTTTAATTGTTGCTCAACGAACCTCACAGCTTGCTAATGGTCTCATTAGCTGCCACTGTCAGACACCACTCCTGCTGTGAGTGGGTAAGGTTGCTGTCAGCTCAGACATCTCTCACTCTCATCTCTCTTTTTGTCTGAAGATGCGACCCAGGCAGGGGGTGCGGAGCGTGGAGGGAGGAGGGGTCACCCAGGCTGAACACAAGGGTGTGGAATGATCCCCACTCCTCTCAGCTGACGTGCTGTGATCAACTTCAGGTAACAGTCACTTGTTACTTGATAAAAGCACTCATACACATACATTTTGCAAGCCTGTCCAATACACACACAAACTGTAAAAACAGTTGGTTCACATTGTTGACTAGGCATCTGCCAGTATGAAAAATTCAGTTTTTTGTTTTAGCTTTTGGCTTCCACTCTTCAAATGTTTTTCACAATTTCATTATTTATTTCTATCTATTTTCTGACAATGTCTTTGAAAAACAGATTTAACTTCATGTTTTTTTTACACAAAGTACGTTTTGAAGTTGGTAAATGTTTTGTCTCTTTTTCTATCAAAAGACTGCTTTGTTCAACAACCGTCGTGTTATGTCTACGAGCAGCAAATTCAAGACAGCTATGATCATGTGTGACAGAAGGGAGTGCAGACAGAATTTAGATATCACCTGGACAAGGAGTCACGAGGAGTACTGAAGTACCATTATGCTGTGGTACCTTCGGCCATGAAGCCACAATGGAATCTCTGTGCAAAAAAAAATGTAGCAGGCTACTGTTCAAAGTCTCTTATATGCATCTGAAAGCAAAAAATATAGAAAGCTGCTGAGTTAATCAGTGGTTTTTGCCCTAACAATCAAAGGTTGTTCTTTTATTCAAATAATTTATTATGACTTTTTGACAATTCAGTGAAAATCATGTTCATCATCCTGAATAGTTTTTGTATGTAATAATAGTAATAATAATAACAATAATTACTAACAATCTGTAGTTAGCCAGGCACAATGTCTCACCAAGTTGGAGTTCATACTCCAGCACAGCACGGTTAAAGTAAAGTGGATAACTACATGGCTAATATAATATAATATTGAACGGCCTCTATGCACAAATCCTTTGATTACAGCAATTTGATCATTTGCTGCCATCATTTGCTTGTTTTCAGCACTGGTATGACCGCTTGGCTGGCAATGCCATGAAGCACCAGTCCAAGGCCTGGCTCCAAGGACAGCATTATCAGTACCAAAGACAGGGTTAGAAGATATCCGATTCTTTGTAGTCCGAAGCACAAGGCTGTGTACGTACCAACATAAAGACATAATAGACATAAAAGTGCCCGGGTACAGTTCAACATCTTGGGGTGTTTTTGCTGGCACTCATGCTTGTTCTTCTTGATGTTGCGGGTAAGACAGGCCGGTAGTGCACTCAACCCTAAATTCTGGTGCACCTGTTTAAATTTTAACCTCTTGTCATTCGGGCTGTTCTTAAGACTATTTGGACAGCCAAGACATTGTGACAAACCTCTGAACGCCTCAGTCACTCCATCTCCAGAAGTTATTCCCCTGTCTTTCGACCATAATACACATTACACTTGGAAACAAACTTATAATCAGCCAGACTTGAATAGAATAGCTTCTGGCAGCCAGACAGCCTATTAAACAGTGAGCCCCTTGAATGAAGAGCAGGCTGCAGGTAAGGAGACAGTTTCACTCATTATCTTTCCCAGTGAGGAGATTAATATCCTCAGCATATTTGTCTTTTCAATAGGAAGGGCCTCTCTAATCTCTTCCATAATTAGCTTCTCTCCAACTGTCTCAAATACACATAGGCACACAGACACAGACATACAAACACAGACACAAGGATTGTTAAATTTCATTCAGAGTCACCTGAGAGTATGATTAATTTGATCCGACTAATTAAAAGTGTAGTGGGTTCCTCTGGCCCTGCTAAGTGCAGGTGAATAGCACTGTGATTGTGTTTGCATTGGTCAGGGGAACAACAGGGCCCTGCAGGTTAATCGCTGAAGGAGAGCTCAATCACACATCCAACTTTGTCGTCATCAGGCAAAAAGAGCCACTCAGAGAATTCAGAGATGAAGCACACTTCTTTAAATTGGTGTCGTTCTTGTTTTTTAGCCTTATGATGGCAGTTTTATATGGACCCATGGTGGAGGGGAGGTGGTTCTAGGCTTATGTCTCCAAGAATACTTGCTCATCTTCTTGAGGTAGAATAAGGGATGTTGATATTGGTTCTAGTTGTTCATGAGGAAGATACAGAGCAAATGTAGGAATTTGGTTGGACCAACTGTAAACATCCTCGTTGGCCACAGATCACAATTTCCAAAGCAAATATTGTGCATGCTGCCATTCTGTCAATTAAAAATTAAGTAATCTAGTTCGTTCAGAAGTCAAGTCTGTCTGACAGAGTTACTGCTTGTTGTCAGACAAGGGAATTGCTTAATTTGTTAATTGATTTTTATAGTTAAAAGAGAGATTCAATAACTACAATAAATCCAGGGATCAAAGTGAGCCAAAGACGTTGTGTTTGTTGCCAAACTGTGTGAGCTTCTTTCATCTGGTGAAATAACTCAACATCTACACGATGAGTCTGTACAAAACTTCATACAGACATTCATGGTTCCCAGATGTGGTATGACAATGATTTTAGTGATTCCCTGACTTTTGACTCAGATGATACAAATATTCAACAGCAATAACAGCATTGGCATGTTATCTTAATACCGTCATTGAGATCATGTAAGCATGGCAGCATTGGCATTTAGCTCAAACTAAACACTGCTGTTCCTATTTACAGCCTCAAGTAGCTGCTAGCACAGCAGATGACTCTTTATCTTGTTGTATATTGGCAGACCAGTAAATTTTATGGTGATTATGTTCGTAATCCCATTAGGAAGAACAAGATGTCTTAAAGTGCTCAGGGAAAAAAGTAATTTAAACAATTCCATTACAACCTGGCAACCTCTATTTGCTGATGAAGATCAAGTAATATGACTGACTGGTCCAGAACTGCTAACAAATGGACAATGTGTTGAGATCATTTTCTCAGCCAAATTGCCCATGGCATGTAAGGGTGTAATGGACAAATGGTATTTCTCTTCAAATGTTTTTGTTTCAACCTGTCTTACAGTACAGCATCAGGATGCATAATTGATTTTAATTTATAGGCACTAACCTCCATTTTATGGCACAATAATTCTTAGCTGTCAAAACTAATACTGTCACACCCGTGGCCTTATGGAAACAGCACGTGTGTTCTATTTCTAATGTACAGGGAGGGACTCCTCTGTATAGAAAAGCAGAATGTAGAGGGCTGCTGAGAGCTATGGCAGGTCTTTGCCAAGCTGCTCAATCAAATGCTTAATGAGGACTTTCACAGAGTTTCTCTATATATAGCTGTTGGGCCTATGGGTCAGTGAGGGAGAGCAGTGGGATATGATTTTAAAACCTATATGAAAATTTGACAGTGCCAAAACTGTGGTTGGCTGAGAAGAGAGAAGAGAAACAATCACTGCGAGAGTTAAATTAAGTAAGAGCTCCAGGAACAAAAATTTACATAATTAAGAGAAAATGTCAGTATTTTTCATTCTGGGTCTTATTCCTAATGAAAATGTTCATTTTGACTATGGGGCCATGCTAACTTTGCACTTGTCACCACTGCGGAAGTGATTTAGAGCTGATATGATTAGTGGATTAATCGATTAATTAACCACAAAGTATTACTCACTTCAGTCATTACTGAGTAAAAATGGCCAAACATTTGATGGTTCCAGCTTATTAAGAGTGGATATCTTCTGATTTTCTCTGTTTTACATCATTTGTGCAAGCAGGGTAACAAGCATGCAGGAAATAGGACACAAAATGCAGACACCCAGGGCTGAGCTAGTGCAGCTCAGTTATTTATTAACACAAATCTAAAGTCTTACAGGGATGGTCAGGCAGGCAAGGATTAAAATGAAAATTCAAATGAAAATTCAAAAACTCTAGAAGATAAGATAAGATAATTCTTTACTGATCCCCCTAGGGGAAATTGAGGAGCAGCTGCTACAAACACTGACAAACTAGCAAAGAAAGAGGGGAACACAGTGATTAAATGCACTAGGATAACAGCTAAAATCAATCAACAATTCAATCGCTGGGAAACACACAAAGTCAGGAAGTGAAGTAACAAAACACACCTGAACCCTCTTTCAAGATAAAACAGGAAATAACTAAACTAAAAACCCAAACCATGACACCACCAATTTTGTTAGTCAGGAAGTCAATCCAGATGGAGATTCCTGCGTAGTTAGCAACAATAGCTAATCAAGGGTACTCATTTCGGTGTTTACTTTTGATCCTACAACAAGCATTTGAAGTGATTTACGCAAAATTGAAGGTTTTCAGAAAGATTTAGGGGGCTTGCACTGCTTGCACCGATATAAGCTTTCTTGTCCACAATGAAGATAGTGACTGCAAACTCAGTACTTGGAATGGCCACAAGAGGAAGAAGGTCTAGGTTGAGAAATACTATTAGCTCTCAAAACTCTGTTTACAGTTTTGCATGGACTGTGTTGTGGAGCATGAAATCCAATCCCTCAAAACGACTGGAAATTTCAACAATGGATGATAGTGCTAAGCCTTAAACTGAGCCTCATGTCAATTGTGATTACCAACACACTGTGTAACAATGAGCCTAACAGAGTAACAGAAGATTAGTGAAGAGAAACAGTAAAGGAGAGGACATGAAAGCACAAGTGGAACGAAACAAGTGAGGAGAATATGAAGGAGTAATGGAAGAGACAGACAGAAGTAAACACAACAGCAGGTCTGCAGAATTTTATACAATGGTCACACTCCTCCTCAGGGATGGACCCCTTTCTTCAACTTCTCCTCCTTTCATGTGTCTCTCCGAGCCATGCAAGGATCCCAGAATACACATGGCGGGTGCTAAAATAGGCTTTGGGCTGGGTGATGAATTAGGAAGGGCATATTTGGGGAGCGAGGGAGCGACAGACAGAGAGAGAGAGAGACAGAGAGAGAGCATCAGCGAGAGAAAGAGTGAGAGATAGAAAATAGCTCCTAATGTTTAATCACAGCTACATCTAATACAGTACAGAAGCCACAGACAAACTCAGTGACCCTTGCTTAGATTTGCTCATCCATCATAACCAAGTTCTCACTGTGTTTATGTACCTGTGCATGTGTGTGTGTGTGTGTTTGTGTGTGCGTCTGTGTCCATACGATTTGATTATGAACACATGAGAAAATTCACCTGAGGGTCGGAGATAAAGCTGTTAGCTAACATATTGGGGACAATCAAGAGACAAAGAGACACATACAACCACATCTACAAATTGTCAAATTCTTCAGTTGAGCTTAATTCAAGAATTCTCTTTTTTTCTTGTTTTACTATAAAGGGAACGTTTTTGGATTTTGGAAGAGACCAATACCAAGCAGCAACCTCCGGCACTGAAACCTGAAGCCAACCTGGAAGTGCAAAAAGCTGCAGTTCCTCAAATGAACACTAGAGGCAGGCTCCAAAAGGGAGTCAATTACATTTGACCCCCATGTTAAAATGTCCAAATTTACAGAGGAAAATATGTTTACTGCATGGTACAAGAAATGGCTTTGGCCTTTTTAGCTGATTTTCTACTTCATGACAACCATACAGGGGGTGAATTTTTTTATAACACACTTGCTTAAAATCTGAAATTGTGCATAATGAAGAGTGACATCACTTTGATTGACAGCTGACTCATTTAGTCACTGAACTTCAGCTGTGTTTGTGGTGTTTTTGACTTTCGAATATTTTTTAATGTAAATACTGGATAAATAACACAACTTACTGAGCGGTTAATTGTACTAACAGACTCACAAAAAGTCGGCCCTTCCATTTTTCGGATATTAGTAAGACCCAGCTAATGTATTAGCATCAGGCTCCAGCTAGCTGCCGCCGGTTTTGTAGTGTCTTTGTCCAGGACGTCTGCGCTGTTCTCTCCATGTATTTGTTCTAGTGTTTGTGGAGCTGCTTGTTGGCTGCAGTTTGACTGTGTTTCTCTTGGGTGTCCACTGTCCAGGAAGAGTTTCTCCGGGCAATAAGTGGAGGTTGAGCTAAGCTAATGATACTAACGGGAGCGTCTGGTAGCAGTTATTAAACCTGTTGCACCAAAGTCAAAACGTAATAACAAGTTTTATAGTTTATGGTGTTAATACTTTGGAATAAAAGGCATCTGAGTGAGGTTGGAAAATAAAGATCTTTCACGTTTGTTAAGTAATGTTATGTAATCTTAAACTGAACTGTGTCTAAATGCAATACATTTTTTGTAACTTCAAAATATTAACGTCTCATTCCTGAATGTTTCTAGAAATAAAGTTAACCCAGATGTCGTTGATGGTCAAGCTGGAGTTGTTGATTGAAGCTAAACAATAACATACAATTTGACGGTCCATGAACTATCTATAATACTGCTAAAACAGAAATTTTAAGTTTATTGTAATTCAGAAACTGACTGATTGTGATCGACTGGATGCTGAAATGTTGACAAATAACATTAGTAAAGTACTGTAACCGGTGCCGGGGTAGCTGGCTACCTTGGTGAGCATGTTTCATAAAACAGGCTTCATTCAGTTCCACCCTCACTCTGCTTCTTTATCCAGGTTTGGATTAACTGGAGTTAGGCGACATCCCAACTGCCAAGATGGCTGCGTGCTACGATTAGCTTCAAAATTGCTCTTCAGAAGTGTACGGGTGACGTCGCTTAAATTTTTGGTCATTTCATTGAGGGCTTGCAGGGCTTGGATGGATGAGGACAAGAAAAAACAAAACCTGAAAACCAAATTCAATACCCAACATCCAACTGAGATTGGCTATAAAAGCCTGTGGTGTCCTTACCATTTACCATGGAAAAGCTTTGGTCATCTAGAAAGTAATAGACCCTGCAGCAGTAGATGTGGGTTTTGTTGTATTTTAGAAAATAATGCAGCAAACAATTTAAACTTGCATTTCAGCCATATCAGTCACTGTGGTACAAACGTGGAATCATTGCAGAAGTATAACAGTATTTTAGCATAATAAAAATGTACTGAATATGGATTTTAATTTTTAAAATTCCAATCATGAATTATATTTACACCTTAGAATAAATGCAGCTCTTATACAAACACAAACAAGGTTTTACCCCTACTGCTCATTAACATACATGTTACTTCCTGCATGCCCATTACAGCTGACAGTACACATTTTGTCTTCTGTATTTCCCATCCCTGAATACCCTGATGTATTTGCATGCTTAATTTGCATGTGTGTCCAGGTACAATCTGTACAGGAAAGATGATTCTATTTATCGTAGTTCTGAAATACAGAATGTAGGTGCATTTGTTGTTAATGTGGATAAATGCCTCTCTGACCACCTCTGGAGGTCGTTGAGAAGACTGGACCCCCACTGTTTCTTTACCACATAACTGGTACAAAGGGTTGCTGCAGTAGGTTTCTACATCATGGAGTGAGTTTTTTTTAAATTTGGACTGCTTGTATAACCATTATCACCTATTTCACATTTCTCAACAGCTGCTTTTCCCATAATAGTGCTCTCTCACTATTCATTTAAAAAAAGACAGATTCAGCAAATCTTTTGCTCCCGCTGGTTTTTCAGACCATTTGAATCTGCCCTTTTGAGATATCCAAACCACTTCCATATAACGGACGTTGTTTTACCTCTCTTGTCAACAATTTCCTGAGCTTTGTATGGCTGTGCAAAACACACAGTGGCCAAAAACATTTCATGTTTGTTCAACAGGTGTTAAATAAATAGATAAATTGATCCTACTGTCTCCCTTTGTTGCACTTATAGATAATGAGCACTGTCGTCATTGGCTGAAGTAAAACCTATCCTGAAGTCTGTTTCATTCCCTCTGCTGCCAGCTCTGCTCTGAAGTTACACTGCTGTCCACTCTGTGTGGAGGAGCTCAGCACCGCCCTCATTAAAAACAAGCAGCCACACAGAGAGCAGAGGCAGAGAGGCAGCACTTTCACTGGCTGTTTTTTCTGCTCTGTGATAGACTGTGAGATATATCCATATTGAGTAAAAATATCTATATCCCCTATTAGGGCTGGGCGGTATACCAGTGTCATAGTCATCATGTTGTTGTGCCACAATATGGATTTTGCAATACAGTCATCATCATGATAAATCAACAATAGCCTAATTCTAAAAACATAAGCCATTTTATTTTCTTCAAAAGTTCAGCTGTGGGCTGAATACTTATTCTGAGACACTATATAGCTTGTCGCAAATATGTATTCACTATAACTGCCTTTGCGGGAAAAGGAGTCACCGTTAAAATAGCCAACACTTATGATAGGCTAAGCTAAGCTAAGCTGTCCATGAAGAGCAATTTGTGAAACACATTGTGAAGAAAGGTTGTAGCTTCTATTGATGAAGATATGAGTGGAGTATCAGAACCAGACAGGGAGGCCGAGGCCACAGGAGAGGACACTCGCTAAAGGAAGACTTGGTTTCTGGGACTTTCTATGTTGAGGAATTTTTAATTCATGTAACCAGTACATCAAAACAACTAACACATTCTCACTCCCAACTCGTCACAAGTAGACACTTGTTCAGGGCCCCTGAAAGAAAGCCTTTCTTTTATTCTTTCAAACATATGGTTAACATATGTTAACATATGAGCTACTTGTTTAAGTTTAAGAAAACATCTAGACAATTTAGGACGAGCCAGTCTAACACATGGTTAACATTGTGAAACACTTTTACTTGGTTGGGTTTAGGCACCAAAACTACTTGGGGAAGTTCAGGAAAAAAAAAATCACTGACTTTTGCTTTCACTTTGGATTTCATTTTTGGTTTCACGTCTCATTTCTACCCTGATCTCCACACCTCTGAGGACTCTGTCCCTCCCTCTACTACATTGTAGAAGCAGCTGCAGAGCAGTAACTATGAGCATTTAACATTGCCATGGATGGGTTTTCAGTAGAGTTAGTTGAAAGCCCAGTGCATCAAAAGATTTATGTATTTGCATTGTTTGTATTGTTCATAATTTACAGAAACACTTTACTTATATATAGACTTTGAATGTTGTTGGTCATTGTCATATATGGACATATTGTCTCACTTGTATGTATATAATAGTTGTCTTTGTTCCACCTATCTAGTTGTCCTTGTATGTTTCATTCTATCTCTATTTCTGTTGAACCTGTGTGTAACATTGAGTGCAACTTAAACCCAGAGTCATTTTCCATATATGTTTACACATACTTGGACAATAAGGCTGACTCTGATCTGATCCAAACATGTGGCATGAAACACACAGCATACTGCTGAGTAAGTTTCGGATCCAAGGCTGGATTCTTTGTAATTAGTGTTATCACAAATGTCAAGGGGATTGTAAATGAGGTTTTCTTACTTGTGGAACAGAACCCTGACGTTCAAGCTTCACTCTTTCAGCTCTCTATTTGCTGGCCTTTTAGTGTCTCTTTCCTGCATTGTGTAGCTAACATCCAATCAGTTTGTATAAGCTTGTATGTGATCAATCTGCAAAGGTTGTATGTGCATTGATGTTCTGTGGTAACAAAAGTACTAATTATTCTTTCAAGTTACAGATGAACACTTGATTCTATGTTTCCTTAATGCAGCTTTAAATTTGTAACACTTAATCTTCTCAGTCCGGTCAGGTTGTGTAGTAAAGCCTTTCATGGCTATAGCCTCATGCATGTCGTCACTGCCTTGTATAGCATTACAGTACTGACACAAGTGGAGTGAATATCAATAGTGTACTCTTGTCTATCATTCAGTCAGAGAAGAGGACAATATGATTCCCAGCAATGGAACCCAGACAGAAGACAGGTCCCATTAGATGCTCAGCTTGTTACAAAAACACAAAGCCATCTATCAAAGCCTGCACTCGCTGTCACAAAGCCCACAAAAAGCAGCTCCTGTAATGAAGTGCTGCATGACCATCAGATCAAGAGGGGTGTATAACAGAGAACAGGCAGAGTGAGAAAAGAGAGGAAGGAAGAGAGAGAACCAAGCAACAGTGATAAAAAGCAAATGAGAGGAAGAGAGAGAGAAAAATCCATATATTGTAGTCCCTGATGAACACAGCAGGCCATTTGCACCTCATGTTCTGACTGTTTCATTCATCACACACACAGAGCCACACACACACACTCTCTTCCTTCCTGTCAGGCAGTTACTGTGCCCTCTTCATTTTACTGCAGTAGACTGTCTGCATTTTCCTGCAAAGTGAGAAAAGTTAAGTCCAAAACTGCTCTGCACGTTTGTGTGTGTGGATAATCTTGATGTGCAGGTTCTAAAATGTGCAGATGAGGGTCACTGAATCCATGTTTAGCACCATTACCCAAAGCATAGTGGAGAGGTTTCTGTGTATACCTGACATGTTTACCTGTTCGCACACTAATACATAAACAGTTCACATGCACTTTTTTTTCTCTCATTACATACATTTAACTTGAATTGTTTTTAGAAAGTTGGTAGTAAAATGATCAATATTTTCATTTTTACAATGGACCAAATCACAAAATGTGCAAAGTTGTCACAAATAATGACAAACCTACAAAGATTCATCGGTTAAATCTGCAGTTCCTCTTTAGCCTCTTTCATTTCATTGTTTTGGTTTCACAAATTTAACTCTTTTGGTTCAATCTCACCACTCTCATTAACTTCCTCTACAGCCACGGCTAAAAGTAAAAAAGTAAAAAAAAAAGATCTGATAAATCCATTGTCTGCCCAGTACCGAACAGCAGGCACACAAAGCTAACAGCTAGCTGGTGAACATGGACATGGCTAATTTGGCAGCCAGAGCTTTTTGGTAGAGCCCAAAACAGAGCTGAAAGGAAAGTCAATATTGGACCAACATTCATCAAATGGCCAAAAATTATACGAAGAAATAGCAATAGTGCTTTGAGGCTAATGTCAACATGCTAACATGCTTGTGATAACAATATTAACATGGTGACAAAGTACAACTGAGACTGACTGCACTTGGAAGGGGACCAAAGTGGGGGGGGCTCACAAAAGTTACTGAAGTTTATACTGTGGGCAACATTAATGCATTGACCAAAATTTCATGGCAATTTCAATTGTTGTCAAACCATTTCAGCGTGGATCAATGGATGGACAAACCAACACTGCCATGGAGCACCAGCATCTCTAAAAAGGGTTTTTATAGGAAACATGTTTATATTTCTGAAATAACATCTGTAGGGCATCTGTATTGGCCAGGACAACCAATACTTTATTTGTCTGTTGCTGTTTGGACAAACAGATGTCTAGGCCCGTCTTTGTGTTTGCTTAAGTACTGTTTTTGTTAAGTTCCTGAAGTGGAAAAGAGCATCAGTCCTAAAACATAGGCACTTATACCAAAAATTGAAATCCAAGTTTGCACTATTTAGAAAGAAAAAGGGTAAACAGAAATTCCCTCCACTTGGGTTGAGTCACATTAAGTATGCTTTGGCAAACACAGTAGCTTAATAAACTCAGACACAATGACAGTGATATTGGATGGTGGTGAGGCAAAACAGCAAATAAATAAGTCAACAAACAGGCAAGCTGTGCTTGAGCAAATTCTGTGAGCAGGCTTTTGAAAACTGTGTGCTGATGATACAGGTGAGAGCAAGCAGGGGTGAAAAAGAGAGGGGGAGAAAGCTATAGCTGCCGCATGGCCGGGGTGCTACAAAAGGCACAAGGGTTACAACTTCAGGGGAATACACCAAAATGAGAGCTGAGTGCCACCGAAATGGAGGGAGAGAGGGACAAGATGACAGCATGGTGACCACTAGATGGAGGGGATGCTTGAGAGAGAGGGAACGAGTGAGAAATGGATGAATAGAAAAAGGAGAGAGAGGTTGTTTGTGTGTGTCTCAGACTGGGGGAGTGTTGCTCTCTGTTCACACAGGATGACCCAGATGCAGCTGAATTAGACACAGTCCTGTGTGTGGAGGTGTGCGTGCATTAGTGTATGTGTGCTTGTGGATGTCAGTGTATGTCTGAGAGCTAAAGAGCTGCAGGTAGAGATAGACAAATAGTGACAGATTGTTCCAAACAGATGCCTCTCTGTTTTTGAGGCTCTCAACCCCAAAAAGCTAAGAGGAACTAAAAATTAAAAGGTACTATAAACATCACTTTAAGTTCGTTAGCAAATTCATTTTTAGACTGGTATTGAAGCTCAGTACTTCTCCCCCTCCTTTCCCCATTCTTGTTTCTCTCCCAAACATACTGACAGTACACAGCCTGTGAATGCCCCCTCCTCTCCCTGCACACTCTGAATTAAAACATGCAAAGGAGGAAAGATATCTACTGGCTGAATTCCTGAATGGGATCAATCCAGAGCTCACGAATGGTTAGTCTCATCAACACCTCTGTACAAATATGTGTAAAACCGATGCATTCGAGTTAACTCTCATAATTTGGTCTGTCTTTTTTCTTAACATATTGCTGTCAATCACGAAGACCAAACTCTTCGAATAGCTTATTTGTAAGCATGTAAGAAGCATAGCTAATAATAATAACTGTGATCAAGTGAGCTGTCATTTGCAAAAACCTGGTCAAGTCAGTCATCATGAACAATTTAAGTGCACTTATTTGACACAAAATAAAGCAATAGAGCTGTATATAGTTTATTATTCAAAGTACTTGGCAACTAAAGGGGGGGGGAATCAAGGACTTTTTAATGTGTCTGACTAGCATAACTCAGTTTGTCTGTCTGTGGGAACACTGATAAGTTCCCTTTAGAAAGCAACTTTAAATTGTAAATAACAATGACTGCTCCAACTTAACCACACTTTCTAATTTCCATATTATGAACAAAGAGATGAAAATATATCATCCTAATTACTTTCTGTTATCATCCTCAAATGTTGGCACATACCCATTGGACCTTACTGCCCTGAGCTTTGCTTCTGTCATAAACATAATGTACATATATACATAGTATGCATAGATGCATGCTTCATGTACACAAAATTTCGCTGTTATCAAAGGTTTATGAGTGTTTGCATGAAAATTTTGTCATTGTTTACAATTAGCCGTCTTGACTGGCAGTCAAAGGAAAAAACTATTCCTTGTGTGCGTCTCCACAGCTCTGCTGGCGTTCGCTCAAGTTTAACGAGCTAATTAATGAATCTGTCAATCACACATTAAAGGTACTGCTCAGGGAGGGGTAGCAGTCCATTTGTGGGAAATGTCAGAATCTGCCTATTGGCAACAGGGAGAGTAGATGAAAAAATGATGGTAGAAGTGTAGAGAAGAGTAAAGACACTCTTCCGACACAACTAATATGTAGAGCAGTGATCCTCTCTATTTTTTTCCACAACAGCCACATCAAGGGGAGAGCCACTTTTACAACAATATACCAAGTCACTTTTGCAAATGTGCATTTCTACTTATAAATTGGACATCCCACAAAAAAAGTAACAACACAGCCAATACATTTTCAATTAACACTATATTTACCTTAATACTGGGATGAGCGGAAGCTGACATGCCTGTCCTTGACTTTCTTTATGTTGTATTTGTAGTTCGTTGTTGCAATCACAGTGAGGCATTCAAGATGAGCATGGGTCAGTCTGTTTCCCTGTGTCCTCTTGATAGTGTTCATGGTTGAAAATGTTGACTCACAGGTGTATGTGCTCATGAAGAAAGACATCACTTTCTGTGCAAGTGGTTTCAAAGTGGGAAAGTCTGCTTCAGAAACCAAACTCCGGAAGTAGCCAACACCTGCTCTGAGTTCAACTTGGAGAATGGTATTTGTTTGCGGCTTAATTATTTCACCCTCCACAGCAGCATAATTACCAGGGCAAAGAACAAATAAAAATTCCTCTGTCCACCTCTCTCGAAATGTCCTGTGCTCATCTTGTATGCTTCGTACCTTTCGTTTTTTACTGGGGACACCTGCCGTTTGCCTGCTCGTCCGCTCTCCAGCATCTTCATGTTGACTTTCGTTTGCTGGTTCCTCAGACTGTTTTTCTTCACTATTCCTTACAACACTGTATGTCTGTCCGTCTGGTTTTTGCCCCATTTTTATTAAAAATCGATCCATTTTGTGCTGGCTAGCGGAGCTAATGTAGCCTAGCAAGCTTGCACTGCGGTAAAGTGTGACGGCGTAAAACAATGCCGTAAGCAGGCTGCGTTGCCAGGTTTGACAGTGCCCCCTTTAGGAAACACCATTAATTCATCCTTAACTTAATTAATACTTCTCTTAATAATTAAGGTGAAGGGAGAAGTATAATGCAGATGTTTGCGTTTTTGTAGTGCAGTGTTCACTGTGTGTTTATGTAGTACATTTGAAAAAATGTATTGGCTGTGTTACCATATTGTTATAAGCTACCATGCCAGTGACCAATTAAAGCTTGAGGAGCCGCATGTGGCTCGCGAGCCGCGCAATGAGTATCTCTGATGTAGAGTGTTGTAAACTGAAGATACCTCTCTGTAATATGGTTGCTTTAGATGTCTGATGGCTGCCTGGTCAGTCATTTTGCTTGGGTTTTCCTGTGAAATACTCTTGCATGTATTCCTTCAACATCTGTGGTCGGTTTCAAACTGATTCAGGCCCTGACCTCTGGGCTGCTTCAAGGATAATTCCAACTTACTGCAACCTATTTTTTTGTTTGGGCAATCATTTCTATCAATCATGACAAAACTACACTCAAGTAATTGCTACTGTAATAGTCTACATGTTGTTGCATCTGGATTAGGTGAAGACTTTTATTTTGAAGGGCTGACTTTTCACTAGGAAGTTCCCCATGTTTGTTTTGTTTTCTGTTTATGCTCTATATATGACTCTTAGTTACTTTAACCAAGTGTAAAGTGCAATGAGTTGTTATATTCTGGAGCTAAAGTTTCGGGTTTTTTTCATGCCCAAAACTGCTAAATGGAAGAGAAGAGTGTTGAGGAATGTGTGCAACAGGCCTGCTGTGTAGCTTGCAGTGTACTTTTGAGACCAAGCACGGAGCATTTAGGAACTCTGTTCATAGTGTTACATAGGCACAGAGAACAGAGACCCTGTGAATGTTTGTTTCTCTACAATTGCAGGTATGTGGGCTTATGCAAGGACATTATTCACTGTATTATTTTTGTGAAAGAACGTATTTTGGTTATTTAGTTAATAAGAATTTTATTCATCTTTTCATTATGCTATCTTGCCTCTCTATGATTGCAGTAGTTGTAGTGATTGCCATTGCGGGTTCTTGCAATCGAGTGCTGAAAGGCAGTCTTGAAGTCTGATCCTTGACATCACAAAACAGAGGTAGAGACTGGACATTATGAAATATGGCGACTTCACTACGTTGAAATCAGATGCAGTAAGAAAAAAGAGTGGCCAGAAGATCAGATGAGCTGGTAGCAAGCTGACTGATCTGAACCACTTCGTTTGGAGGTGAAAGCAAGCAACCCAGAAATGTTACTATTAGTCTGTCATTGCAAAAAAAAAAAAAAAGTCTTTTCTTGCCTTTCCTCCAATTAACTTGGTGAGTACACTGTTACAATGACTGATGATACATAACACCCCATAATGCCAAAAATAAGATCCAAATTGTAAAAAAACAGGATTCACCTTAATTTTGTTTTTGTTAATTTCACGTTGAGCCAAAGGAAAAAGGTTTCTCTGCTGCTGCACTCATTCAAAGTTATCTTTCATAAAACACAAGCTAAATGCCTCAAAGGTAAATGAACTATTAGTTTGGAAGAAAAGGCCTTGCACTGTCGAAATTTAGGGAGAGTGATGACATAACTTAAAATCAGAGTCTCCATTGACGGTTCCTGTAAACTTGACCTCGGTCAATCCTCCCTCTTCTTTCTCCATTTGCTCTCTGACTCTATCCTCACTTCATCCACCTCAACAAGGTTAGGCTCCCCACTTCATCTTCTCTCTCTTCTGCCTCCCTCGACTCCATCTCACCCTTTCCATCTCACTTTTTACCCCTCCCGTCTACTCCCTCCTCCACCTCTCGTCTCCTTTCTGTCAATTTCAGCCGAGAGTCCCGAGGCTTCGTCAGCGCAAAGTGCTCCGTCTGTGCTTCTCCGCTCTCCCCTCCCGTCCTCTGTTAGCGTGCGAAGAGAAGGGGACCCACCGACGAGAGCTTTAAGTTATGTAATGAGATCATCTGGAGACTAATGCTGTATACCAGATATACCAAGCAGCCATTAGTGGCTTTTCTATAGCATGACCATTTGTCTGGCTGGTACAAATGTCTTTTAGGTTTGTCACAGATGGATGATGGAAGGACTTTAGCTTGAGTAGCAAGGCTCAATGATATTAAAACCTCAAGATGATAGTGACGGCAACATGTGTTTGGGTAATCCTCCTTCCTATAATGCTTTTGTTCGAGGTCTGGCTTTTACCTTGTGTTTCCAGGAGGTGAGATGTGGACAGATGAGCTGAGGGGGATGGTGGTCGGAATAAGGACAGATGGAGGACAAGGCGATATGAGAAGAGGTATGTGTACATCCACGTGTTGGTCTGCAGGGCCATGCGGAGGAAGAAACGACATGGGGGAATACACACACCTTAACACGTGTGTTTGTGTGCATCCAAGACCTTGAAAGCCTCAGCATGGCCTCAGGGCTACGATTGCTGACATGAGAGAAGGTCCTGTTCTCCCATGTGAGTCCATGTGAAAATGCTGTCAATTAGCATCCAACTCAGAACATTTGTCCATCGAGGGAGGTCAACAATGACAGTACACAGCAAGGACTGTACCGTTTGGAGCTGAAAGAATTTGGCAACTATGGAGGTAAGGTGGTATACTGTTCAGTATTTTTAACTGTCAATTACAATTATCATTTATTATACAAAAATGTCTAACATATCCAGTATGAGGATTTGTTTATTTATCTGTGTTATGTCACTGTAACTAGAATATCTTTGGTTTTGGACTTTGGTTTTGGAAACCCAGAATTTTTGATTATTGATTTAGTTAAGTCTACAAAATACCATAAAATATTGCAAAAGCTTCATCCTATTTTCAGAGCCCACTGTGATGTATTCTAATCTAATAATGTCCAAGAGTTCAAAACCCAGATAAAACAGTGATAAGCAGCAAATCCTCAAATGTGAGAAAACTTAAATCACCATCAGCATCTCCTCTCCGCCAAGTTGTAAGGGCCAAATGCATGGAATGAAATTAAGGCTGTATTGCAGGTCCTGTTATGACAATGCCATGTATGTTAGATTATGTAAACTAATTGGATTCATTTATATTATTTGATTAAATCATTAAATAATGAAAATGCCCATCAACTGTCCAAAACCCAAAGACTGCCCTGTGTGGTGGTCCAGGGGTTCAGATCGGTGTTCTCACCACCGAGACCCAGGTTCAATTCCCGGCCAGGATATGCTCATAAACCTGTGTGAGTGTTTCGGCGCCTTGTAGTGGCAGCCTGAATGGAAATCTCCCTACTGTGGGACTAACAGAGGAATTAAAATTTAAATCTAAAGCCTAACTTTGCCTACGCTCCATTTTCAGTACAGTTTAACCTAAACCTCCATCTTCCCAAATATCTCACAAAAGGGGTCCTAACTTACAAAACTCTTTCTCTCAATCACAGATGAATCTGTTTGTTGTTATATGTGTGTCCTTTGGTTGATTTTAACCTGTGCAAATAAAATCACGGCACAAACTGAAATGCTCACATCTGTTGTAACTATTGTAAAATCAACAAATTGTTCGGTCCTCTAATAAAATCAGTGCTGCATTTTTCTTTCATCTTACCATAGCTGTCTTAGTTGTATAATCACACAATTCTACATTATTACAGTTGCATAGATTGAGCTAAGGATAATAGATCTATGCATTGTGACAAACATTATTTGTGTCACAAAGCTTGAGAACACAGAAAATCATTCAAATTAAAAGGCAAAGGAGGATTATGTGGCAAGACGTGGGAAATTTCATGACTGTTTTCATGGAGTGAAATGTGCCACTGATGATCATTTCTTGCTTCCCAGTTGCACACTGGAGACATCTGCCATTGTCAAAATGCCTCTGTAATCAATTTTCATTCTCTTCTTCTCCCTGGCTCCCAGAGACAGAAGCTTCAGAAACAAACCAGTGAGTCAGTCAGCTGCCAATTTAGTTAACAATTAGCAGTATTTGTAGAAAATGGTACTATATGCTATCCCACTGGTCAATCACAGTTCATTATAAGATAACAAAACACCAAAACCTGGTAATCTAGTAGTCAACAACTAAGAGAGTCTAGAAAGATGGAGAGGACTTTTCTTTCCAGTGTTTCCACACAGCTGCAGCTACAGTGGTTTAGTTGACATCCTGATGACATCAGTGGCCTGTCTGGTTTTGGAATAGAGTCGATAATATTCAGCAACATGAACTGGGCTGCTGACTTGACCATTAACAAGACCTACTTGGCAAAGGACAACAAAACATTGGCTGAGCTCAGAGCTGCTAATGATATAAAGCTGTTCCTAAGTCTGAGCTTGTGTACACAGTGTGTACACTATTTATACATCACAACTGACACCACACAGCCCACTGATTATGGCTAGATGATTACTGATAACCCAACAGATATGGAGATAAGATTGTGAGGGCACTGTTTAAATTAGATTTCCAGTTAAAGAATGCTGCCCTTAAACTTACCATTGCGCCACAAAATAAACAGACCAATACAAACCACAAAAAGTCCTCACACCTCACATCCAGCTTATCACTCTGTCTACTGCAGCTAACAGGAAATGGTGGGAAAAAAGTAGATTTCTGTTACAAGCAACGCAGAGCAGCACAGTCATTTCCAGGGGATTATTATTTACAGATGTTGAGCTACAGGAAGGCATGTTGTTTTCTTCTTTACAGTGACTGTAAATGTGCGCACTGATGAAGCTGCAGCCAAACTCAAATTCAGTCTGATCCTAATGGGATCTATATGGTCTCATCTTTCTCATCTCCTCTTTGCCAGCCTGTTCAGTGGTCACTTACAGAATCAGTACAGACTGTATACTGCTGGCACTCAATCACATCTGTTTACAGCTGTTTACAGCCTTTGTTAGTCAGTGCTGACCTTAGTGTGTTTAGACTAGTCTGAAAATTCCATGTTTCATATTATTGCTCATGTCGGCATACATTACATTATATTATCTTCCCTCACTAACATCCATCACAGTAGAGCTGTCAGGGCTTATTTGCTTACAGCATGTTTTCTTTAACTGCCTGTTGTTCCTGTTGGAGAGAAACTCATGAAGGCGCGCACAAACACATACACACACACACACCCTCACCTGCTCTCTGTGCCACAGACTGGAGCCCGACCACCAGCCCCAGCACGACCCCCGCGAAGCACATCTGCACGGCGAACAGCTCCTTTCGCTTCCTCCGCCTGCCTTTGCTCCTCCGCCGGTTCAGCATCAGTCCTCCTCCTCCTCCTCCTCCGCCGGCCGTCTCCGGCATCCCTTCAACCACCACGCGGGCCATGGCGCTCCTCTTCGGGCGAGCGTTCCGGCGGAACCCCCGGTGGTGGCGCAAAGGTACGAGAGAGAAAAGCGAGCAGGGAGAGACGGAGGGATGCGCTGTGTGAGCTCTGAAGTTCCCCGACGAGAGCAGATATGACTGGCTTCTGCAAGGACTGGTCAAGTCAGCCACAGTGTAAACACACACACGTCCGGTCTCACATTTCAAAATAAAACTCCCATTTCGCATCCCCCAGCGCAAAAAAAAAAAACAAAAACAAACAAAAAAACTAAAACATTATCTATATCTAACGAAATGTTTTGTCCAAGATATTATACCATACGTGGTAAAGCACATGTATGGTATAATGGCAATGACTGGATATTTAACAATGAAAGCTGCTCCTGGTGCAGCTCAAAAGGGAAAAAAATAATACTAAAATAGTGGGCCCATAGAAGCAGTACTAATAATGGAATTATTATAAATTATTATTATCATTAGTGGTAGTAGTAATAGTATTACAAATTAAATTGTTATAAATTAATCAAAAACACCTAAATTGTTTTGTTCAGTAAAAATATAGCGCAATTTTGTGTAATTTTGGATTTATCCCATATCACAATCCTATATCACATATGTAATATTCTTTTCTGGATGGCCAGTGATTACAAAAAAAAATTTTTTTACGAGCTGGAGGAATAGTAGCTGGAAGATATTTCCCGACAGAATGAGACTGTAAATAACGCAAGCGTATGTTTTAGTTTGAAGTTCCTATTTCCGGTTCTTTGCTCATTCCACAGTTTGAAGAGGCTGGCGATGAGCGCCTGTCCAGCGTGTGTCTTCCTCGTCAGTGGTCGTAGTCAGAGGGCGGGCTTCCAGGCTGATGACAGGAGTGAGGCTTCTCAGTCACAGGGAGAGAGAGAAGGGGGAAGGGGATAGATGGATAGATAGATAGATGGATAGATAGATAGATAGAGTAATACTGATAGTGCAATATATTTTACACCTATTTGTCACTGAAGCATTGAATTGAACTGCTGCTGGTGTGGAGGAATGACTGATGATCAAGACAAATGCCTATACAGGAAAATGTGTAAATAAATTATAGGAGGATATTCAATATTTTAAGTTCAGTTAACACTGTTTACACAAAACTGATGCATCTTAAAAATACATCTTGCTGACTGCTGTGGAAGGGTATTTTAATTTCCTAATACATCACAGTATAGACTATATCTCCAAAATCTAAATATATAATAAACTTATTTTCTTTTTCTGAAGCTTCAAAATGTTTTAACTCAGTTATGCCGAGTAATGATGGCGGGTTATTTGTCTCTTACCTGAAATAATAAAGTGCAGCTGGGAGCAGAAAGGTCTGTTGTCGCGATGGCTCGGCAAAGGGCTTTTGAAGGGGACTGCCATTATGAGCGTTACTATTAAAAACAATGAGATTGATCCTTAACCCTCGAAACAAACACATTACACTCAAAGGCACTCCAGCTGATTGGGGTCACACCCTCTGACCTCTCAATGGTGAAACATCCAATGCATGCTTTTATTCTAGAAGCAGAACAGAGAATGAACTCACAAGTGAAAGGAAAGGAGAAATTCAATAGTCAGGCACTCGAGATTGTCACTTGAAAATGAGCCGCCACACCAGGCTCTCCATTACTGTGGAGCACATCGTCTGACTGTCATGTGTGTCATGTGTTAAGGGTTTGCAGAAATCATTCCGACTCTTCCGTCATTTCTGGCCCACCCACGAGGTGTGTGATGATGTCATCACAGGAAGGATGGAAACTGAAGACCCATAATTCCATGTGAGAAATAGAAAGCAGTGTGGCATTAGCGAATGAGCTCCCAGATTAGACCCACAGCCCCTTGGCCCGTGTTGATACACACACACACACACACACACACACACATGCACACACTCACACTCACACACCCGCACAGTTGCTTCATGACGGATTGGGCATAATCCTCATCCTGAGCAACAGCATCTGACAGCCGTGATTCAAGACAATGACATATCGAGTGTGCTGGATTAGGAAGCAGCGATTCCATTCTTTGGGTAAAATCTCCAAACAGAGCTACATAAAAATGCCACCAAACCACCTATTCTTTATTATTAATATTATTTCTTTTACACTATATGTATTTTTTTACAATCTACAAAACACCTGAGTAGTATACAGATTTTCTATGTCCTTGGTCGTTGTTGTATATTTATACACACCTATTCCTCATTGACTTGTATGTACATATTCTGCTCATTCTGACTCGTCTTTGTTCATCTGTGTTGTCCTTATTCTATATCTGTTTTTACAGTATCTTATTGTAAAATATTCCATGTATAAGTACAGTAGGGGGGCAACTTCATTCCTTAATTGACTAACAAAGCTGAATCAGATTCTTTCTCATGGTTCCTTTAACATGTTCCATGTCATATTCTATTGCTGTTGTTGACCAGGTAAATATGCAGTGTGGATGAGATCATCTCATCTACATTAAGGCTACAGTTTGACATGACATCAAGCATTTTTGCATGCTTTAGCTCGTTACCGACAAAATGTTTATATTTTACGCCGTGGTGTAAAGGAACGAAGTAAAAATACTTCGTTACAGTACTTAAGTAGTTTTGGGGAGTATTTATACTTTACTTAGTTTTTATATTTATTGCAACTTTCATTTTTACTTCGTTACATTTAGAAGAAAAAAATGATAGCCTACTTTTACTCCGTTACATTTACACTGGACACCGCCGTTACTCGTTACAAAATAAAACGTGAATATATTTGTGTCATCATGTTTTGATTATCCGGACTGTGCATATTCTCGCGCGAACACCCGTCGCTCTCAAAACACGTTGATGCAAATCTCCAGACTGTGAATATTCAGCATGATGGAAGCCGCCTCGTCAGCTGGCGAAAGCGGAATTATCACAACACTAACACCTGCTAGTTGTGCTTCAGAAAAAGACAGACACCCGTGGCCATATGTAAGGGAAAAAAAAAAAGTTCGCTTTTGTCGGGATGAAAGATTCATCGTGCCGCTTGTATTTGCCGAAAACACCGAAATAATGTTGAGATACGAAATTGTCAGTTACACAGTGTGCAAACATTTTACTCTTTACCTCAACTGGGCAGCTAAGAGTAGCCTTGCTAGCTCACCACCATAGTGTAGTGGAGTAGAAAAACAGCTTATGTGACTAGAGCCATGTTTTGAACCAGGCTGTAAATATGTTTTTTTTCTGTCGTAAAATCGGACATTTTAACATGGGGCTCAA
This sequence comes from Centropyge bicolor, assembly GCA_037975185.1. Lineage (NCBI taxonomy): Eukaryota > Metazoa > Chordata > Actinopteri > Pomacanthidae > Centropyge > Centropyge bicolor. Next base: position 1,248,164 of record JBBMOC010000057.1, on the reverse strand, counting down.
ATGTAATTGACTCCCTTCTGCGGCCTGCTCTAGCAGTTATTCGAGGAACTGCAGCTTTTTTGCACTTCCGCATTGGCTTCATTTTTCAGCGCCGGAGGTTGCTGCTTGGGGCTACCGAGTGCATTGCTTAGCCTTTATTTATAGTTGTGTATTCCCGTTTGTAAATCGTATGGGTGGAAATGAGCTGCGTGGCGGTCTGCGCCTGCTCAGCACATCACATGGACCTACTGAAATCGTTCCCTGCCGTCTGCAAGTTGTCTGGGAGGGAGAGTTAAGCTTAATTTTGTGTCTTTGTACTTTTACTTCTGATACTTAAGTACATTTCATATGCGCTACTTTAAGACTTTTTCTCAAGTAATTATTTTATGGGTGACTTTCACTTTTACCTAAGTAGATTTCAAGCAAAGTATCTTTACTTTTACTCAAGTATGGCTTTCAACTACTTTTTACAGCTCTGATTTTACGACACTGCTGACCATTCCCCTTGAGACTGTCCTCACAAGAAAAACAACAGGATTGGCCATTTGTTCAAACTCACAGAAAATGATCGATGCTTAAATATTACTAACAAGACGCCTCATGTTTTTGTAGATACTATTACCTTTTTTTTAAAGGAAAGAACAGATAATACATGTCAAACTTTTTGTATGTTCTTGATATAAATTGAAATTTATTCACACAATTTAACAGAATATAATGTTGAACAATAGATGACATATTAATATATATTCAAAGGAATAGTTTCTTTCCAATAGTGAAGAGAATTGACACCACTCTCATGTCTGTGCATGAAGTACAGAGCTGTTCAATGTGCTTAACATGAAGACTGGAAGATAACAGCATGACATTCAACAGGCTCAAAAATCTGAAAGATCTTTTAATAAAAATCAAAACGAATCGGCTTTAAATCCTTTCCTTGGTCCGACAAGTTAACCTGAAACACATAGGAAAGCACATCCCATTGACACTGTTTGTTCCTCCCTAACTAAGAAGACACAACATCCTCTAACTTTATTGCTGTTGTAATTTTGTGTTGTTTTAATTTTGGACAGAGACACGTGGATATACTTGTGTTACGCCTGTTTGACACTGTCCTCTCATTCATCTCATCTTTGACTTTCTTTCAACATAATATGTTAAATTGTCAACAATATGGTCTTTTAATTCATTAATCATTAAAAATTAATTTGAAAGCATAAAATAATTGATTAGCTGCAGAGCATGATTTATTCATTTTTGCACATTTTTTCTTCTTGACGTCTGCCTGGCTACATAAAAAAACTTAGGAAGTATGATGTTATATAGCTACAAAACACTGAGGACTGTCTGACTTTGACACTGAGTCCAGGTTTCACTCCCATATCCTTTTAACAGTCACAATTTTTTTGCTATCTTAACCAAGTAGTTGTACTTTCCTAAGCTTTATCAAAACCTGAACTTCATATTTACCAGATCAGAAATGATTCCTATGAATCCTTTTTGTAATGCTTTTACAATATTGGTAACTTTAGAAGCCAATACAAGACAATCTATTTTGTTGATTAGCACAACATGTGAGTGTCTATTTTCAGTTCACTATTTGGTCCTTCTTCTCATGTGTGTCTGTTTCAAGTCTTCCCTGTCTTGCCTAAAAGCAGGTGACCTAAACACAATAGTGTGATTGAATGCATCCAGCATTCCCTAACCCTAACCCTGCAGGACATTCAGATCTGAGAGACAAATGTTATAAGTTTTATGCTCCAGGCCTAAGACAAACAGGGGCCTTGCATTAACTGTTTTAGATCCAAGACTGTGAAACAAACCACCCTTCAGATCAGTGGACTTTAAAAGCCCCTTGTACAGACTGACAATTTATAATTTCATGCCAATGGTTTCATGATGTTATTTGTATATTCTGTTCTAGTTCTCTGTGTTAGGCCACTACTTGAAATTTCTGCTGTATTTCATGCTGTATTTTCTGTGCACCTGTACGACACCTGTTAGCGCTGGCTTTGAAAGGCAAAACTGAAGCTGGACTGTAACTAAGTACATTCACTCATGTACCGTACTGAAGTACAAATATGAGGTACATGCCTTACTTGTGTCGTCTCACGTCCCTTTCTACATCTACTCTACTACATTTCAGGAAATGAAAGTACTTTATACTACACATACAGTTTTAGATACTAGTTACTTTACAAACTAATATTTTTGCATATAAAGCACACAAAGAGCAGTTATAGAATTGTTTATGCAAGAACAGCTGAAATGATTAGTCAATGAGTCATATAATGAATAATTGAATAATTTAATGTATTTGGAATCATTTTAATGTTTGGACTGTTGGTTAAACAACAACATTGTGAAGGTTTCACTTTGGGTTCTGGGTAATTGTGATGACATTTCACAGTATTTTCAAAATAATTATTAAATGCAGTTCAAGTCAAAATAGTTAAAAATGAGCTCCATCTCAACCAACTACAACATTTAAAAATCCTGGTTTTACATCAGTCCATGAGTAATAATCATCCAGTGATATAATACTCAATAGTCAACAGTCACAAAGGACATTTTTCTGCTTTGAGTACTCTAATACTTTAAATACATGATGACATACTGAAATACTTAAATAACATTTTCAATGCAGGACTTTTAGTGCTTGAACTGAAGGATCTGAATGCTTCCTCTAACACTTGTCACCTGTAAACACAGCTCAATCTCCAACCTCCGACCTTCCAGACAGCCACTGCACTGTAATAAGTAACCTATAGAATTTACCCAATAAATCTGAGGTAACTATTTGCATCGACTTTTTTAGGGTAGATTTAACTCCATTTATTGAGTATAAAATATCTGAAATAAAAAGCTATGAAGTACTTAAATAAATTGGGTTAAATTTACCTCAGATTTATGTATATATTCAACAGCTACTTACTCAATAAAACTGGGTAAAATTATCTCTTAATTGCTAGTAGGTAATACCTGATAATCACTAATAAAAGTTAATTAATATCAGTTAGTAACCATTACTCATTCAAATAAGGTAAGATTTACCCTCCAAAAAAGACTTTCAAATGTTTACCATCTCAATGTTTTTAATGCATAAAATTCTCACAAAAAAAAAACACAAAATGCAAAAATGTAATAGATGGGCAAAATGTAAAATTCAACACAACACCTTCACATAACAGTTCATATATCAAGTAATTAACCTGTTTTAACTCACTTGTTTCTGCGTAATTGACTAATGCACATACACAAACTCTACAAAGTCGTTCCTGTGCGTGTACACTATCGAACATCTGGATAAGGACAGAACATAAGAACACTCTTACACTTGTAGAGATAGGATGAGAACAAAAGAAACAAACAAATGATATAAACATATGATATATTTCTGTGTGTGTGTGTGTGTCTGTGGGTGTGTCTGTGTGTAGAGCAGAGGAGGGAAGAGCAGAATAAATAATAATAATAAAAAAAAAAATCTTGATTAATCAACAAGAACATCTTTTGGTCTGTTTTTGTCTGTTAACTACTTTAACTCATTTAGCAACATCCATAGCATAGATCAACCGACCGTACAGTGACAAGAAGCAGTCATGGCAGACATGTATCAATCCAGAAAGCAAATGTGTTGAAAACAGAGGTTTTTTGTGAGTGTGTCATTATACCGCCACTGTGTGGGAAGAATTGGTGTTTTGACGTGCTGTCAGCTGCAGTGGTTTAATAAGTGAAAAGCTCCATAACTCCACAAGCTCCACAACTCCATCGAGCTATGTCAGCACAAAACATCCTCTTGGAACAAGAGAGGAATGTGTGTCTATTGCAGGAGTTTATTTTTGAGGCTGTGGACCCTCTTCAGTAGTCTGGCTCCATCCAGTTCCAAGAAAAGCTTTTGAAAAGCTTCGAACGTGTTCTTCAGCTCCTTTGGATATTGCAGGTTAAGGGCATATATCAGTCCCATCAGCAGTACACAGGCCTTTGTTCGGCTTCCACATCCTTCCATCACTTGGTTCCCCTCAATCACAATAGACACATCTGATGGATCCTCCTCTGCCATGATATTGTGCATCACGATCACTGTCATCGTTTTGTCTGTGTAGTCCTCACATTCCTAAAACAATCCATAAAAAGAAAGAAACAAGAGCATACAAATTTTTAAGTTAAGTATATTATTTAAGATGCTGTTCCAGTTGTGTCCTATTTACCAGATCACATTCAAGGATGGAACAACATCTAATGAGAACAACACAGAGGATCATCACAAGAGGCAACAGTCAACTGACACTGAGGACTGAGCGATGATTCACGAGGTGAAGCAGAACAAGATTCAACAAAAACATGGAAAAGTGATCACTCGTTAATGCACACACAATAAAGCAAGGCGTCGATGAACAACACAGCTTAATGGTGCAGTCAAGCGCTGCCATAGCTGCAACGAAGAATTACACATTACACATAGTACATGAATCCAGAGTGGAGTGTCCGATGAGGGACAATGGATCGCGGAGAGTTGTTCAATCATCTGTTATCAATATGACATACCTGGCAGTCATGGAAAAGATCTTCTTGCCTTTCACCGAGGTAGCCAATGAGGCAGCAGATAACTGCATCCCTTTTTTTCTCAATGCACCGTGTCTGTAGGGAGATACAATTTAGAGAAAAGACGGTTAGTGTAACTCAGTGATTTACATACACTAAAACCGAATTCCTTAAAATCTAAAACATTTTTTAACATTTCACAGATTGATGTTAAACTGTAGTTTGTTAAGTTGGTAAGGAGCTCAACTTTGTGCACAGCAAAGCAATTGTTTACAAATTATTTCACTTTTAGTTCACTAATATCAATTACATATTTGTGAAAAAAGTAAAATAACATACGTCATTTAGAGTGTCCAGCAGAGGGCGTATCTTGGAACCAGCAACTCCTCTTTTAGCATGCATAAGCTTCAAAAGACCTGGTGTGTACTCATCAAGTTTTAGAATGAATGTCTCCTCCAAAGAAACTGTCGTTATACGTCTGAACTCTTCCTTGATCTAGTGAGAAAGTAAAAGGACAAAAAAGGAAATTGTAAATGACAGACCAGATCTCAAAGAAATCACATGAATGTTTCTTGGTTAATGAATAGACATTCTCACCTGAGCCTCACTGAATAATGCTGGCCACCTTTCTTTAAACACACTCACAGAGGGGCTGAGGGTCACCACTTCGACTCTTCGGCTTGAGAAGGTTTTACTCATTTTGTCTGAGATTATCTTTGCGTTGTTTTTCTTTTTCACTTCATTGAGTAATTCAAGCCTCTCTTTATCCAGTGTGTCTTGGCTTTCGCCAATAGGGTGTGGAGGGAGGTAATTAACCTCAGCCTTTTTGGGCTTTTTCACATTTTTTGATGGGACTGCATCAGCTGGATGCTTCCTCTTTAATGTGTTGACTTCGATTTCCGGGTAAGCATATTTTCGAGATTTTAGCTTGGCACGGTAATTGTGCATCTTATATTTTATGCGCTGTTGCCAGCCATATAACCCTGCAAACGATCCCGGCTCCCTAAGACATGGAAACTTGGCAACCAGAGCTTCAGCCACTGATAAGACCTGCAGACTTGATGGGTAAGCAGTGTAGGAAAAAATCACTTTTGAAAGATCTTGCATTATTGCTGATTTAACACTGGCATCCATGAAGTGTCTTCCAGTGGCATGAAATGATTTGTTTGCCTCTGCGAGAATTAGTTCTATGTCTCGGGAAAACTCCGGTACTTGAAATGGCACTGGCCATGCTGAAGAGCCACATGAATCAGGGAGAATAATGGTGTCCTTGGAACCTGAAGATGCGCAGTCTGACACCTCTGAGGATGCATCATCATCTGCAGGGCAGATGTCCGTTTCAGTATTACTTGCAGGATGGGTGTTCACTGAACTCGGAGAGCTCAATGTAGATGATGGTCCTGATTCATGTACTGGGTGTAGCTCAAGGATGATGATCGGCTCTTTTAGGATCACTTTAACAGTGGCCTTGTCGTACAAGTCAGCAGTTGAGGTGACACTGAAAAACTGATTGTCAAAGTCTTTGTCCAGGTATAGCAGTCCAAATTCCCCAGACAAATGGAAAGTTTCAGTAACTATGGAAACAAGTTCTTCCACTGTGTTAGGAATTCCTGTTGGAAGTGTCAACTTTTGAATGTTGTGCTCTTCTAAAATAACTCTTAACTGGACCGCCATTGTTGTTTGGGGTGTTTCCTCAGCTGTAGAGACAGAGAAAGAAATGTGTCTTTAATGCACCCCATGACTTGTGCAAGGGTGCAAGGACAATCTGCATAGAGGCAGGGTATGGAGTGGACTCGACCAAAATGCCCATGTATTAGCCTGCTGTGTTTCAGCAGGTCTAGTCTTCTTGATGTTGTGAAGTTGCACAACTTGCATTTCCAGTTCATTTTCCTGTAACTGGGGACTTTAGTTAAGGTACCTACACTTTTAAGGTCAATGTGATTTATTAGAAAACTTATACATATTACACATACCTTATGTCAATGTACAGGACACCGGGGGTGGGCGTGGGACCTGAAGATAGGGCAGAAGAGAGGGCAAATAGTGAAGGTCCACATACACAGACTCTGAATACAACAGAAATAAGAACAAAAAAATTTTACAAAAGAGAAATGACCAGACGTGTACATGGGAAGACAAATATATAAGGGATTATGTATAGTTTAGAGGTCTGGGTTTATTTCTCCATAACAACGTCATAAACAAGAGATTATGCTTTACAGGGCGCAGAGATGAGAGCTGTGACACTGGGTCCAAGGCTCTGATTATGCAGGTTTGGTTTTAAGCCATGATATGGAAACGAGCCTCAACTCTCCCTGTAACAACTAACAAGTTACAAGTCATTTATCTAACATCACAATAAGTCTGAAGCTCTTTAATGAAGGTACAAATTAAACATAAAGTAAATATCCTGCACAGTTTCTCTGAGCTCCTCTGATCAGAGTGGTCTGTCTGTCTGTTATACTTAACAAGGGTCTGTTACACAGAAATAACAAACTATGTACAAGCCTCACTAAAATAAAGGCATTGGAATTGCATAAATTAATATGCATGCTTCATAGAATAAATTTAAAATTATGAAAACATTTATTAAAAACTGACATTCCAAGAATACCTAATATAAAATAAATTAAATTCTAAAATGTTTTACTTTACCCTATAATTCCTTTAAAAACTCAAGTGCAATCACAGGGTTTTCACACATACTGGCGGGATACAGTGATACTTTGTTCATTTTACAGCATGTTTGTTTTCACTCTGGTCCAAACCCAGCACCGCTGGATGAGCGTCATGTTTCCATGACGACTGATCGGGAAAGACGTGCGGCACGTCACGTTTACATATAAAACGTCTCTGTTTACATGACATGAGTCCATAGAGTCCCGATTGTAAAAATGAAACTCTGAGAAGTAACGCTAAACTTTAACAACAGAGACTACGCAGTAGACAACTATGCGGGTAATTTGTAGCGCGGATCATTTTGTTTATAAGGGACCGCTGTGGAGACGACTCTAGCAGCCATGCTAACGGAGCTAACACGTAAACAAGTACACTTGTGAGGCATTTCAGATGTTAGCGACATGTTGGTGTTTTTTTCCGACCAGCTGATGCATCGTAAATTTGTGCTTTATATCGTAGCCTACTCTTGAACTGGTGTATCATTTTGAGACAGGACTTCTCGTGGGTGGCGAAAATACACTGATTAATTGTCCCTCATTGACAACAGTGACAACACTCTCGGGATCAGTTATGTTTGTTTATCCATGCAGTGATTTGTCCTGACGGTAAAAAAAAAAAAAAAAAAAAAAAGCCATGGTGCCGCCAGGGACAGATTGAAACTTTCGTTTCAAGTAATGGCACGTAACACAGACTCACGCCGAACACAAGTGAAGTGGAATATCACATCATTTTATAAATTACCATTTGCATTCGCACTATACACAGCAATAGCTCTATGTAAATAGCTTACCTTCACTTCTGCGGTTCCGTCTGCAGCCGGAGCGAGAGGAAAATGGCGGTCCAAGACTTCCCTGTCCCGCGCGATCTCACCTGACGCATGCTCAATTTGGAGCACAGGATTCACGGCTTTGGGGTATATTTTACCCTATTTTTCCATGCAACGGTTGTTACTATTAACGAATAGGTAGTATGTGTAAAATTTACCCATTACTTTATAATTCCTTGGCTGACTTCAAATAATCAAGTAAATTTTATACGGTTTGGATAGATTATATTTACCACTCTCCAAAATCACTTTTTTCAGTGTGGCTTCATTTCAGTATATTATGACAAATTGTAAATTAGGTTAAAGGTTCATTCTTGACTGTGTGAACAGAATAAATGATCTTAACTCAAAGGTCCACTTAGTTCTGAGCTTTGAATTACTGAACTCTGAACTGCATGTCACAGCGTTTGTGAATTCAGTTACACATTTTGATCATGTGATAACACCTGGATCAGCTTTATTCACTGATGTACACAAACAAACTGGGTCATTAATGCAAACTGTTTTTGTTTTAAATTCAAGCTGAAGGTTCAAACTGTCTAAATGGATTTTCTCAACACTAGATCTCAGCTTTAATATTGAATTCAGTAAAGTCATTACATATTTGAGATACACGTGTATATTCATATATACTCAATCGGTGGAAACATATTTGTTTGCCTTCAGGTTTTACAGGTGTAACATGAAGAGAATCAGATCAGAAGTCTGTAGATTTTAGACTCTCGTCCTCCTTGCCTCTCTTTCAAACAAACACATCATACCTTTCCTCCCTCTGTGCACACTCCACACACTTACATACACATGGACACACACTGCGTTTGTAGTGTGATGTTACACCTACCTTTGATGTGTTGTTAGTCCAGGCATTGTCCTGTAAATCATTCCAGGATTCCATGTTTATTCCTTTCTGCATGCACCATTGAAGTTGCTCCTCGCCTCTTTTGATCATCAGGCATTTTGTTGGAACATTTAAAAGGATTTTTTTCCCCCTCATAGAAGATTGATTAGGTGTGTTTGAAATTCATTAGGCCTACATGAGATACAGAAGTGTGTCCCACCCTCACTGACTGAGACACTTTTGGTTCGGTCTGTTTGCTGTAGTCCGTATGCCACACAAACATTNTGTCTGCACCCTGCATTCTCTCTGCTGCAAGGGGGTGGAGAGAGGGGGTGGCAGGTTAACAAATCCCCCCCTCAAATGACCTACTGTCTATAACCAAATGTCACTCTCTATCTCTGCTATGTGTGTCAGAGTGTGCACAGCTGCCACAGAAACACATACATTGTAAATTGTAGAGGATGTAAGAGAAGGGTGTTCCACATGTTTTGATGTTTTAATTATTGCATATGAGGAAGACATCTGGTGTCTGTCCCTGTGTGCATGAGGACATTAGAGGTGTAATTTGGTCGGCCTGTGTGATCAATACTGCTGGTCGCTGCTCTGACTTTCTCCTGCCCTGCTCAGCAGCTAGGCTTTCCCTGTGGGGATTCTCCACAGCACTAATGTCTCTACTCTCTAGGCTATTCCAGGAGTGATGGGTAGATACCTTTCTCTATATTTGGAAGAGATCCTTTTGCAAAGTCCCTCAGGGACAAAGCTTGGGAGGAAGGAAGAGCAGGGTGTGGTGAAGGAGGAAAATGGATGAGGAGGATGGAGAAAGGGGAGAGGTGAGGCACAGGGAATAGAATCAGAAAAAAAGATTAGTGCTTTATTTTTAGGTTAAATTTATTTTGGTGAAGTTTAGTTTGATAATATTTTGACTTCATGTTTTACTAATCTAAGTAAATGACACTGTAGGTCAGTTTGTATTGAAGCATTTACAGTAACAGGACAGTAAATAAACACAGACTGCTCTGCAAACTTCCGTCTACAAGATCAAAAGCTGTCCTTTATTCTGTAGGTATTAAGAGATGCATGGAAATGATACGAGTAAATAGACTAATGTGACTAATTAGAGAAAAAGGGGAAATGCATTTAGAGAGTAAGTGTCACGCGATTACAAAACAACCAATTTTTCCTCATTTCCCCCTTGTGGCATCTATCCTGCAGATAATTTGGATTTGTAGATTTTATATTTTTATTTATCTATTTTATTTGTAGAAGTATCTGACTCTGGGATTTCTGCCTCCATGTACAAGAAAATGGAAGAAACTGGATTTTGTTTGTGGTTTTCTCAGCATTCAAAAACCTGATTTACAAAATGTGCAAAGAATCCATGTCAAAAGTTTGCTGAGGTTGCTGAGCTTATCTGCTTATTGATAGTTAAAGAAATGTTCCTGATTTATGCTAATCAACACCAGCTACATGCAGATAATGATGGCGAATTCAAAGAAAAAGGCTAAAAAAGAAACTTCACCCAGTGTGAGATTGAAGTATTGGTTGGAGAGGTCAAGGCAAGGAAGAACATATTGTGTGTAGGCATTGCAAATTGCAAATGCCAAAAAGGCAGTGAATGGTGCCAGTTCAGAACGTCTGACCCTCTCTGAAATGAACATGAAATGTTATATATAAGGTCAGAGTTGGTCCAAGCACAAAATCTTGTTGAGCACTCTGACTAACTTTGGCTTGCATGGAGGAGTCATTGTTGACATGTACAAACTGAGTTCAATCCAATAAGTAGGAATTAAAACAGCGTAGTAAGGTTCTTTTAATGACAATTAAATGTTCCAGTCTCTGTAACAGGATGTGATGGTCCACTGTGTCGAATGCAGCACTAAGATCTAATAAGACAAGAACAGAGAGAGTCCTGTGTCTGATGCAACTAGAAGGTCCTTTCTAACTTTTACCAGTGCTGTCTCTGTTCTATGATGCTCTCAAATACGCTATTGTTATGCAGAAAGTCACACAACTGATCGGTGAGTGTTTTCACTATAAAGTTGTAATTAATCTTCCTGCTCACCTTAATATTTATGAGAATATCCTCATAGTGTGCAAGTAGGGTTGCCAACCATCTCTTAAAAAATGGAATCGTCTCGTATTCAGCAACAAAATTACACTTCCCATATTGAGCTGAAACAGGACGCACTTTGTCCCATATTACCGTGAGAATCAAAAATAGCCTGTAAAGTGTCAGTGGAATCAATGAATAACAGGGCGCTTTATGTAAAAATTTATGGTCATCTTATTGCCAGCCCTCTCCTGCTCTGTGACCAATGAGCTGACCGCACACTCACACATGAATATGACAATACAGAATCCCACTCATCTCATTGGTCAATCGGGTCGGCTGGCCCTGCCAACGTGGTGTCCCTTAAATTTTTCAGGGAGTTGGCGACCCTATGTGCAAGTATTGATTAATAAAAACAGACCCAATGAAATATAACTCATGATTAAGCTGTAAAAAATACCAATACATTATTATAAATTGTTTTAAAAAGCAGGTTTTGCTTGGGATATTTAACCCGCCTAACTGGTCATGTTTTGTGCCCTGCCAGACTTTGTTGCAATGTCATAGTGTTCTCAGAGCTCTACAAAGACTCTGGCAGATACAGTCAGATGAAGTGATGACCAAAACTATGACAATAAGAGCTAAGTTGTAATAAATTGAAATGATCCATTACGTTTGGGCCCAACTTGGAATCTTAATTTCCCCACATCATACAGGATAGCCAGCTGAGACTTCCATCTGCATGGGACACCTGGATGAAAGGATGCTGGGTTGTAGGTGAAACAAAAACAGGGGGATGAGGACATTTGTTTGAATAAATAAGCTTATTTACTGTCAGGCTAATCTATCTGGATGACCCTCACCCCCTCTCCTGTCACACTGTGACACTGGCAGGATGCATAATGGATCGCAACGAAATGAGCCAAAACACAGCAGGAGGACAATCTGTGAGCACCACTCAAAGACACCTCCACGAGGTGATGCCCCGCCTCCAGGGACTCTGACCACCGCAGCTTGTTCTGTGTTAACATGCTTCTGTGCCTTATAAGATTTTCAGGTACCATGTGAAGTACACGCTGCTGCAGGTGGTGGCAAGTGAATCAGTGTGAATGGAGGAGTGATACATTCTGAAGGCCTTTTTTTAGCTTCAGCAACCACACACCCCCACACACACATGCACATTAGCATTCATGTAATCTCGACAGAAGCACCATTAATGCATAACTACATGCTTTCATGTGATGGAGGAAGGTGTGGGCTACATGGAGGAATGTAGACATGTGCTCGAGGTATTTTGAATATATCTGTGGGTATATACCTATAAAATACACTGCAACATGCAATTATATGCTCCCTCTTTATCTCTTTTACACACGTTTACACAGTACTGATGCATTTCTGTGAGAGGCTCATTAAGAACAAATCTAATTAAGCAACTTTTTGCTGATCCATTATCAGCTCTGTCAAATAAATATGACCCTTATGAAGTAGCAGTTTTTCATTGAACTGTCAAAGAGGTTGTTGTAGTCTTGTAAACTCATGACACAAATCTCATGTACACTTTATGGTCAGACTGTAGTATGTGGCTAAATAGATTAGAGGAGGCATCATGTCAGTAACTCTGCTGCAGGCATCATATCAGCCTGAAGCCTTGTTACAGCCTGCAGAAATTCAACAATGTATTGGCCCATCAGTTGCCCAGTTTGCCACAGGGCATCATGTGTGTTGAACATTTTGGGCTGCATACTGTCCTTGGGGATCTTTATAGGATACATCACTTAACATTACCTTAAGGGATTTCATCCAAAGTAGATTAGAAAGTACAGGGTATAATTTAATGGGATGAATGGGAAGAATGGATGACTATGGACTACAGCATGATACACAAGCTTGAGGGAAAGAATGCAAAATGAAAATACAGCGTGAGTCCAGGATTTGAAATACATCACCTGCTGTTGTTAGAAAATTAGCAGACTGGACAAAGTATTGCTTAAGCGTTGCCAGTCACCAGCAATCTGATCAACATTTAATATTAGGCAAACAGATACAAGTGCTAATCAAAATTAGAGCAGTTTAAAGCGCCTACTTATATTAATGTCTTCCTCACATGCACTTCTTGTTGATTGGTGTCTCCGAGAAGCAAAGGTGGAAGAAGTGTAATGTTTTTGTGGGACTACAAAACCTTTCATGGAGGAGGTCAGACATAATAAGGACCTGACACTGACACTGGAGACCACTGTATGTACTCTGACCTACAGTGCACCTTGATTATATTCTTTCTCGTAATTCAGCAACAGAAAGCACAGATCAGAAAATGCTCATGTGGTTTGTTTTGACCTATTTTGTCATCAGGGTGACTGACTGACTGCATAATGATGGAAACACATTTTTCCTCCCATCAAGCACAAATCCTGCAGCATCCAGTTTTTTGTGGTTTATGTCAGAATGCTAACATTGTTGAACATTCTCGCAGGTTTACCAAAACATGGCTGAACATCCAGAGCTTCAAGGAGAAAAATAATGGGCAATCATGAAGCCATTAAGTAATACCAACATTCTTTGCTGATGATAGGGATTACTATTGACTGACTGTCTTCAATGTGTTTGTGGATTTTTGTGTCATATTGATAACTTTTATTTAATAAGATTAAATTAAAAGTATATTTTTCAACAATCCATCACACAGGATGAAAGGACAAATACAAACACAAACACAAGCAGGCATAAGGAGAACACATTCAGCATTAGTAAAACTCACAGATGGAGATAAAGTATCGTAATACTGAGGTTTTCAGCAGTTTACACTCTTAATACTCACACCATATGTCAAAACAGGAAATGAGATGACAGAAGAAGGTGTCCATTCTGAAGTGGCAACATTCCACAGTGCATGCTTGTCACATTTTTTTCATGGTTTGGAGTCAGTAGGTGGCGCTCTTGGCACCTGTTCAGCCATGGTGCTCATCACCAATCATGCTCAGTTCTTCTGGTAACTCTAGAAAAACAGACAAATTCATCACTTCCTGTTTGTTAAAAGATTTTCCAGGATGGAGCTACAAAACAATGGGTGTTCAGATTAAATCAAATGCAAAAGCCTCCATGAGCTTGCTATAGATTTGTTCCCTATTGTATTTAATCAGTCAAAGTTTAAGGAAAGCAAAATAAGTTATTATGACATACATCAGCCTCAGACTGTTAAGGGCCTCTGTATTAAATGTGTTTATTTCGAATTTTAACCTGAGTTTTTAATTTGGCAGCGTCAACTGATGATGACATCACGGGGACTCCCCACTCTGGGATGGCCTCCCAGCCGGGGTTTCCCCTCCGTCACAGTCTGGACGGCCAACCAGGTGACCCCCCCCTGTGTGTGATTGCCGGGAGTGGACTGTGATTTAACCTGAGCGGTCCACCTCCGTGCTGTATCTCTCAATTGGTTGTTCTTTGTGTGTGAGTTTCTGAGACACTCGTGTGTTGCCCTCAGGCTCCATCTGGTTTAAGTTAGGTACATTGGTTCTTGTGTTAGATGTGCCTGCTAGTTTGTGCTGTTCAGCCATGGTCCTTTGTTTGGTTAGCCTCCTTATTTTCCTTGATGGTGAACAGCAGTGCGGGGTTGCTCGACCCTGAGTTACCTTTGTTTTAATTCGCATCATCCGCAGCCCCACGTCACTCGCCCTGTGTTTGCCTTTATTTAACCACGTTCATTATGCCACTAAATGGCTTTTCGCCATCTTTCCACCTTGACTTTGTGTTGCATCCCTTACTCCAAGACCAAAGGTCACTAACACATATACCACATTAAATAGTTAGACATTATGATCTACTGGATCGTTGCTTCAAGAAATTTTCTCCCACTGAACCTCTTTAAATTTCAGTTGAATACCCCTGCATTATATCATTATGCCATTTATTGTTCACAGTTTAAAGTCTACAGTTCCCAATATCTTTCTGCTTACAAACGCAGATGAAGAATTTCCAGCTCAGAACGAAAAACACCATTAAACGATACGCCACCACACTGTCTGAGACTGTTGGCTTCCCTCATCAGCCACACCTGAGTGCCTCACCTGGCTGATCATATGACCTCTCACTGATTACAGCAGGGATGCCCCTTTAAATTTTAGTTGAATGCCCCTGCCCTAGACTTTCCATCATTGGGTCGTAACACAGACAGTGCTAACAGTGTGGTATTACTGTGTTGTCTGTGTAGATACACATCTGTGTAGGGCCACAGCACGTTTCTTGACCTGTGACTGCAGCACTGGGGGAAGAGAGCTGTGTGTGTGTGTGTGTGTGTGTGCATGACTAACAGTGACAGTGAGATGGACATAGAGAGAGAGAGAGAGAGACATGGTATGACTGAGAAAATCTGCCTTCCCACTCAAGTGAGTTGACTAATCCTGCACCAAACCCAGTGTTGGCAAACTAATGCCATATAATCCATGCAAGCCCATATCAACACTGTGCACTTGACATGGGACAGCAGTGACATAAACTGCTTTAGGATAATGCACAGTGCTGTGAGTCTAGTAGAAAGACTTCTCACTACCACTGTAAAATAAAGCGTCCAACAAAAGATCTCTCTCAAAAAAAAAAAAAAAAAAAATTGAGACACTACACTTAAGAACAGTTGCAATAAGATCAGTTTGACCCCAACTGCAGCTGGCCTCATCAACAAACTAAAGACCCACGCTTACACTGACTCTCATCCCATGGATACTACATTACTCACTACGCTTGACCAATGAAAGGCGCCTGATACAACCACCTCAAAAGGGCCCGAGGTCAATAGCTAGACTCTTCTCCTCTGTGGTTCCTCGGTGGTGGAACGAGTTACCTAACTCTGTTCGATCTGCAGAGTCACTCTCAGTCTTTAAGAAAAGACTAAAGACCCAGCTCTTCACTGAACACCTTGGCACTTGATAAACTCCTATAAAATGAACACACATACACACACAAACACACATGCAAAAAAAGTCTAATTGTATGTTGCAATGTATGCCCCCCTCACTGCCTGTAGGCAGGCCCTATCTAACTTGAACCCTGATTTTTTTGGCACTTATCCAGGTTATTTTCTCCTGACTAGATCCTTGCTTGTATTGTATTTACTCTCAGATGTACGTCGCTTTGGACAAAAGCGTCTGCTAAATGAAATTGTAGAATTGTAGAATTACTGTAAAGTCCTTATTATTGACACATCTGTAAACCCTTATCATCTGCGTTATTATCATTGTACATCAGTCTTCCCTCCTCAGCCAGCACTCATCACACTAATGTAGTTCTGTATGTGTGTGCATCTTCATCCATCTCTCTATTTGCACATCACACATCTTCTTTATACTATGAACCTTGAACTTTGTACCTTCCATATTCAAAATTTTTTACGTTTTTCTTAGATTTTTTTTTTATCACTGTACAACTCTTTATTGTATAGAATATACAGTTTCTTCAAAAATCTGAGAACTATTTATCTAACACTTCTATTTTGCATTTGTTTTGAGTGGAGTAAAAAAAAAAGCTTGACAATTCGAGTGAAAAGTTAAATCTTTGAAAAATGTCCATTAGTTTCAGAATATTTGTTCTGTACTCCTTTTGCTTTAATGACAGCATGCACTGGAGCTGGCATGGAAGCTTGTGCAAACCTGATGACCCATGTTATCTCAGCATGATCTGACAATGTTCCAAAAGGCTGCTTGTGATGTTGTAGAATGTTTGGATTTCTCAATCTTTAAGTACCCTCATAAATGAGGTTGAGGTCATGTGACTTTGGAGGAAAGTCCACGACAGTAAGGACTCCTCGGTCTTCTTTGGTATTCAAGTAGATGCAGGCTGGCTGTTTGTACTTTGGATACAACTGATGCAGTTTCTACAAAAACATTTCATAGTTCCATGCCCTGCCACCTTGGAAACCCTTAGTCTAAGCTCCTTTTTGTTTAGAATAACAATTGACTTCTGACACCTCTCTTATTACTGGTGCCATGTTTCCCACTATCATGGAGAACAAGACACTAAAACAGGCTGGAATGCTTGACACAAGGTGCAAGGGTGAAAAGAGTGAAAGGAATACACACACACAAAAGGAGGGGAGAATAATCTAACAAGGGACAGGTGAAACTAATAAGCAATCACAAAGGCAGGAAGTGAAGTAACACACCTAGGGACTCTTTTCAACATAAAACGGGATATAGCCAGACTAAAAGACCTACTAGGCCGATTCTCAGAATGTGCACCAACACCACACAATACCAACTATAGTTCTAGTTCAGGAAATTTTTGTAGCCTATATTTATTAACATTTAAGCAAATTGGCGCCATTAAAAGTATGCTGATTCGTTTTTAGCGGTCCCTGTTTGCAGTGTACCCTTGAAGTAAAGGCAACAATCACTAGATCACTTTAATACTGAAGAAAACTTAAAAACACAATGATGACATTTATTGTGAATGGACATCAGAGGTAAAGACATCATTGTGAGGTGAATGATACCAATATGTAATTCATGTCTGTGTGTTCAGATTTCACAAGAAAGAGCCATGATTCCTAAGAGGAGTATGATTTTGGACTCAAATTCACCTCACATGTCTTTACATGACCTCTCCTGCTCACCTCCCCTTGCTCTTATGGCTTTGTCCATAACATGTTGCCATTTCCCAATCGCTAAAAGTATGACATGAAACATTTCAGATGAAACTTATGTTATACGTATATATTTTTTTTTTAATTGTGTACTTACATTTTATTCAAGGTAGCAGTCATTTCATTTAGTGGCGTGTCAATGGCCTCATATCCCTTTTACCCGCTCTTGTCTCACGCCAGAGGGTGAGGAAAGGAATCAGTGAATAAAACTTTAATACATTACTATAAACAGGATTTCTGCATGGGCTAAAATGTCACTTAGGGTCAGCACACTTTTGAATTTCATTTGTCTTTTTCCTCTGAAGATGAAACAATAATTTAAAGCTTCTATTTTTTAAAAAACAAAATCCACTGTCATTTTTAAACCGATTTGTATTGCATGCACACAATAGCATTATACGCCGTGAGTGATATGTAATACACTTTAACACTATGTCCTATTATCGTCAAACTCCTGTTGTTGTTGCAACTTAATAAACAGGCAGCCAAGTCAAAGCCATACAGTAGTCATATACACTGCAGACAGTCTGTGTGTGTGGGTGGGTGTGTTTATGTCCCCAAAATTTGTTCTGCAGCAGAGTAAAATGTATGTAAATGTACAAACAAACACACACACACGCACACACACACACACACACACACACACACACACAAACACACACACGTTTGTATCATTATCCCTGTGGGGATTACTCCATTGACATGATGCATCCCCCCCAGCCCCATTACCTTAATCTTAATAATCACAACTGAATGCCTAATTCGTTCTATAACTCTAAAACCAAGTCTTAACCCTCAAAAAGCAGTCTGGACCCCTGGGGACCTGAAGTCCCCATGAGTTGGTGTGCAGTCAGGTTAGTTCCTACTGACATATAGAAAACACACACACAAACACACACACACACACACACACACACACAGCTGAATACATCAACAATGCATTCTCTGAGCATTCTCCTCCACAGAGCAAACTCTATTAGCAGGCGTCCTCCCTCAGGGCTGACAGTGACTTCTCCTATCAGACTCCACTGTCCTCAAGAGAACAAACACACACACACACACACACACACACAAACACACACACAACCACTTACACGGGCATGACAGACACACATGGTTCTTCAAGCAGGCCTGTATGTGTATGTGCATCGGGGGGGGGAAGAAGAAAAAAGACATATCAAGAAACTGACAAGACAAAAAGACAAAGATAGGCAGAGAAGATTTTTCAGCCACTAACAGTACAGATGATTTCTCATACATGCTTCATATGGTGTAATCAGTTTAAGCTTTTCCAACAGTTCATGCTCTTTGACCGAGAAGCCAGTCCCAGTGTGACGCTTTGAAATGAGCATGTCACTGCCAATTCAGGCAGTTCTAAGGGAAACTATGCAGGATTTGTGTGTGTGACAGACGAGGAGTGAATGAGGCAGAATGAAAGACTTTTGACTGAATTTGTAGTATGCCTGCACACAGCAACCTTCTACATGTGAATACTCTGTTCCTGTCAGCATTTCTCATATTTTTTAGGCACATGGGGTACAAACAAATTACTCGTACATTTTTGTTCTTCCTCCTTAATATACTCCACTAAATTTTAAAAAGTGTGAATTACTCAAAATTACAACCATATTCTCCATGAACCCTTAACTTCTCTTGCTACTAAGATGAACAGCAGCAGCCCTCTTCCAGGTTTGTGCCTCAGATTTGCTGCTAAATCCAGCCCCATGCCACATGATATAAACTGCAACATGGAGGTTGCTAATCCTCTTGGCAGTAGTGTTGATTATTATGATAATTAAAACAACATCACAAAATGTTGTTATAGATGTCATAAAGCTTCATACAGGCCCCCTAACCAGATCAGAGAGTCACACAGTGAGTGAGGGAGTGAACAGATTGTGTTTCAAAGAAGACTGTCCCATCACAAAACATAGATAGCATCATGTCAGCTTTGACCACATGGAGGCATTCAAACAATTCATGTTCAAACTTCAATATTACAGAGGTGTTTTCCCAGGTTTTCCCAACCAAATGGTTTGTACATGGAGATGTAGTTGGTAGTTGGAGCTGGAAAAGAAATTTCCTAGAAAGCCATGTGAAATGTATCAGAATGTGTTATATGCAGTGATACATATAAAATGCTGCTATAACTAGAGGTGGGCGGATCGATCCAAATATCGATAGTATCGATACCAAGTTGGTATTGCTATCGG
The DNA here is from genome assembly GCA_037975185.1 of Centropyge bicolor. Classification (NCBI taxonomy): domain Eukaryota; kingdom Metazoa; phylum Chordata; class Actinopteri; family Pomacanthidae; genus Centropyge; species Centropyge bicolor. The sequence goes on along the minus strand of JBBMOC010000057.1, from coordinate 1,228,406 downwards.
ATCGATACTAGCGTGGTGAGATCGATACTTTAATGTCAGTTTCGCTCTTGTATGTGCTTGTGTGGTCTCGTCAAAGAGGCGACAGTCACGTAACTCAGCGGCGGCAGGCCACTCAAAACAAAACCACAAAACAACCTTAAATATTAAAAGTATCGGTATTGGTATCGGCGATACTGGCCCTGTATTTACTTGGTATCGGATCGATACCAAATCATGCAGTATCGCACACCTCTAGCTATATCCAGGAGTATTTTAGTGAACTAAAAAAAGAGTCCCAGAAAACACTGTGACTACAAACAAAAGAAGAAAACAAAATGATATCATGTAGTTTGTGATACTCCATTACTTTCAGATCTTTTAAGTTTGAAATTAGAGAGAACGTCTTGTTTCTCACACTCTCACAGGTGGATTTGATCTACTCATCAGTGCCTTGTTCAAGAAACTCAACTTGCAGCCAGTGTTATATATTTGGTTAAAGTTTTCAGTGGATCATTTCTTACTAAGCAGCATTGTGATAGTTGGAAACGTGGCACCAGGACTAAGAGAAAGTGTCAGAAGTCCATTCGTTATTCTAGATAGAGAGGCTTTCTGAGTATTAACTTATGGCTAGACTACAGGTTTCTAATGAGGCAGTGCACAGAAGTCTAAAACACTTTGCAGAAGCTGGATCAGTTGTATCCAAAGCAGTCAGACCAAAAGTGACCACACCATCAGAAGATCAATACACCAAGCTCAGTGACTGAGAGAAAGAATTCACAGATACGGAATTTGCTGAATACAGAAGGCAAGACTAACCCTAACCCGAAGGCAGAAGGACTGTCAAAAGAAGGCTGTTTTGTAGAGGTCTCAAGGCCAAACACTTGGAGTGGGCTAAGAAATATTATTATTCCACAGTGGATGACAGAAAAAGTCCTGTTTGCAGATGAATCCAAGCTTGAGATTCATGGCAGTAACAGGAGTAAGGAGACAAACAGGAGAGAGAAAGACACCATCAGTGAAACATGGTGGTCGGAATATTCAGGTCTAGGGAACACCTGTGTCAAACTGACTACACACTGACTAAAGAGAAGTGCAGCTCCATGCTTCTGCGTGAGCTTTTGGTTTGTATCTTTGTGGAGAGGGATTCAGACAGCAGTGGGACAATGACCTCAAAGCTGTGCAAGAACTACCTGAGGATCAAAGGAGACCAAGGACTGACTGTCATGGATGGACTTTTCATCTAGATTTAGCTGTTAGCACAGCTGTGCCTCAGTGCTGTCTCACACAGACACTGGCATCACTGTAGGCCCTTAGTCTTTTTTTAAAATCAGTCTTAATTTTTAATAATTTTTTTCTTTAATGAGACTGGTGAAAAAAAATCAGTGTTAAGTATCTTTCAGTGATGTTCAAAGATGTTCAGATAAGGGAACTTATTTCTCTTCAGGAGCTGTTTCAAGCCCTCATCTTCATGAGCAACACACTCCTCAGTGTCTGTATTTGCCAACTAATCTCCACAGGTGGTACAGAGTACAACAGTGTGGCTCCACACATCTTTTCCATAAAGCTGGAAATGGGCCTCTACTTTTTAAGTGCGAGCACTCATGAATGGCAAGTCAGTCTCAACTAGCAGAATGAAAGCATGGAGCCCTGGTGCATATTATGGTGACAATATTTTGAAAGCCTTTAGTGTATGCATACACTGTGGATGTTTTCATCACAATCAGGGACAATTATTTCAGCGCACAGTCCACCAACCGAGCACACCTTTCAACACCCTGAATGCCATGAACAAAGCATTTTCATTGCCAGGTACTTTATGAAGGATGGAGTAAGCCTCGTGGAGCTCTTTAGAAAAGACTGTCTCTTCAGCATGACAGCCAACCGTTAGCATACTGACAGGCTCTGTCAGAAAGAGCCTCGTCACAGCTCGTGACTCATCGGCTAGCAACAACCTTGACAAGGTCATCGAGGTCATTTGTAGATACTGATCGTGTGATTATTGTAAATGTGTGTAAATCTGAGTCTTTTTTCTCCTCAAGCAAGTTGCAATAGGAGGCAGAAAGATACAGGTTGGTGATGTGCAATAAATTTGGTTATAAAAGCTGTTGAATATGAGTTCGGATTTCTGCCCCTACTCAGAAATCGCATATTCATGAGCTATGCAGAAACAAGCAGGTATCAGGGGAGATATTTTCTGACTCATTTGTGAATATTAATCTTGCTATTATTACAAACTACATATTAGTGTTTCTTTATGAATTAGTAGTTTGAACCCTCGAATTAATAGCACTCTCTCACCGTGCTGTGCAGCTTCGTTGAAGGAGCCCTGTGGAGTGTTTGAGCTGGAGTAGCCATATGTGGTTTAGCTTATATTGTTCACATGCACAAGCACTAGGCTTTGCAGTACATTACATCTGCAATCAGTTTCTTTCCATACCACTGATCAACAGTTGGATTGGTACAGACATTCCTGGTCCCCAGTTTTAGTGTCTTAATGAGTTTGCCAGCATGAGGTTAACATTGCTAATCAAGGTAAAATGACTCAGCAACTATTTGGTGGATTACCATGAAATAGTTAGATGACTGTTGATGGCTGCACACACACACACACACACACACACACACACACACACACACACACACACACACACACACATAGGACTTTAATTCTCTATGATGGGCCTGTGTCATAAAATGCAACTGACAACACACAAGTTTAACAGTCAGACAAGGAGAAAAAAAGCATACAAAATTTGAATCAAAATGTCCTCGTTGTGGGACTAATAAGGAATATCTCATATCTTTTCTTAAAGCTATGTCTACACAGCACTTCACAAAACAGTAATGTCAAAACTGGGCTCAACCCTCCCAGCATCATGCTTATAGTGCACAGCAGCACAGACTGTAGGTGTCAGGGTCCAAATCTTGTTAGGTATAATTTAAAGTTGATTTATTTCCTCCTTGTACTGAACTAATCTATTAAATGAGATTCTAAAAATGTTCCTTTCATCTGCAGAAGGTTGATAGGCATGTAGGGTAGATGGGTGAGTAAGTCCTTATTAAGAATGAGTCATATGGTAACACTCTGCCTTTACTCCAGCTTTCCATCAAAGTGTGATTACATACCTGACGCACTCGGCCTGGCCTCCCGCTATAGACATGGTTGCTGTGGTGACTGAGTGTGTCGTTTGAGTGGATGAGGGTCTGGTGGTGAGGAACAGTGTCATGCTGCTCTAGTTCAAGGGTACTTTCTGTTCCCTTGGAGAACCCTGCAGCTGAACAGATAACGTTTACTGAGTCTGGACATGTTGTGGGTCTGTATGAGTGAGTGTACATAGGAGAAGACAACTCGATAGCTCCAGCCTCATACAGGCAGCCTGTAGAATCTATATGTGAAGTATTTAATCTGAAAAAGATGACAGGGAAGATCACAGGAATGCCCACAAACCACCACACCATGTGACATTTTTGAGCAGTCACCTGATTCACCTGGTTATTTGGATTTTATTTGACTCTCAAATTTTCAATGTGCATATTTACAAGTACATATTTTCACTATAAAAACAAATGAAAAATGTACGTTTGTAAGCAAGACAGACGCTCTGGCAAAGTTCAATTTCCTGATGCTCTGAGGGAAGAAGCTTTTTCTGAGACGCTCTGTGTTGGTTAGTGACAGTTACACTGATATACAAGTGTCTAAGTCCTGCAGAATGGGCAGTGTATAGTCAGTGCTACACTAGCGTGGTCCAAGGTGCTGTGTGGAATGTCTCCACATATGTTCCATTTCCACTTGTAATTGTTGATTTGTCATTGTGGTATTCAGTTTTTATTAGTTTTACTTAAATACAGGAACTACTTCTTCCACCGCTCACTATCACAAAACACCATCTTTCATACCTATGCAAAATCACATTTTGATAGAAAAACAATTCACATAAAAAATCTCATTCATCTTCCCAACTGCGCATACCTGACTGTCAAATGACATGAGAGGGGGAAAAAAAAACCTACAGCACCATCTAGTGGTAATTATTACACATCATATACCAATGAGCAGTTGCTCTGGCTGATTTCAAGTCTTTTGTCTTGGTTGCTTTTGTTTTGTTCAAAAATAATACTTTCATTATCTTTTTTTTTTTCAAAAAATACTGTTGTATTTTTTTAAACTGCATTGAAAAACAAGCATGTGGCATTAAAACAAACACCTACCAAATTCCCTCACTATTTCTCTCTTTTTACATACACTTAAGTGATTCAAATTAATTGTATCAGAAAACATTCAACATCTTTGGCATCTACAAAATACAAATTTTAAAAAAGGTTTTTAAAAAGTAAAGGAGAAAAACACCAGAGCCCAGATTTTACATTTCACACCTCGTTAGGTTAAGCTATATCTTACAACACTATATCAAAGATAAAGACGGACTATTTTTTTCCCCCCGGTCCCATGTAATGTGCCATATTTTTAAACCAGACATCAAAATTTAGCTTATCACTTTTTTCCCCACTTTAGAGCAATAAATGCTGTAACTGCTTGCTCGCTCGAAAACTCTTGTACTTTAGCAACCCCCGGCAAACAATGACTGAGAGACTGATTCAGACTTTTGCACAAAGCAGGAAGGAGGAAGTAAATATAAATAATATCTTTCTGTTATGTGAACAGGCCTTTGTTCATGTAGTGTTTCTTATCCTTATCTTGTAAATATTAGTCCATAAATCCACTTGGGAGATGAAAAAAAAAAAATCCACAGGAGACAGAAGTTTGGAGCAAGACTTTATGCCGGCATAAAGGAGCACTGTTCAAAAATGCAAGCAGGTTACATCCGAAGAGCACTGAAGCAAAACGGCCTGTGCAACAAGTTATAAACCCCTTTGTTCCACGCCTATTGATCAAACCCCTAAACACTTCATAGGACATTTGACACCATTATGTCACCGTTCATTTCATTGATTTGTTACATTACACCATTAATCAGCATTTTTTAATATTCATATAGGGGAGTTCTGGTAATTTTCCATTGGCGTCTTTTCTTTGTTTCTTTGTCTTACTGCTAACCATTGCTTGTTACATCTTAAAATAATAAAAAGTTTATTTCAGTTTGAGTAAATATGCTTGTGCTCACATTGATTACATTATAAATGACTCCAAAACACACAGGATCCTATTGTCACACAAAGTTCATTCCAGTATATGTTCCCTCTTAACCACATTCCAGTTATTAAATGATCCAGTCACTTTAGTAATTCCCTTGATTCTGAACAAACATAAGTCATAGAACACAAGACAACCTAACAGTTTAGTCTAACTTCTATTACTTTTAAATTCAAAGATATATGTTTCAGCACTCCTTTATTGCATTATTGCATTTCTTGACCATAATCAAATTTGAATCATAACATATTGACTTGGGTAAATATAATTTTAATCACGAAATTGGTCGCATTCTAAAAAAAATTACACTACATTCAACTAGATAAAGGGAGTTTTTGGCAGGAGTCCCTGCAGGGCTGACCTGAACATTCTAGTCAACACAGAGATATGAAGAAGCAATGTGACATTAAACACACATTGAAACATACTGTAGATAAAACTGTCAAGGGCCAAGGACAGATTGTATCAGGGGTTTTTTTTTATTTCCAGCAGATATATTTGGAACAAGACGCATTAATAGATAACAAAAATACCATCCCTGCTGTGGGAAATGCTGCTGGTAATTACCAACAACATTCCTGAAACCGGTTTCCAGCACACAAGAGAGATTTGTTAGTACAAGAAGAGTAAAAAGTGCCTCTGATTCTGCTACTTTTCTCTGCATTCTAACACTTGAGGTCATCAGCATAGATCCAGACCTCATTGTGGTGATGAATACTGAAATAGGACTCGTAGGCAGCTCCAGAGCGAGTGGGGAGATTAGTACAGTTTTTGTCCAAGGCTTTCAAAAGCAAATCTGTGTTTTCTTGACCACTCTGGAGGCTCGGAGTACCATTGAAGATCCTTTTATATAGTGAGGGAAAAAATGACAGAAAAAAAGACAGCTTCAGAGAACATCAAACGCTTCATCAAAGTCATCAGTCACTGTGAAATTTAAGCCAGTGTGTGTCATGTTTGTGGTTTCATGGCTCATTTTCCGCATTTATATTCTCTTCTCTATCTCGGTTTTGTTTTGCATGCAGTGGTGGTAAGATGTGTTTAATGACTGTCAAATGAAACTACAATATGATAATGAACTGAAAGGCAAAGTGGCCATACTCACTTGACATAGACAGTGGCTTCTGGCTTCTGGTTCACTGAGACTGAAGGATCATTGTTTTCAGGCATTGCAGTGCCAGGAGGAACAAACCAGGACAAGAACAGGTCATTACCCTCTGTGATGGTGATCAGCACCGGCCACGTGTCAATTGGGATCTTATAACCTAACAGAGATAAACATGGTACAAAATTGTGACATGTACAGGTGCAAAACTATACAGCGCTACAGGAATGCAGGTAAAGGGTTGGTCAAATTGTCAACAGTTACAAAACTTGTAACATTTCTTGAAGGCAAAACTACAAATTCAAACACTATTTGAGTGTAACACATGTACAAGTTCAACATTTCCTGGATTCTAATCTTACGCAAAAAAAGTCTCTCGTACGTAAGTTTTTATAGATTTGTAACATGTTTTGGAGGAAAAGCAGGTGCAAGTATTGAAATTGAAATCTATGTGCGTTAAAAGTAATACACCACAGTAAAGCTTTATTTCAATGCCCAGTGGTTCTCACCCATTGGCCCACTGGCTTTATTTGTTACACTTATAGCTGTTGACGAGATAGTTGAAGGAATAAGTGAAAAGAAAAATGAAATGTTGTTGTAAGGTGTGTCAGATCCTCCACCAGTATGTAATCAGGAAGCAGTGTTTTCACTTTGCTTTGTTTATTGATGAAGATTATAAAGCTGCTATTCTCCAATGACTTCTACTTTCTTCCCAGTTTTACTGTTTTTTTCCCCCTACCATTCAAATAAGCTATTAACATCGTAAAACCAAACTTCCATATAAGTGAAGGTTTTGGTTTGACATACCTGCATCATTCTGTCTCTTACTGTAGTCCTTCAGCCTTCCATGTGCTGCCAATAGATCAAGGTTTCCACTGCCTCCAATCTTGGTGGTAATCCATTCAGTGGCAACATACAGACGCTCCTCAAAGTCCTGTAGACAACAGAAACATACAACAGTTTTTCAACATACACTCTAGAAAAAGAGCATGCCAATGGTGTGTGTGTGTGTGAACTGCTCTGAAACCCACCTCATGGTTCCCAATCTGTTTGTATTCAGGACATGGTTTCTGGTGGCAAAAGTCTGGAGTGTTCTGATTTTGTCCTCTGCAGAAGGACACCAGGACAAGAGATACCAGCAGGACCAGTGGCTGCTCCATCTTCCTGGACTCTGAGCTGCAGACACTCTCCTGCTGCTACTCAGTAATGTCACATCTCAAGTTTATCAGGTCATGCAGTCCCTCCCACATTGTTCTTCTCCCTGAAGGCAGACAGGAGACATCACATGGTAACAGCCATTGCCACACATAGTTTCACACACAGTGTTTTTTGGAAAAGTCAATAGGTATTTGATATATGTCTTTATCTTTTTCTTGTTTTCATGCACATGCATCAATTCTGTGAGGGCAGGAACCTGTTGAGCTTTAGGGTGTAAGTCCACTGATACACTCCAGGGAGGAGTCTAAACTTTTTATAGGGATGAACAGAGATTCATCTTGGCCATGCCAACAGCTAATAAGATCCAGGCCAATATGACAGGCAGGAGTAGGCATAAGTAAACTGTGTACTGTAGTAAGTAGTGCACTGGATGTACTCGGGACATGATATCATGTGTTATCTGTCTTTTCTGTTCTATCTGTTCACAGCACGTCACTGAATTTTCACATCATCTGCCCACTGGATTTTTTCATATTTTTCTGAGTCTATCTTAAAACAAAGCTCATGTTCCCATGTGTACAGTGAAGTAGTTACTGTCACTCTAACTGTTCCTTCTGTCCATTTTTGTTTCAGTTGAGCTTTTCTTTTTGGCCATACTGGCATTAATTGTCCAAAGTAAAATGCCTAAAAAATGATTGCATGGATTGCCATGAGATTTTGCAGAGATATTCATGGTATCCACAACATCAGCTCTAATAAATGACTTTTCATCCAGTACCATAATCAGTTTCTTTCATTTTACAAAATTTTAATTTGTCCAGTATTTTGGTCCAACAACTAATGGCATCCCCATCCACCTCAGGCCAGCTTGATGCTAATCAGTAAATGTTAACATGCTCACACAGTAGACAGTAGATAATGACTATGGTAATGTAAAACATCAGCATGTGTATGATGTCATTGTGAGCATGTTGTGATGGTGATACTACCATTAAGCTCAAAGCACAGCTGCCTGAGCAGCTGGCATCGCTGTAGACTCTTGACTCTTTGTTGAGTTTTGTTCAGTCTGTTGAGTTTTGTTCTGTCTGTTGAGTCTTGTCAATAAACAGGGTAGTTTTTACTTTTATGTCAGCTGACTAAAAGTTACTCTTGGTTTGAATCCAGGGAGGTGACGCTGACTGACAGTAACTGCTTGTCAACATTCCTGAAGGAGTGAGTCATGGAAATTAAATCTTGTAAATTTCAACATACAAACAAAGTCATTACCTCAGTAGTTCAACCGGGAGAAACAAGTACATGAAGAAAGATGATTTATTACAACGAGCAACATTATTAATGATGATATTGATATTGAAACTTGACAGAGAGTCTTTGGTGTTTTGGACTCTTGACTTTCTCACTAAACCCACAGGCTCTCATTCATCCAGGTGATAGCAGTCTGCTTCTCATCCAAGAGGCTTCTTCAGTTCTGACTGGCTGGCAAGGATTATCCAGGTGCTTACCCCTTCTGACTGAAGAGGATCGTGAGAACTACTGAGAAGATCATTGGCGCCTCTCTGACATCTCTGCAGGACATTTAGACTTATCACTGCATTCACAGAGCAGACAGTATCAGAAAGGACTCCACTCATCCCTCCTGCCTGTTCACACCAGTGTTGTCTGGGAAAAGATACAGGACATACAAGGACTACTCAGCTGTTAAACAGTTTTTCCCCACAGCAATTAGACAGTTTTTTCCCCATATAAATTATCTTTTAACCTAATAGTTTTAGCTAATCTTTTATTGCCTTTTATCTGACTTATTGCTTTTATTTCTATTTTTATATATTGCACTGAAGTATATTTATTGATTGATTGATGCCATGTGTAAAAACACTATTTTGTTGTTATGCAGAGCAAATAAATGACAAATAAAGGAAATCTAAATCTAAAATCATTTAATTTGTAGTGTAGGGGCGGATAAGGTTCACACACAATAGTGATTGGGCGCCAGACAGGAGGATGATTCATAAAAAAAATATCAAAACTATAATCCTGTCAAATATATTCAATATTTTCAAGTGTGTATGAAACCTAAAAAAATAGACCGGCGAGCCCAAACTCCTACCTACAAAATAACAATTTTAGAAAAATCTACAGGTCAGACTTAATCAACTCAAAAGATATTTAATTCATAAATTGTATCAATGTTACTCAAAAAGAAGCAACACGTTCAAGCTACATAAACAAAATACAAAGATTATGTTAAACAAAAGTATCACTGTTTCATCATTCAACAACAAATCATGATAATACAACAACAATACAACAATAATACTTAATTACTCAAAACCCAAAAAAAGAATGAAGTGGTGGAGGGATGAATGTGTGTGTGTGTGTGTGTGTGTGTGTGTTAGTCCAGTTCAGTTCTGGCCTCACTTGAGTAGAAGCGAGTGGATGAATAAGCAGGTGTGGAGATGTAGGTGTGTGTGTGTGTTAGTCCAGTTCCGTTCCACGTTTGTAAATAAGTGTGAGTGTGTGTAGGTGTGTGTGTATGGGGGAAGTAGGGCTGGGGGGCAGAAAGTGGACAAGGTCAGAGGGGCCGTTTAGGGTTTGGAGGGATACAGGTGAAGCCGGGAGAGTGATGCACAGGACTTAGCTTTCTGATGGCTTGTTTCCAGCCCAGGCCAAAATGGGGGTCCAAGCATGCAAGGGATGGCACACTGGCACGTCTCCTCCTTCTCCTCCTCCTCCTCCTGCAGACTTTTGGTGAACCTGGAGTTCTTTGTCTGTGTTTCCTCCACTCTCACTCCTCTTTGCTCTCCTCCTGGTTGCTTGTGTGTTAGCTTCCCTTCCCCCTGCTCACAGGTGCACTCATTTATCAACTCACCTGAGTTTTTTCCTCTCTCTCTCTCTCTCTCTCTCTCTCTCCTTCCTGCCCCTCCCTTTCCTTTCAGGAAGTAAAGCATTGTTTTGTAGTTTTTCTTTTCTCCTTTCTGCCACAAACTGATGACTGCATTTCTGCTGTGCATCATGTAGGAATTTCCCCCACTGTTTGTGCAATACCATAGCAATTTCTGTGCAATAACATTTATAGCATTTTTATTATTTATTATTATTACATATGAATATAGATGTCAAATACTTCTGGATGGGGCTGCACGGTGGCTCAGTGGTTAGCACCGTCGCCTCACAGCAAGAAGATCGCCGGTCAGGGCGCTTTCTGTGTGGAGTTTGCATGTTCTCCCTGTGCAGTGTGGGTTCTCACCGGGTACTCCGGCTTCCTCCCACAGTCCAAAAACATGCTGAGGTTGATTGATAATTCTAAATTGTCCTTAGGTGTGGATGTGAGTGTGAGTGCTTGTCTGTATGTTGTTCATGTATATGTGACCGACCCGGCGACCTGTCCAGGGTGTCCCCTGCCTTCGCCCGAAGTCGGCTGGGATAGGCTCCAGCGGTAGATAATGGATGGATGGATGGAAATACTTCTGGATGTCAATAAAAAGAAAAAACTTGCAACATAGTGTAAGTACTCTACCTGATTTAGTGTAAATACTTTTTCTATGTTTTCTAGTGTTTTCTATTGCCACTTTACTTTTTTTGTTATTGCTGCCTCATTTTTAACTTAGCCACTTTATTTGTATTTACTTTGAGTGCCGTATTTCAAGTTGTCTGTTCTGCAAACTGCTGTAACAAGTGAAATTCCCCTGAGGGAGATCAATAAAAGCTATCTTATCTTATTTTGTTTTATCTTATCTTACCTAAAGTATGGAAACAGTAAAAACTGTTTCATGTTTCACCACAATGGACTCAATGTAGCTGGTCTCGCTTATTTAAAAATCCCATTGGAACAGCTTTGAAAGTAAAAATGATCACACATTGTTCCACTGTAATGCTGAGCACTTTGGCACTTTAAAGACGCGCATCATGCTGGAAATTGGACCTGAGATTGTCTTTGACTCGTCTTTGAGGACTTGATATTATGCTCTGAAAGACTTGAATTTGAGATGTGCTCATCTTCAAGGACTTAAAATCAGCTCTAGTTAGTACAATGTTAAAGTTACCCCAGACTAGAGAGAGACTAATTCTTAAAATGATCTCTTTCACTGATTTATGATTCCCTCTGAGAATGATTACACAAACAGTGTTTGTGCTTACCAGCAGTGTCTCCATCCCAGATGTTCCTGCTGTGACCATCAAGGAGGATGACAGGAGCCTGTGGATGCATTGACTGTTCAGTGGCAACCCATGTTTGCCAGCAAGTGCTGCTACCTCATATGATACCAGTCGTCTCAGTAGTTAATTAGACTCGAAAACTGTGAATGTGCTCAAAGATATTCAACATAGTTTATTCTAATTATTATTCACTTCTATCGTGTAGACATAAGAAACATAAGAACATTTCTCTGCACTACATTTCTTTATCCTACAGTCTTTTGTTAGCCAGCACATTCAGTTGGATTTGACCTAAAGTGGCAACTTTTATCCTGCTGGTGTTAAAACAACACTGTTTTTGGTCTTGTTTAGACAGTAACTAGAGACTGATTCATCTCTTCAAGTGTTCTCTTCAGCCAAGAGTTTAGCCTTGGTCGACCATAGAAGTTCCACTTGGCACTGAAATCACACTGGAATATTGTCAGACTGCACAGATGGTTTGGTCTTTTCTTGACCTGCGACTCGATCTCTATTGAAGATGGTAAACTGAATGGACATAAGTCCTTTGCTTTCACTGTTTCTAATTAAGAAGGAAAAGATCATTTAATCATTATTATGGGGATAAATCATGTTTGTTTCATGATTTAATTATTAATTATAGTCTCAGCATTAGTATAAGTGTAGTTCAATATAAGTGCATTGATATAAAACAATAATAATATACTCACATTTATTTCATTCAAAGTTTTCATTGAAGGACTTTTATCTGTAGGAATTAAGTATTTTTATATGGTGGCAGGCTGCTGATGATTTGTGTCTCTTCATGCTCTAAATATCAGGAGAAAACAACATTTAATCTATTCTGCCAACATGACCCTCATTGTAAACTAAACCTCCACAGTGGAAACATCAGCTTGAGCAGCAGCGGTCTCATCCCTTGCAGCTCCAGCAGATGGCGCAGCAGGACAAAGAGGCTCGAGGACCGGCGGGCTGCAGGAGCGCGAGCAGGGAGAGTCTCTCCTCCTCACTGACGCTCCTCTCCGGTGCACCTGCAGCCCCTCCTCCCGTCCTCCTCACCGGCGGCCGGACGGCAGTAGTGCGCACGAACCGAGGCGGCCGGCATGCACCTGGAGAGAAGCCGCCCCGCCAGGCCGACCGCGGGCTCAGCCGGAGCGCGAGCAGCATGCGGAGCGACGCTCCTCTAACAGCGGGGACACAGCAGCGGAGCAGCGGCGGAGAGCGGGGCTGCAGCATGGGCGTGGGGCAGAGGTTCGGCCGAGAGGAGAGCGCCGTCACCCCGCGGACATAGGAGGGGGCGGCGGGGGGAACCCGAGCAGCGAGCGGATCCGAGTTGTGTATTTGGTGTCCTGATCTGTGAAATTCAGCCAACAGTACTTTTTTAATCTGTCAACCTCCAGTGGAGATCCGGAGCATGGAGAAGCAGCAGCAGGCGTCCAAGAGCGGCGAGAGCCCGGCGGAAGACATCTCCAAAGTGACCGACGAGGAGCTGCTCCGCTGGGGCAAAGACGAGCTGGTGCGGCGGCTGCGGAGGGCGGAGGCGGAGAAGAGGGGCGTCATCGTGGAGCACGGCAATCTGATGCGGGAGGTGAACCGGAGGCTCCAGCAGCACCTGAACGAGATCCGGAGCCTGAAGGTGAGCCGGGCCCCTGGGGGCCTGCAGGGTTCCCGGGGCATCAGCCCGGTGTGCAGGCTGGTGGAGGTCTGTACCGGAGCTGGAGGAGAGGAAGAGCAAACTTACAGACTAGTTCAGTCAGCTCAGGGCCGAATGGTCAATAAATAATGAAGGATATGAACTCATTAAACCTGTTGCTGATGGGACAGACACAGTGATGGATGCAGCTGTAAAGTGATTTTCAATACATTATATGAAATGCAATTTAGATTAAATGTCTGTGCTCTCGTTTAAAAATGATGAATGTGTGGCCATTTTGTTAGAAATATGGAAAAGTAGACACGAATAGATGTGTTGTTATGAATATTCCCAGCTCCATAACATTATATTCTTCAACCATAGTCAGAAGATAAATTCATGTCGTACTGAAATTATCTGTCAGCAAATGGATTAGTTGATCAACAGACAACTAATCTACCACTATTAAAAGAAGAGATTCATCATTTCAACTGTCATTTCAAATTCTAAATATTCTCTGGTTCCAGCTTCTTCACTATGGGGATTTGTTGTTTTACTGTGTTACAGCGCTCAATATATTTTACTTTCAATCATTAATATCATTTTTGATTAACTGAACAGTTGTTTTCTTGATGAACTGATTCATAGTTTTGCCTCTAAAATGTGACAAAGCTGTCAAAAGGCCACAATTTCCCAGAGTATAATTTGACATTTTCAAATGTCTTATTTGACACGTCATCAGTCCAAAAGCCAAGGACATTCATTCATTTTACACATGGGACCAATCAGATCATCACACTGGAGAGGCTACAACCAGAGGATGGTTGGCATTTTTGCTCAAAAATGAACTTGATTATCAAAATAGTTGCAGATGAATTGTCTGTAGATTGACTACTTGTTTTAGCTCCACACCTCTCATATACACACTACTGCATGATGGGAATATTCTTTGCACTTATGATCAGTCCCAGCAGGAATGTGTGTGCAGTCCCTCACTGTGCTGCTCTGTGTGTATGTCCCTCTGTAAACCAGGATGTGAACCAGAAACTGCAGGAGGACAACCAGGAGCTGCGGGACCTGTGCTGCTTCCTGGATGACGACCGGCAAAAGGGAAAGCGCGTGTCGCGGGAGTGGCAGCGCCTTGGCCGCTACAGCGCCGGCCTGATGAGGAAAGAGGTGGTCATCTACCTGCAGAAGCTGAAGGAGCTGGAGCAGCGGCAGGTGGAGGTCATCCGGGAAAACGTGGAGCTCAAGGAGGTGTGTCTCATGCTGGAGGAGGAGAGGGCTGCGGGTGTGGCTGGAGGGGGAGGAGGTGGAGGTGTTGGCGGGCAGGGAGGCCCCGGCCGCAGGAGCTCCATTGACAGTCAGAGCAGCTCATCTCAGCTGGGTGGAGGTGCTCCAGCGCCTGGGCTGCTGCGGGACGTTGGCGATGGGAGCAGCACCTCCAGTGCGGGGAGTACAGATAGCCCCGATAACCCCCACCTCAAACCCCCTCCCTTAGGCTCCAACGCCATCCCTGGATCCCCTGCAAGACCAGGAGACGTGTGTGAATCCACAGGCAGGAGGCACAGCTCAACCCCAGAGTACCACACCTTCCCACAGTCCTGCCGCCCCCGTGGGGGGTCCCTCACTAACCTGGACCCTCATGGTCTTCGGGGACACAGCCTAGATAAACACAGCAAGTCTCCCACCAGGCTACCATGTGACTCCCACCCCAAACCCTGCAGCTCTGACCTACTAGCCCAGAAACAGCTATTGATGTCAGGGCAGGCATCACCAGGCAGTGGGAAGGGCTCAGCCAAGTCCAGCCCAGAGCTGAGTCACAGACACCGGCCGGTTCACACGGCAGGGGCGTGCTGTGGGAGTCCTGAGGCCAAGCAGCCGGCGATGGGGACGCCCGAGCACCTGAGGAAAGGGAGGGTGATTGTGGGTAGTCCAGAGTCCATACGGCGCCACCATCACTATCAGTACAGTCCTGGGGTGGAGCACGGCAAGGGCAGGTATAGCAGTGGCTCCCCTGACAGGGACGGGGCTCAGCGGAGGGCGGCGGGAGAAGAGATGTCCCCCCACCACCAGAGTCTGTACAACGGTAGGCACAGGGTAACTCCTATCTTGTATTTCAATTCATATTGCATGCATGACCCATAAAACAGAACATTATTGAATTTACAGGAAGTTACACTAGAACATAGTTTTAAATATATCTCAGCTTATCAGGTCAGTGTCATGTGGCTTTAAAATGATGGATATGAGGCTGTTTTTAAACTGGTAATCAGTGACAGAGATGTTTACACGTTTATTATAGAACTGATTTTATGTTGTTGTCTGTCGGGAGAATGAAGGTTAAATGACTGAGGGCTATTTTATTTAAAGGAATGTTTTGATATTTTTCAACCTGGGTTTTATTGTCACAATCGTGGCCATTCTGATTACAGCCCTACAAAGGCACAGTGCAAAAACTACAGAAGCAGTTTAGTTAAGAAAAATGACATTTTTCAGGCTGGATAGCAAACTGTAAAACAAGTGGAAAGGCTGTAATGCTTTCATTTGATTATTGTACCCAAAAAATCATTGCCATAGAATCACACAATGCCTAAGAAGTGCAGATAGTGCACTTTGGATAATCTTCAGTGAATACTTAGAGAAACTGCACTATCAACAAAAAAATTCGTTCTGTCAGCTTTCTTACCAATTTTAACCAGTTTGCTTAAGAAAAATAACTTTGGTTTGATTTTTATTCTCAGTTCATAGTTTACAGGAATCTGTCCAAGTATTATTAATATTTATAATGAATCAATACACAATTTATACTTAACACTTTAATTTAAGTATGTAATTTGAATGTAGCTTCACCACCAAATCACATGAAATTCAAAAGAATGAGTGAAAGGAAAAAAAGTGAGCAGATGAAAGTAGTTTGCCATTTTGTGGGAAACACTGAAGAGACTCAAACATCACTCACCTCTTTTGACAAAGAATCATGTCAAACAGTACAGAGAGTCTACACAGTGTTTTCTGTCTTTGTATATTTTTTCCATTCATATTTTATATTTTGTCTCATGCTTAATTTAAAAAAAACTCACGAAGATTGTAAATTAAAGGACAAAAATGTGAATATGAAAGCACTGTCATTCTTTTCTATCTCTTTACAAAGTAGCAAATAGGCGTGTTTGCCCCCTACTGATTTTATTAAACAATGATTTTAATGCAGAAATATAAAATGTTGAGAGTAAGTTCATTCTTGAGATTGGAAATAATAATTTGACAAAGTAATGCTTATTCCAGGTCCAGTTACTTGCTTTTTCCTGTGCTTAGATGACCTTGATTTGTCACAAGGTCAAGTTCACGGACACAAGTCTCAAGAGCTTGAACTAAACTTAGACCCAGCTTAAGAGCCAGACTTACAATCACATGTATACATACATAAACACACACAGAACTAGTGGATCAGGCTTTGGCAATAGTGGTAAAGAGAGTGAGGGAGATGTCTCATCTGTGTGTGCTTGTAAGCAGGGGAACGTGGTTGATGCAACCCTGTCTCCAAGGCTTGCATTAGTACCCTAGAGGTGTGTTCAGGCACAAGATGCACACACTTACACACGCATCCACTCCTTTGAGAAACGGAAGTGAAAGCAGAGAGAGACAGTATTTAAAAACACACACGAGAGGCAGTTTTTAACATGTGAGTACAGAAAAAACAGGTCAAGACACAGGCAGTGTGTGTGTGTGTGTGTGTGTGTGTGAGAACAATCTTAGAGCTGTCCACCCGTTTTAATGAGCTCACATTTGACAGTTGCTCAACTCTTCTGAAATGTTCACATCGATTTTTCTGACGCGCACGCTATAAAAGGCTCCTATTTGACAGAAGAGGACGCATGTTGAGCTTTGAAATGGCAGAGGACACATGAATCACATTTGCTTGTCTTTTAAGCCTGACTTCATTTTGCTTAACTATCCCAAAGCACTCCCTTGTCATGTTTCTGGTATAAGTGTTTCTCTCTGTTATTTTAATG
The DNA here is from genome assembly GCA_037975185.1 of Centropyge bicolor. NCBI lineage: Eukaryota > Metazoa > Chordata > Actinopteri > Pomacanthidae > Centropyge > Centropyge bicolor. The sequence goes on along the minus strand of JBBMOC010000057.1, from coordinate 1,211,217 downwards.
TTTACTTTGATTATGACAAGTGTGACTGAATTAATGTGTTGTGTCCAGGGACCGCCTCAACTCAATTTACAGATCTTTTAAACTGTGGAACACAGTTTAATTTAGGACAGCTTTCTGTTGTCACACAGAAGGCTTGTTAGTATATTAAGGTGTTTGGGAGCAGCACTTAGAGTGAGGCTCTGTATATTTCTTCATGCAGGATTTTTAAAACTTTTTTGTGTGTAATCATATATTTTTCAGATGTAATGCTGTTTGCAGCATGCAGTGTTTTGAACTATTACATCTAGAACAACAGAACCTTGCATAAGGGAAAACCAGTGTGCACTCATGCAGCAGTAAGAGTCAAACATACATCAACCAGCTGCTGGCTGCACTGTAGTACTGTACATTCAGGTAGATATTGGCAAGGTTTAGTAATGGCAATATTGTGGTATACTATATGGGTTAAAAATGAAAGAACAAACCAAGAAGAATTGTGTCACGGAAGTGCTTTTTGATTAAAAAGCTCCAAAAAAGCTCCAGTGCTCCTAATCATAGATTCTTCAACTATGTGTAAGTGCACTACAGAGATGAAGAGTATTCTTATGGAGTCTGGACAGTCAGCCTGCATGCCCTCCTGTCCACAGGACAGGTACAGGCTGTTGGACTATTTCTTGGTCGGAGGCAGTGATTTCTAGGGGCTTCATTTATCAAAGCATATGTAGTAGTGGTTCTAAATGTGTGTGCAGAAATTGTACTAACAAGACAATGCCATTGTGGTGAAGTGCATTGCTGATTGTTTTCTCTGTGATGACTGTACCTGCTGCTTCCAGGTCTTTCTCGGGATCTTTTCAAATGGTCCCCCAGTAGTCTAGGCCTATAGCTGAATAACTAAGGGATGATTCAGGCTTCACCTGAGCCAGCCCTGACTATAAGCTTTATCAACGAGCCCACACTGGGATCAGGTTCCACAGGAGAGAAGATTGATTGCTGAAGCACTGGCTCCTATTCTACTTTTCTATTATTCTATTTTATTCTACTTTTGGACACTGTAGGAACCTTTTTAAGATATGTTGGTGCCTGACCATGAGGTGAGGAGAAGGATTTTAAATTGTATGCTGGATTTTTAGAAGGAGCCAGTGCAGAGAAGCCAATATGGCAGAAATATGATATCAGTTCAGTTCAGTGTAATTTTATTTGTATAGTGTCCAATCATAACAGACGTCATCTTGAGGCACTTTTCATTCAGAGCAGGTTTAGACCGTACTCTTTATAATATTATTTATAGAGACCCAATAGTTCCCATCCCATGAGCAAACACTTGGTGACAGCAGTGAGGAAAAACTTCCTTTCAACAGGCAGAAACCTCGGCTCTAGATGGGCCGCCATGTGTCTTAACTGGTTGGATCTCTTTTCCTAGTTCTTGTCGATACATGTGCAGCAGCATTCTGGATTCAGAGTATTGAGAGACGTATTGGGGTAGCCTGACAATAAGAAATTGCACTAAGTATGTGTGAGTAGAGAGTGAGAGGGAAGCACAGTGAACAAGGTGAACGAATGTGTCTCACTCACAATGGCAGTTTGAACCAGCTGTGAAAAGTAAGATGCAAAGGGATAGAGATGTTATCTACCACATTGAGATTGAATTCAAGCAGAACCTCACACATGGGTGAGTTTAGCATGATTTTTTGCTCTTTCAACTAATGGTTGCAGAAATTTCCAGAAACCTTGATTCACACTTCTGGACTTCACGGAGGCCCAACAGTTGAAAGCTAATTATTGTTGCTACTGACTACATGGTGAAGGGGTTAATTCCATAAAGAGGAGTGACTTCAGAAGTGTGGAAGTGGTTTGATTAGAAAATGTCAGATGTACAACAAACCACAGTAATAAGTGTATGTATCTCATGTATGCATGAGAATTTCAAGAAGACTGTAGCAACAAAAGGGGGAGTTACAACAAATGTATTTCTCCACCTCAAGCTGAAGCACAAGTGGTAACTCGAGATCCATGTGGAGACACATTCTAATCACAGTGAACTGATGTACTTGGTGCTAACCACTTGTGATCGGATCACCCCAGGCACATGCTCATGCCAGGTGTAAACAGGGCTCTACAGCCAGTGTCAGTGGGGGACTCTAGGCTTGTAGATGAGAACAGCTGCAGTTCGGACAAAACTGTTCTTATGGTGTGAGGCTTTGGTCCTGATGGACCGCAACATCCTTCTGGAAGGGAGTGACTTAAAAGTTTGTGTCCAGGGTTGTCCACAATCTTGCCTACATGTCCTTGTACTTGTTAGTGGCAGCAGGGTACCAAATGGTGATGGATGGACTCAATGATGGCAGTGTAGAAATGCATCAACAATGTCTTTGGCAGGTTGAACTTCTTCAGCTGCAACACATAGAGCTTCCTCTGCTGTGCTCTCTTTGGAGGTGAGCTGTTCAGCTTTCAGTCTTGGGAGCTGCCTAAGAAGTGATGGGGGCAGACAGGGCTGGGCTCTTCCTGAATTACACAACCATCTCCACTGTTTTAACAACATTGAGCACCAAGTTGTTCTGACAGCACCAGGTCACAGGCAGGTAAATCTCTCACCTGTGGGCAGACTCATTTGCACCAGAATAGAGTCCAGTGAGGGTGCTGTCCTCTGTGACCTTGAGGAGCTCAGTGAACTGATGACTGTTGGTGTACAGGGAGAGCAGAGAGGAAGGACGCAGCCTGGGGAGATCCAGTGCTGATGGTCAAGGAGTTAGAGACATGTTTTACCAGCTTTACATGCTGCTTCCTGTCAGACAGGAAATCTGTGATCCACCTGCAAGAGGAGTCAGGCACACTGCTGCAACAGAGCCGGGATGATGGAATTCATGAAGATGGGAAAACATTTTGTGAGACTCAATGATAGCATTTGTGTGATTCGGCCTTCGTGGTGGACATTACTAAGTATCTCCCAGAGCAGAATGTCACGCTGTAGTATCCCAACCAGCTTCTCAGCTCTTTGCTTTTAAATATGAAATCATTTGAAGCAAAATCAAAGCTGTGACAGGTGCAAATGGGAAAGGATCACACTGAGAGAGGCGCAAGAGAGAATGCTGGCACCTATTTGTAACTGACATTACATCAGTCTTGCTCTCATGATAGCTTTTTCTAAACATTATTTCTCATATATTTTAATATTTTTAGGTCCCAGGTAGGTATTTTTGTTAGTATTAGCATGTTTAAAGAATTACAAGCATGGAGTTTGCCAAAAACAGTGGGTTTGTGACATCTTTGTTAATGTCTGAAACATCAACTGTGTTAAGTCTCACAGCATCAATAGTGACCTGGGAGGACATTTTACTATTTGGACATGCTATTGTCTGCTACAGCAAAATTGAGTATCATTGAAATCATTATCTTGCAAGATGCTACTTTGTATAGCATAGCAACTGAATTGATGCAGTGCTTGAAATTCTTTGCAGCTACTGTACTCAGACTCCCCTCAGGCTCCATGCTTGAGGTCATGGTTAAGCCGTCTTTATATTTCCCGCTGCATCACAGCTAGTGTCTGTATCTGATGCTGTTTGCTGAAACATGAGATTGTCATTGCTGTACTATGGTCGTCCAGCAGCAGTAATGATTTATATAGTGCTGAGTGGAAGCACTCTATATTACAGCTGAGGCCATGGGAAATAGCTTTGTACCTTGCAGGATCCCTTACTCAGCTGTTACCTGAAACAATAGTGGCTGGATGTACTGTACTGTAAGCTGAGATGATGCATACATATACATCTTAATAACATTTGCACCATAATATATGCTTTTTGAAGAAGTTTAGTAAACCCCTACCTCTTCTTAGTTTTTCTGCTTTATAACACTCAGCTATTTTTAAAATGTATTTAATATTATTATTATTATTATTTCAAACACACTGTCAAAAACAGCTCTTGTCTGTAGGTATACTGTATGAAACCTGAGCTATATTTTTTAAAATATATATAGGAAATTCATCCTCGCTTGTAATCTGCCTAAATTGCCCTTTTTTCACTGCAGAGAAATACTTCAGGTGGCAAGCCTTTTTAATAAGAATAATCTAAAAACAGTAATACCTCTTATTAAAAGAATAAGTAAAATTAGCTTCTGCCAAATATCATGGCAAACAACAACAAAATGCCCTGTCCACTTTTGAACAAATAGCCAGTGTTTCTTCAGTCAGATAGGACTGCACACTCACTGTAGGGATGACATGGTTGGCCAGTGTCGCTGTGAAGCTCTGATGTTGTCTGAGCTGGACTGGATTATATTCTAGCCAATGTCACTAGGCGTGTCCTCCAGCGTAACCATCTTTTGTTTATAGTCTTGTTTGAGGAAGATGGCTGCTTGATTGTACTTGCTGAATGGTGGTAGAAGATTTGCCTTGTAACCCTCCTGGAATGATGTAGACATCTATGATACAAGCTAGTTTCTTGGTTTGAGAAGTCTTATTTTTGTGCTCTGTTCACCCATGTACTGTTTTCAAGTGAGTGATGTAATTATATTTTACTTAGTGTGAAAGGATTGCTCAATAAATGAACAGACCTCCAGAGCAGCACTGGGCTGTGATAGTGGTGACAAGACTGGTGATATATCTGCTGGATTTGAGTGATTCAAACATGTTTTTGCATGATGTTTAAAAGGTTATTATCATGAGAATGAATCTATTACAACCTGCACAAAAAAAGGTTATTTTCAGTTGTGTTAATAGATGTATTACTACGTGGCATAAACCAGTCACATGCATCCCTTTTCTTTCACTTTGATCTGGTATAAAAGATGCTCTCATCAATACAAGACATTACCTCTTTTATTTTTACATGGAAGCCTGCCTCAGGTTTGATGGACAACAGCATACAAGCAAACTACAATACCTCAGTGGGAATGTTAAAGCCTTGGAATCACTCAATAAAGTTCTGGACCAATTTCATAATGATTTCTGTCATGACAGGGGTTAAACGTGTCGAAGGTAAAGTGCTCATGAATGCATGGAGTTGTAGGAAGTCAGCAACTTTGTTACCCTTAGGTCTGTTGTGAAAATTGTAAGCTTTGTCTTGAAGGCAAAAAGCATGTTAAGTAAATTAGCGATAGACTTTCTTCAGGATTCAAAGTGTCCAAAAATGTCTCACAGAAAAAATAATTTTAATGGATGAAACAATGCTTTCCTTAACTTTTTTGTCAACAACCACTTAATCAGTGACAGCAAGCCTGCAGTCTTTAAGGGTTTCCATCTCGGATAAAGACCTTGTTAGTGTCCAGGGTACACACTGGGATGTTATTATGACTCGCTCTTGTTCTCACGATTCAGGCGAGCCGCCCTGTACTTTCCCTCTCAGTTCCTCTGGGCCCTCAGGAACACTGGCTTGGCATTCACTGCCTGATCTGTCTTCTCGTGTCTTTAGTGACATTTTCACAATGAACTTCTTATCTTTTTGGCTTTGAGAGAGACATCCTGAAGTGTGGAGCAAGTGTAATCCTCCTGCAGCCAATCACAGCACAGGGAGTGTAACCTAACATAATGTAAAGACCACTTCAATTCTTCAAACCAATTCAGATGAGCACTGGTTCAGATGTCTCAGAGTAGCTCAGAGATATGTAGTTTAGTTTCCTTTAATCATATCACACACATACAAGCCTGATGCAGGCAGTCCTGTGTGCCAAAGAAAAATTGAAAAGGGCAGTATCTGGCCCAAGAGCTGCTTGTTGAATAGGCCTGATGAAGATGACAGCTGACAACTATCATTCATGCTGTGATGAGAATGTGAGTACTGTCCACAGTGTATGGGACTGTCATGATTCCACATCATTGTTGCCAACTTAGCAAATATTTTTGCTAGATCTGGCGACTTTTAAGACCCCCAAAGAAGTATTGAATGTGCTCTCATGTTATTGGTGGTATTCACTGAGTAGGTGAGAGCAGCGGCCAGACAGAACTGTGAATGAGCTGTTAATGTGTAAATCTATGAACCAATCACTGATCTCTGATGTTTGTCTGGGAAATTCTTCATCCGAGAATAATTGAAAGTTGAGTATTACATTTTTTTTTTAAATTATTTCAGTTTACAACAGTTTGAATTCATTCTATTCTAACATCTTTCGTAAAAAAAAAAAGATTTTGAAATTAGAAGTCGATTTAGATGCATATTGATGTGAAGAATGCAGCTTGAATAAAATGTGGCTTGTTAGAATTAAGTTTATCTTTACTTTTTCACATAACTCTTGACATTATCTTGTGACATCTAGCAACCTTTTGGACAGGATTTAGCTACTTTCCATTGAAAATAGTTGGCAACACAGCCCCAGATGGTGAGCTGTATCTTATTGTGAATGTCAATTAGAGGCGTGTAGATTGTATCTGCACAAGGACTATACTGAAAAACGACTCTTGACGAGGTACCATATCTGGTTATGAGAGGTGAAGTCGAGGGGGTCAACTGAACAGTGTAGACACTGCACACTTTGGCTTGCTTCTCTTTGTGGTGAAGCTGCTCTCTTGAGCCCAGCTGGTGTTGTTGCCAGCTGTGGGTGAATATGCGCTGAATCAGATGGGAAGAATTAGTGTGGAAAACTCATTAGGCTCTGCAAGCAGGATCTGGTATGTAGTAGTAAGTCTGCATGCACTCACACATAGACATGTCAACACATACAGTTACATACACTCCATAGACACTATCCACTGCCACATGTAAGCACATGTTCACACATTAGACTTAGACTTAGACTTCCTTTATTGTCATTACACAATATACACAGCAGTGCAAAATTCCGTTGCAATGGCTTCCGACAATGGGTCAGCAACAATAGTGTCGGTCGGTTGAAATATAAAAATATGTTTAAAAAAAGAGATATCCCATGCCAGGCGAGTTGAGCTGGAGGAGTGACTCGACTGTGTCCGTTACTGCTGTGTTTAGTATCATCCCCTCTCTGTTACTGCTGTGAGACTGGAGAGAGCAGATGTTTTACTTTGCCTATATGGACACTAATTAACCCATAGCAGCATTGCTAAATGCAAAAATAAATAAATAAAAATGCCATCCCTTTTTTTCAGTCAGAAATTTTGCTTTTGTGCTTTCACATTATTATACAATTTTTGCCATCACTTGTCACAATGTCATTAAACCTGGTTAGACAATTTATTTATACAGGCCAAATATCTAATTTCTGCTTATCATAGAAAAAGGATTTTGTTAAACCCAAGTAAATGTGAAGTAATTAATCATTTGTTATTGGAAACATTCTCAATATATGTTGAATTTCAGACATGTAGACAAAATTTACATTGTTGCATGTTTATCTGATCCGCAATCAATTACTTGGACACTAATTGGAATTAAATAAACTAGTGTTTCATATAATTTGATCCAGTTTTCAGTGTTTTTTTTGAGGAACTTAAAATGATGGACTTGAAATACGAGAAATAAAGTGTTAGCCATTTTTCTTCCCTCTTCACACCCTCTTCACAATTTCAAATTGCATACAACTTTTTTCAATAAAACAATTCCTAACCAAGCCAGGACATCTAGTGCCTATGTCAGAAAGCCTGTAAATAAAGGAGTAAAAACTTAATGCATTAATTCCATCTAAGGGCATGTAGATCTGTAGTATTTGTGCTGCAGCAACATTCAGAACTGAAATGCTACTGTAGGATCTTTGAGCATCGTCATGGAAATGAATCCTGCAACTGTAACCAAAACAGCACCACAGCAGCTCTGTAAACAAAGCCATAACACTGCCATAAAAGGTTAGGTCAGTAAGCTGTGCAAATGGACAGAATCATTCTCCATTCATGCTTCCCTATTAGCCCTGGAGATTTGACACACAACATGCCCTCATGCCATTTCAGGTTTTGTGGTTTCATGCTTTAAAGGTCTCTCACTCGCTCTCTCTCTTGCTCTCTCTCACACACACTCACAGACACGTACACACACACACACACACACACACACACACAGGGCTTAAGGGCTCCATGTAACAAGCTCCCACTGTTCAGATAAGCCCATTTAGGCAGTGCCGGTCTAATTGAATTTGTCTGCTCCAGACTGAAATGAGCGTGATTTGTGAGGTGTGTGTTTCTGTGTGTGTCAGTGCATAACGTGACCCTCAGCTGCTTTGGTGTCAAACTGGAATGTAATTTGTGCCCTCCAGAGATCCTGACTGCAGGAGGGAGGGATGGAGCGGGCAGTGAGGTGCTGTGTTCGTCCATGGACACACTGACATTTTCCATCCTCCTCGTCCATCCACCATTCACTGATCCTTCGTCCTCCTGTCATTTTCTATAAACCATCTCCATTTCCCTTTTTAAATAGCTCTCTTTATGAAGCGTTATCTTCTCTCGTGGTGCCTTCTTTTCCCACTTTAGCTATTTAGTTTCCAATTAAGATTTCCTTTTATGTGCTGTAATCTTGTTATATATTCAGCAGTCTTTACTGTAGCATGGAATATGTTAAGCATAGGATTTGATGTTTGAATTAAATTTAAAATCTTTCACAGTTGGACAAATAAGACCTCAAATTTGCACCTCTTAGACAATGTTAATAAAACGGTCTGTGGCAGAACTTTATTTTTTCTTCTAACAATCATCTCATGACCCCTCAGATGAAGCCCCTTTGAAGGGGCCTGACCCCTAGTTTGAGAACCACTGGACCAAACTTGCTTGTATTAGAAAGATAAACTATCACCCCCCAAACCAGCTGCAACAGTAACATGCAGCTTACATAATGATACATCAGTATTAATAGTCTCATGATGTCTGACATCAGGCACAGGGGCCAGAGTCAAGTATTTATACTTTGATCCTTTCTGCACATTTTGCTGATCATGCATCTGTACCTTTGACTCAGGATTTTAAATGCAGGACATTTACTTGTAATGTTGTATTTTAATAATAATAATAATAATAAATTTTATTTGAAAGCACCTTTCAGGTCACTCAAGGACACTGTACAGAGATAAAAAAAAACCAAACAGATAAAATACAGTCAACGATAAAATACAATCAACAGAAAAAAAAAAACACAGTAATAAGTGTGAGGGACAGTGTTTGTGAGATTTTCATACTGTTGTATGAGTACCTTTACTGAAGTTACTGGAGGATTTGAGCACTTTTTCCACCTTTGGATTAGCTGTGACACATATATGCTCTGATGTAGCAGACAATTCCAGTATACCACATAAAGTGACTACAATTTTACATCAATGCAGAAAGTGTCAAGTCCAGTGTCAAGTTGCCTTTTTAGTGTCTTTGCATAGCACTAAGTCTGTGGTACATCCATAAGAAAAGCAGTTTTGGAAGAAGTTTTCAAAACCTACTAAAATCATAAACCTACTCTTTAGACTTGCTGTAGGTTCTGCAGTTTATTATTATTATTATGCCCTTATGTGGTAGTTCCTTTACTTCATCATCCCCACTCCCACTGCTCATCACTCATGTCATGTCTGTCTTTGGCTAACGCACCTCCCTCGAATCTCCCTGTTTCATTGTCATTATTACAGGGTCCTAGAAACTGCAATAACTTAAAGTAAGCAAAAGTTTCTGCGGACATTTGTACAAACATTGGCACTTATGAGAGGCCAGTTCTTGGAGGCATTACAGTAAATTGTTACTCTTTCTGCCCTGTCAGTAGTTTGATTCCTGTTGCCCACAATTGCTGTAAAGCAGCATCGTTCTCAGCCAAAAGCAGCAGGTAAAATCAGGTCACCAAAAGGTGGCAATTTCTACAGGAATAGTGGTTATTTCATTATATCCTTCCCTATCAAAAATTCTAGCTAATGGCCTAGAGGATTTGTGGCTCTTACGTTACACCTGGCCAGTGTCAGTTTGACAGCCAATTTAGGAAATGAGAAAGGCCTTTTTTGTCATCATTCATCTGCTAATGGACCCAGAGTTAAACAGGCTGAATCCTCTGCAATGGCCTCTCTTGATTACCTTTACTACAGAGTGTAGAGCTCCTCAGAAATGAACTGTTTCTACTCACACACACAGTTACAAAATTGCCTTAATTAATTCTTGGCTTAGTGTATGTATGTGTGAAGAGAGAGATGTAGGTGTGAGTGGTATGTGTGTGTAGAGTACATGAGTTCTCTGTGCACTAAGGGTCAGGTATGGTGTTGACTGCAACAGATGGCCTTACATGCCTGTTTGTGTGAACGCACCAGTTTTTGTTGGGCTCAGCTGGTGCAAGCTCACACACACACACACACACACACACACACACACACACACACACACACACACACACACACACACACACACACACAGTCACTCATCTAGCTTCTGTCAAGGGAGCACATAATATATTACAGTGATGCTGCTATTAATAAACATAAGCCACATACTTCTGGATACCTGCAGCTTTGTACTGTCACTAAAATAAACCTGAGCACAAACACATTTGGAGATGCTCTGACCATGTACTTAAGCTCTTGGTCCAGTATTTAAAATGTCACGTGTAGACTTTTATATTATGAAGTCATTTCCATATTAATTTGGAGACATTAGTGTTACATCAGGAACAGTTTGACAGCCATCAGTGAAAGGTTGGCAGCTATTGCAGGTTCTGTCATGTTGGTAAGACACACAGTGAACATTTTACTAATGTTAACTTAAGCTTTAAGCTTTAAAGGGTCAGTTCAACCAAATCAGAAAAAAATGAAATATGTTCCCCCTAAAAGAGAATATGTAGTTGTACTTTTAGGGTTTACAGAGAAACTACAGTGAAAAGCATATGAATGCTTCTACTTTAGCTATACGTATCTGTTGCACACACTTCGGATACACATCACGGTCGGCTACCGCGTGTCAGCTCTGCAAGTTTCTGATGTCAGTGGAGATTGCTGAAAGTGACATTAAGGAAAATTGAAGAAAGGCTCAGAGGTATTTCCATTTCCAGTAACAGACATCTACAAACACATTTCCACTGACAGTCTTCTGCCACCTCCACTCTCACTGAATGAATGTACATATCTAAACACAGAATTGTGTGGTAGTAGTCTCCTATTCACTAATGAGACAAGGCAAAGCATCCCAATGTCATTGTTCATTACAAGTTGAATGAATGAATGTCGACACAGATACTGTGGGGTATACTTAAAGCTTCAGGGGGTGTTACATGCTGTGAAAATTGCCTGGCTTGCATTGACTTCCCGGAGTCACTGGTTGACTGCATCTTCTGAAGCTCATCTTTGCACTTTGATATGTTTCCTATGTTGTTTAAGCAGCTGTCATGTGACCACACAGAAAAAAATACAATTTATTTCTGATTATACTAATCAGAGACAGTAAAGATTAATGAGTTTTTACTGAAGCTCTTCCTTTTTTCTGGTGACTCTCTTTACAGCTATCTGAAGCTAGCAGGTATCCATCTGCACTTTGGACTGATCATGTCATCAAACCACAATTACATAAAGCAAATCTTATAGTAATGTTTTGTCCTAACAACACCAGACTATTGCAAGCTAAACAAAAATGACCATAAACAACTTTGTGCTCATGTTTACATAAAGCTTGAACGTATTAACTGCTCTTTGCAGTATATTTGAGTTGCCACATTCATATATGTTCACATATGAAAGATCTGCGTGTCCCAGTCAAGTTTCCCAAATGTGGAGAAAACTCCACATTATTCCCAAACTGTCAGTGTTTCATGACAGGGACAAACATGATTGACTACGATTGCCACAGCTTCTTATTGATCAAAAGTGCATCTGGCACACCCCCACACACTGGGCAGGGTGCACAAGATCACAACAGCTCACAAAAATACAGCCTATAATGTGTTAATAAGTGTTAATTAGAACAGTTAAAAGGTGGGTTTTTAAAACCTTTGGACACAGTGAGACTTCATTCTTTATAAACTTCTCTGAGGAATATTCTATATTTTACTGACATTTTACATTTGTTTCCACTGATATTACTGTGTGTATGTGTGTTTAGTGTGTTTGCAAGGCACAATTGAATATAAACTCATTAACATGTGATAATTATGACTAACAGGAATTGTTTATATTTATACATGTAATCTGGGAAAATGTGTATAGACTCAGTTAGTAGATAATGAAGCAAGAAAAGTAAATATATAAAGGAGAATTAGTTGTGTAGTAAAGGTTATTAATTCCGTGGAAATGATTTATTCATGTAACAAATAATTAATGTGGACAGGAGAGATGTCGTCTGAGAGGTGTAAAGTTTGACATTGGGCCCCTTTACAGAAGCCTATAAAATAAGAAAAACATATCTCCACATATGCACAAATCTGAAAAAAGAGGCTCCATTTTTCTCTCTCATTAGTGACTACCATTGCCAAGACACTGACACTCAGGCTTTTTTTCACCCCAGCTTTGCACTGCAGCTTCTGTCTGTCAAACAGTCAATGCTTTTATGCTCCGGTTTTATTTCATTGTTGAGCTACATGTAGCCTTGTTGTGTGTGCATGATTTAGTCCCAGTATTCTCAGTAATAATAGGTAATATTTGAAAAATAGCTACTTAGGGTTAGTAGATCAAAATTATTGCCAATGTAATGATTCTGGTGCTGACCTTCCTCCCATAATGCATTCCTGTCTTGATGGGGTTGAGTTTTATCTGTATGATAAGCCCTCATCAATAAAGCCTTAGTTGATTGAGAAGGAATGAGTCACAAGCTATATCCTTCAATAATCAAACGATCTCAACTCCCCAACAATTGAAGGTTTCTTTAAGTGCCTCTTAGACAGCATGTCCAACTGCCATCATCAAAATGATTTCTCTAAATCATTGTACTTGTCGTTGTAATGACAGACAATGACTTTGAGACAGGCAATGACTTTGTCCTCTAGAAAATGATGCCAGAGCAACAGATAAGCTATCTCTGAGGTTGAGGTTGAGGCCGTACATGAAACTAGGCTCAACCCGACTCATAGGTTTTTCAAAGTACCCAACGTTGTGATTGCCATCCTTTGGAGTTTGGAGTTTAGCAACATTCTAGACACCCAGCTTGTGATAGACTGGCAACAAGAGGGTAAACTGCCACTCACCAAGTCCCCTGTGGTCCTCCAAAATAAGAGACTAAAGGTAATGGATGGATGGATGGATGGATGGATGGATGGATGGATGGATGGACCCCTCACTCTGGTTGTCATTTTACTCTGAAAACAGCATGGCCAACATTTGTTGTGTGCCTGACTGCTTGAGCTTACATCTTCCACACTGAAACCATGTGGACTCATGGTAGTACTGCAGGTGAGGACACATTATCAACCTTTACCATGATGTGACAGTTGTGGACCTCCAGTATCTGCCCAGTCAGTATCTGCTGTGAGCACCATCTGCCTCGTGTAGTGCTGCATATCTCCTTCACATAGGAGCTGTTGATTGTGGCCTGTGGGATGTTGGTCCACTCCTCTCCAGTGGCTGTACATTGCTGCATATTGGCAGGAATTGGAACACCCTGTTGTACATGTCAATTTAGAGCATCCTATACATGCTCAATGGGTATTGTGTCTGGTGAGCAGGCCATGCAACAACTGGGATGTTTTCAGCTTCCAGGAATCGTGTATAAATCCTTTCAATATGGGGCTGTGCATTATCATGCTGCAGCATATGTTGGTGTGTTGGTGGATGAATGGCATGATGGTGGACCTCATGGTATCTCTTTGAATTCAAACTGCCATCAATAAAATGCACCTGTGTTCATCATCCATACTATATAACTGCCTTTACCATAATCCTACCGCCACCATAGAACACTCTTTTCACAATGTTGACATTAGCAAACTGCTCACCCACATGACGCCATACACACTATCTGACATTGGTACAATGAAAACCAGGATTTATCTATAAAGAAATCACAAAGTGCCTGACACCATCAAAGGTGAGCATTTGCCCACTGAAGTCGGTGACAACAGCGAACTGTAATCACCACCATGGTGAGGACAGTGAGCATGTAGATGAGCTTCCCTGAGACGGATCTTGTACAGTTGGACAGTTTGTGTAAAAAATCTTTAGTTTTGCAAACTCACTGTTGTATCAGCTGTCCGGGTGACTGCTTTCAGATGATCTTGCTGGTCAGGAAGCCAGATGTGGAGGTCCTGGGCTGGTGTGGTTACATGTGATTATAGCAGCACCCTGAACTGTATCTGAACAGGATGATGTTCCAAGACAACATCTATGCTCCAAAATTACTTTTTAGGAACTGCAAAATGAATGAAGCAATGAGGTTCACTCAGCCTCTGGAGCTTAGGTTGTGTTATAGTAGTATGTGAAGACACGTTTTGAATCACACCAGTTGAATTCTAGTGATTTCAAAACAATGCTTGAGCTGGACACACTGTCATGGAAAATGAGTTGTGTAATCTAATATTACAGCTATTCTAGTTTAAAACGGATCTAATTCTTTCCCTTTGTTTATCCATTCCTATCTAGACTCAATTTGTTGATTTCACAGTTTAGCTTAAAATCTGTGGCTGTAATGATAAAAAATTCCACACTGGCATCATTAAACTTACATGTGATCTCATCTCATCTCCATCATGTGGGTATGTGTCCCCTCTTCCAGCAGTGGTCTGCTAGAATGAAGGCCCAGCAAAGCAGAACAAAGGGAGAGTTCACTGGCTCTTGTCTCTGTTTGAATTCCCTGTGGATTGGTTGGAACAGACGCTCATGACCCTCAGTGCCAGCTAAGTCCCGGCAATCTGTTCCCTCAGCTAGAGACAACTGGTATGTCTGCATGTGTGTTTGACACAAATCAAGTTTGGTGTATGTGTGTGTGTGTGTGCATCAATATGGTACTGTGGCACTGTGTGTGTATGGGCAGAAATATGAGCTTCTATATTTTACACCAACAGAGAGACAAATGTGCCACTAACTACACTGCTGACATGTTTAAATCGAATGTAACCGAACAGGGGACTAAGGGGCGATTAACAATGTGTATGACGCATGTTGACGCAGACTGTGAGTGTTTCTGTATTTGTGTGTATGTGTGTGTGTTTCAAGAACAGTGAGTATTTACCTTGGTGATGTGTCATAAGAGCAGTGTGCCAAGCTGAAGGTCACTGCGTCTTTCAGGATCACTATGAGTAACTGAGTGAAGCACGCACATCCCTTCCTCCTTTCTCTTCTTGTCATTCTCTTTTTAACCCTTTTTACCCATTTCATACCACTGATTTAGTCCTTACTCCAAAACCTTCTCTCCTGACATAGTACATTTTACTGAAACAGAGACAAAATTAACTGAAGAAAAACACACATACATTATAGGTGCAGGTCTATAGAAGATAGGGGGTGATGTGTTTTTATAACTCACTCATTTAAAATATGTTAAGGCTTAAAATTATGTGTAATTAGGCAGCTAGTTGAATGTAACCTCAGCCAATTTGAGTCTCTAAACTTGCGCTGTTTTCTTGGTGTGTTTCTTATGGTGTTTGTGGAACTGCTTGTTGGCTGGAGTTTGACTGTGCGGCTACGTTGACTGTGTTTTGGGGAGAGAAGGTGGAGGTTGATCTAAGTTAACAATGCCAACAAGAGCGTAAGGCCACCACAGTTATTAAACAGACTACACCAAAATAAAGCATCACAGAGAAGTGTTAGAATTGAGCGTGAAATAATATAATCTTAAACTTGCCATGTAATGTAATATAAGGTTAATCATTCACCTAGACGTTGCTGTATGTTATCGGTTGAGCTGGAGATGGCTTATGAGGCTACACTCCAGAAACCCATTGATGCAGGCTGAAATGTTGACTTTCACCAAACAGGCTTCATTCAGGCCTCCTCAGCTCCACCACGCTCCACCTCTTTACCCAATTTTGGATTAGCCGGGAGTTAGGTGGCATCAGGCACTGGCAAGATGGCGATGACAACGGGCTTCACAGTCGTTCTTCAGAAACCCCTGGACGATGTCCATGTTTTATACAACCTATGGTCTATTCTAGAGCACAGTGTAACAGTAGTACAAGTAGAGAAGATAGCAAGCAAGATCTATTGAAAATTGACTAACGTTAGCTACCATATGCTACTGGTCACCAGACCAAGTAAAGCTTCCTTTTTTTGACAGATTTGTGATTCAGCTACACAGGCTCAAACAAAATAATTAAATGAAAGAATAATCTACTAATGTCACATCAGTCTGAGCGCCAGACATTCACCGAACATTGTTGAAATAAATTTGAATGACAAAAAGCCATTACCTTAACAGACAGATGAAGCCGTGCATGAAAAACTGTGCATGTATTTATGACTTCCAGCTTAATTTCTGTTTGTTCTCCACCATAATGAAACTAAACTATAAGCTCAGCTGTCACTTCATCCTCCCTACCCAATTAACAACCACGGCACATAGTGAAAGCAGTAGCACTAATAATAGACGACTTCAACAGACCTAGGTGTCACAAGTTCAGGTCTGTTAGCATTTTAAAGATACAAGTCAATGATTAAATTATTTTCCGAAAGGAGGTTTGAGGAGAAAAAATGTGATGGTGCAGTGGTTTTGCAGTTTACAGTGGGAAACAGTTACCACATCATCAAACAAAGCCACAATATGGGTGTACGATTTCTATGTAGGTAACAATTTTGAATATATTTTGAGCAACTTAATTAGTCCAATATCCACCCTTCCTGATATAAATGTACTGGAACATGATGTAACTGCGTTTCCCTTGACATGAAAGGGTTAAAAACACCTGCATCTGCTCCCTTTGCCGCCTGCAGCCCTCTCAGAGATGGAGGCACAAACAGAGTGTGTGTGGTGCACGTGTGAGTGACAGGCACAGACTGAGTAAATGCATGTGTGTGTGTGTGTACAGTATGTGTGAGTGTTTATTCTCCAGGGTTTCAAACACTGCACTGTGTCAGGATATTTTGAGGCTCTGATTGGAGCCTGGATGAAGTGGCAAAGCTGTGAAACAGAGCTGTGTTGCTGAGCGGTCCGCACACCTATCATTTCCTGTTGTAGGTGTGCCAGTGCAACAATGCAGAGCACAGATGGCTGAGCTCCATTCAAGATCAAATGGAGCCTGTTTAACACACATGTACGTAATTATAGCTCTTTGTTCATAAAGGCAGATGCAACCACTGGGGCACACACTGAAAGTCATTTTTCTCAGCTGAGCTTACACAGTCCTTTACCGTTAGGAAAAATGAACACATTAAGGGCCCATTCACACAACACCCGGTAGGTAAATTTGAAAATGAGAGCCTAAAACTGAAAGTGTCCTTTTTTTTGTTGCTAAGCAACTGCAAAATCAGCTGTCAAACATGTGTTAAGATGTAACATCCTCCCAGTGTCATAATCATGTTAACCTCACTGAGGAATTACCTAACATCAACACCTCCAACCTTGATCTGAATATAACCATTTCCAATTTGATAACCAAACAAAACATCTCCGTCCTTAAAGCCTCAAGCTGTAAACATTGACTTACTGTTAATATTTTTATGTTAAGAGTTGATTAAATGACTGTTTTTAAAGTGAAAAGTGCAATATGTTAGTGCTGAACCCACAGTGCTACCAGCTCTGCAGTTCATGTCAGCTCTACAGAACATCTTTCAGCTTATTGTTTTAGTTTTTACCAGCCAAAACTACTGTTTTGGTTTGGTCTCATAGCTCTCATCAAATTCATTTATAGCAGCAGCTGTCAGCTGCTTTCAGAGAAAAAGCTCTAACACGTCGGCCAAATTTTCAAAGTGGCCATCTTTTAATTCAGTGGCACATGACAAATTTTGAAATCAGTTAATGTCAATGAAATCTGGTCAGTATGTAGGGGTGCAAAACTTTAGCATCAAGTTCAACAACTTCAGCTAATCACCTTGACAGGGCTGACCTTGGAGGGAATGAAGAGTGGAAGAATCCTATCTATTAATCTATTGAAACCTGTTAGGTGTATTTTACCATCCAGTAAGTTGGGGCTGTCAACTCTCATACATTGACAGTGAGACTTTTCACCACACACGAAAAACAAATGCATAACTGATAACATCAAGGTTTGAAAAGAGGACTCTGACCCCCTTCCCTCCTTCCTCTGGACTCCACATTTTGGTGACAAAATTACTCCATGAATTCATTTGAATGCAGGAAACTTTGAAATTAATAAATTCATTTGCAAACAAACTGTGTTTACTGACAACAGTTTCACAAAGTGTTTCTGAGCCCATGCAGTAAAATCCTTTATCCAAGCACTGTGTTTGACTAAGTGATGATGTCCCTTTCACACCCAATCATGATACTATCACTTGTTACCAATGAATCTGTTTACCTACAGTCTTTTGTTGCTCCTGTCCCAATGTAGTATTCAGAGTCCCTCCTAGAGGCTCACTCTCTGCAGCATGTAGTACTTGCTACTTACTGGGCAAAAAACTGTTTGTCAGGAACAGGAAAAAAAAGAAAAATACAGGAGAGCATGAAGCTGTTGTTCAGCATTATATCAGATGGAGAATTTATGTATTGGGGCGACCTGACAATAAGAAATTGCAATAATTCAGGCTTTAAGTAACAAATACATGGACTATTTTTGTGTTTTGTGTTTGGGACCAAGTACAATAGCTTCATTTTTGTTTTTTTGTTTTTTTAGTTTAACAGCAAAAAATTGCAGGTCTTTCAAGTGTTTACTGTCCTTATGCCGTGTTTGTTTAACTGACTTGCTCATTTCATTTGGCTTGATCAATAGATATAATTATCATCTGCAAAGCAGTGAAGGGTCATGGAATTTTTCCAAATAATATTTCCTACAGGAAGTATATATATAAGGTGAATAAAATTGGTTCAAACACTGAAGCAAGTGGAACGCCTTGACTTAACCCTAAACACAACCACTAGGCCATGTCCTGGATGAGGGTTGAGGAGAGCTTGGGTAGACTGTAGCTGGGTTGTTGCATTGCGTATGAGGTCAGATGCCACATGCACCTGCCAGGAGCAAGTTGCAGTAATATATGTGGGATATAACAAGAACCTCGACCAGAACCTGTGCTGACTTTGAGGTCAGGTGAGGACAATACAGGATGTGGGAGATTGCAGGATATCTCTGGAGTCATTGATACCCTAGAATCAGTTGGCTGGTGCATTCATTAGATGGAATGTGAGAGTCATACGGCCGTTACCTGACAATGCCCGATGAACCACACCCTTAGGTAATGTCTATCTAGGGTGCTGGCATTGATGGGTTCAGGCAGAACAATATGATTTTTAGTTTTAGTTTATGCTCAGCTAGGCTGATTGACCCCAGGTCCATACTTGACATGAGAGTGGCATCAGTCCTCTCATCTCTCTCTCGGAAAGCCTGTGTCTAAGCATGTTTCCCAAGGTGTTCACCTTTTCTGTTCATTCGGAAGAAGGGCTACGCTACAATGAGATAAATGGCTATCCAAAGCTTTTACCCAGAAATCACATCAGGTGATGGGACATGTAGATAGATCAGCTATCCAGATTTATCTCACCAGTGGTTATTTGCTTTTGTATTTTGCATGTAGATTTGTTTTGTCATGTCCTGTGGGGGATTAGTTTTGCCAGCAGTAACCATACTTGTTACCAGAATTATTCTGGCCAAACAGGGAGACTCTACAACATTTCAATTAGCTGTAATAGGACTATTTTGTCTATTACAGCCCTGTATTCATGATGTTGGCAGAACTAGTGCCTGCTGCAGGTTTACTGTATATGACATGCAATGTGGGCCCGCTTTTTATGAGGAAGTGGGTCATGAAAGTGGCAGAGCCTTGGAATATTTGGCTGAAAAGTCATCAAATGTTGGCATGAGGGCCTGGTGGATTATGGGATGCTACAGTACAGCAAAATCAGGAACACACACATGGACACAGATGAACAAATGCATAATAACACACACACACACACACACACACACACACAACAGTGAGCTGGTCGGAGAGGTCAGCAAAGGTCTCTTGCAAAGTTCGGCTGAAGCTGGCAGCTTGTGTGGGCGTGTTCAAGCACAGGCTGGTGTGTGTAAATGTGTGTGTGAGTGCGGAGAGCTTGTGTAATGTGAGGCTTTGTGTTTGTGTGCGATCAGAGGTCCTGTGTTAAGGACAGGCCTGTGAACTAGGCCAACAGCTGCTTCCCTGGCAGTTTGTCTTTGAAGCCCTTTTTCCTATTATTTCAGCACAGGAATATTTAGCATATTAATGGAGTTAATATTCTAATACACTGACCATCACACACATACACACCACAATTACATGTCCACACACTTCATTAAAATCTCTTTGTAGAAGCGAACACATAAAAAATACAAGTGTACAGATGTCGGCTCCAAACCCATTTTATGTGTTATGTATTGAAATAGATTGCAGCATAGTCATGTTCTGTGTGTGTATGTGTGTGTGTGTGTGTCTTTGATGGTGGACAGTTGTCTCGTTCAATGAGATTCTCAGTTTCTGTCCTTTCTGTTCCATCTTTCCACAACAAAAAAGAAACGAACGCACTCACACGTGTGCACACACACATATACACTATCCCTCTCTCTCTTTCTCCCTGACATACTCTTCTCTTCCTCCACTCCTTCCTTCCTCTATCCATCACTCTCGCTGACACACACAGTGAGGTGCAATGAAGCGAAGCAGAGCACACAGCTGTGAACCACCCCGGGGGCTGTCCTGTGTCTCTCTGTGTGTGTGTGTGTGTGTATGTGTGTGTGTGTGTCTGACTGACAGCCTGGAGCACTGAAACACAACCAGAGGCATAAGCAGGTCAACATGAGAATGAGGGCAATATGAGTGTTTGAGAAAGTAGGAGAGAGAGAGAGATAGAATAGCACAGGTTGAACCAAAGAACTGTCCGTGTTTGCTCTCTAATTAGAATATTAATCATCTTCACACACACATATGCACGACTGGTTAAGCTGTGTTTGAGGGTTGATAAATGACCACAGTCAGTGGTCAGCTTCTCTTCCTTTCCACAGCTGCTCTGCCACATGCTCACTTGGAGTTGTACACCATGTACAACAGGCCTAGTTTCACCCTGGTAGACTGGGGGAAACGGCTGGTTACACCGCAGCAGTATATGTTTACTGCAGTCTGAACACACTGGCATGCTGGGATTGCTCATTCTGACGTCGGTGAATATTCCACCTATGACCTATCTAACCTATACTGTTTAACTTTGTCTACTGGCGACTGTGACATACCAGTGGCAGACATATCTTCCCTGTTATCTGTAAACCCTCTGACCGGGATGGACAGACTGACAGTCTCTGTACGATTATTGTGACATCACATGAGAATAACATGATAAACTCACTGTACAACAACAGAACATCCTGAATGATACCGTATGATATAATAAATTGGAGCTGACATAAAGCTGGATAAAGTAAGGAACAAACAAATAAAAATGTGATGGTGGTGACAAGAATATAATAAGTTACTTTAGGGATGTTATATATGTTACATAAAAGAATGTATGGTATGTTTAGCTCATTGTTCCTTGTAAGTTAAACATGGTTCTTAGTATGTAGCATAGTATCAAAATCATGATTTAAATGAGAAACATATTCAAACTGTGAGATTTATCGTGCAAATTTATTGTATATGAATATAATTTTTAGGAGACATCGTTGAATTTCAAGGTGGTATGTGAAATCTTCATATTAACTTAAGCTTAAAACTTAATCTAAGAGAAGCAAAATTCACCACCTCTGTCTTTCTCTTTCCTTGTTCCAGCTGTGGAAACAGAGCTTGTGTTTATTAAGCCTTCATTATATGTTTAGCTCTCAAAATCCAACTTATCATCAACTGATGTAAAAAATATGATATTAGATATACATCTCAGTGTTGCAGGATAATCTCATCATTTCTCACAGTCCTGCAGTGTTTCTCTCTGCCGACATCCTCATCAACCTTATACTGTAAATAATTCCCGTCCCATCTGTGACCAAGACATATTGCAAAAAAGAAACACTCAACATCGTAGTTGCAAGGTTTATTTATAATAGAGGCCAGACCCCAGCTGAGAAACATCAGTAACATCACAGTTTTTTCCAGTCTGTAAAAATCCAATTCAAATTCATCTTCAGCACAGGGACAATGGAAAAAAATGTTCAGGTGATGTGTAAAACACTGACCAGTTTGTTTGACAGATGAGAAATTGTCTTACCTCATCAAGCTGAGCTGACATCCTTGTCTCAAACACTCTGCCTCTTGCTTTGACGAAGAAGCTCCTGGAATTGAAATGGACCAGAATTCACCTGCAATTTACATTACAACATCTGTTTCTTCCAATTAGTGTAATGATGTGTGTGGTAGACAGTGACGATATTTGACATGGCTCTGTTCCTGTCACCTGCCAAATCATTCAGCTGTAAGTCTGCTGCTGAAACATAGAATGGGTCACAACTGGAGAATGGAGGGAAAACAAGCATCTGCTTTTCCCTGTCAATGTAGGAGATATACATTTTCTCTTTGACAGTGCATTTCTATAATCTTTTTGCATTGAGGAGCCGATCAAGGTCTGTAACTCAAAGTGATCTCTTACTTGAATGTGAATTTCAAAAAGGATTTCGCAGCCGGAACAGATTCAGACAGACTGACATATCTATGATAACTATCACAAAAAGAAAAGACAGGGGAGGATGATGGGTAACAGGAAGTTCTGCCAGTGGCTGCCCATCCATGACAGGAATCAAAGTGGATTGACAGAAATAGAAGTCTGCATCATAGAGTCAGTGAAGCAGTTAAGAGTAAGGAGGCACACTCACTCTGTGTATATGTGTATGTGTCTGGCTGAGATGAGGAAGTCACCAGTCAGTGGTTGAAAGTCACACACAGATGCTCACACACATGGTTGACGATGACTGCTGGCACTGATTTGATTTTTAATTATTTCTTATGTCCTTTCTTTTACAGCTCTGATTTCTGCTGGTTGCTGCACCAACTCCTGTAGGAGTGTAAACCTTTGGGACAGGTGAGTCACATTTACACACTCACATATGCAAGCTGCTTAAAATCAGGAGACTGATACAGGAGATGGACGTCCCAATCAGAACCATGGCTTTTATTTATCTTGCAAGAGGACACACCAACCAAGCAACAAAAACATGCTGCAGATGGATGTGTGTCAAATTCACACAAGCTAACACATATTCTATTTAAAAAGCTACAATTGTTAAAGGGAAGGGTGGAGGAACTCCAAAGCAAACTTTAAACACAGCATCTGACATTTTATCACCATAAGTGATTTGCCCTGCCTGCTTGCTCCCAGCTGATGAGGTCAAACCATCAGAAAAAAACAGCTGAGGTGTGGACAGATAGGGACATTCATGTGCAGTCATGGAGTAGGCATATAATTATATTAAATTGACCCCCTATTAGACAGATCTTCAACCAATAAAGGCCATCTTAATAGTCATTAGAAGTTCATATCAGGAGGCTTCAGCAGTCCAAGACAATATTCTTCTCATGGTAGCTTCCTCAGAACTGATTATTTTCTATTTGACTCTAAACAAATCTAAAACACAATCAATACTGGACAGCTGATCCTACTCAATTGAAAATAGATGTTTTACCTTATCAACTACATTGATTTTTGTAAATATGGCAAGTGTTATGGGTGCAGAGATAGAGTGATGGGGCTGCCACGTAGTTGGCGCTTCAAGCAGTTATGGGTCCAGTGCCTTGCTGAAGGGCACCTCAGCAGTTCCCTGGAGATGAACCTCTCCAGCTACCAGTTGTCAATTCATCTAAAAAAAAAAAAAAAATCTTCAAATGTTGCTTAATTATGATTGGTTCTCATAAGATTGCCCTTTTCCAACTGAGCCTTACCAACTTCAAACCAGTAAGAGCAAACAAAACAGATGGAGAAATCTCTCATGTAAAATAACCAAACCTGCTCTAACTTTGGGTAACAGATGTATGTTTTTTGTAAAGCCTCATTACTGATGAATAAATCTGATATTAACTGACTTTAAAACCCACCATGTGTAATTTGTGTTGAGTTGTGGAATGTAAACTCCCCTCAGCTTGTTAAAATGAGGATATGACCTCAGTGTCCTCAGTGGCAGCTACGGCCCTGACACATGGAGCAATTTTTGGTAACGTGGCTTGCAGTATAGAAAACAGGCAAATTGTGTGTGTGTGTCAGTGTGAGTATGAGAGGTCACCCTAGTGTGACCCCTGCTTTAATGCATTGGCCGCAGGGTGAGTGATGGCGCTGGGTTAATATTTAATGATGAAGCAGTTCTTAATGGGGGAATAAATCAGCCTCCATCTTTACCTGGAGAGGAAGGATCCTTACATTCTGCTGAGCATGGGCTCCACACACACACACACACACACACACATACATGCATCCATGTGCAGTGATTGCACTGTTTCCTTCTTGTCTTTCAGCTTTGATTCCTCCTGACCATGATATGCCTCTCGATCAGATGCTGCTGTGACTCACATCCAAGAGAGAGAAGAAGGTTATTAGTAGGATGAATGGATGGATGGAAAGATGGGTGGAACGACACATAACTGGATGGATCATGAAATTCAAAATGAAGCAGTGAAGTGCGAGGGAGCAGATGAGTAAAACAAGGCGACAAAAAGGCAAAACACTGGAAACACTTGAACACTGTCTTTGCCCTGTCTGCTGCTGCTGCTGCTGCTGCTATGCATTTCCTGTGGACCACCAGAAAAGACTGAATGTCACTGTTCAGACGGGCAGAGGCTCATCCCTGTGTTGCCAAAATGACAAGAGGAAAACAAAAAAGACAGCTGAGAATCCTTGTGTTGCCAATAATAGTCCTACCTCTTTGGAAAGACAGAGACCTTCATGATGGAAAAAGCTGTTCATGGAAGAGTAACTTGTCATGCTGAGACTCAAGGTTACAGCGCCCCCTCTCTCTACAATCACAAGGCCAGTGATTATTTTAAACCTAAATGCCAACATGTGATGATGGTAACTACTTTTACAAAGTCATTGTGAACCTGGAATTAAAGCACAAAATGAATTACTGAGTCAATCAAACTCAGAGGGAACTTTTCTGACTTCTTTAAAAGATAACTCTGTTTTATTACAACCTGGATTTATTTTTGTATCTTTGTTGTTTTCTATAATTTATGGTAACACTGTACTCACCAAAGTAATGCTGTCATCTGGGAACGCGTAACATTGTTTTAATAAAGTCCAACAGAGGAAGAAAGACAAGAGGCCAGATCATAAACAAGCCACTTTAGCTGGATTATCGAAGCAGCCATATTGAAAGCTAGTGGCCCCCAAATGTTGATAGTAATCCCTCACTGCACCTGAAAACTGTGTTCACACACAAACAGAGAACAAAGCGCTGACCCACAGTTAGTAGCAGAGCTGACCAGAGCCAGCCCACGATGGTCTCCAGCTGCTGATCTTTTGGTAGTGTTAGTGACTGAAGAGAAGCCATTGCCTTTTTTGAGCTCTCAGTACATTTACAGCTGAATCTCTGGTGGTATGGAGTGTAGTATCACTTCTGACTGTCATCTAGAGCTGCAACAGTCAATTGTCAGAAAATTACTTTAATGGTCTCTGAGACTTTGATGACTTAATGTCAATGTTAATCAGGATCAGCCTTATTACAGTTTTGTACTGCTGCTGCCTCACATTAAATATTGTCCACTGACAAACCACTGGAAGGCTTTTCTTTCTGAAACATTTTCATTTTCAAACGCAGTGTATTTGTGGCACAGATTGGCAGTTGCTCTGTTACTGGTGCTATTGTTAACAATTGGCCCACACAACAAGACATGAATATATTTGGCACTACTTTGTTAGTGATCATAGACACAACAGAAACAGCTCCAGTGAGATCATTAAATGACCAGCCGGAGATGACAGGCTGTTTATGTGATTTGTGTGAAGCACAGCCTCCAACAGATCATCTGGGAAACAATGCCTTTTACCTTGTCATCCTGTCAAGAGCTTGTATGGTCACAGCTCGGCTTCCCTCCTAACCTGGGGCTTTCTGACACAACAGACTGAGCACTTGTGTTTCTTCCCCTATCAGACTGTTTAGACCCTTCTTGATTAAAGCTGAAACGATTAGGCAAATAATTTATCAGTCAATCACCAGAAAAATAATCAAGGTTCGTTTTTTCTTTCTCAGAAAGAACAGTTACCTGAATACTTTTAGTTTTTCACTTGTTGTCAGACAAAACATGGCAAGATGTCACCTTAGGCCAAATTATGATGGGAATATTTTCACAATTTTTTGGCATTCCATAGACCAAAGGATTAATCAATAGATCGGATGATAGATGATTTGATGAGTACAATGTTAGTATTACTGATACTGAACTTTAACACTAAAAGTCAGATTTTAATGACAAATTACTTTAAAGACCTATGTTAAACAGTTTTTTTTCTTGAGTATACAACCTGTTTGGAATACAACCTCACAATTAATTCAAAATACCAGTTTGACACAGCAGTTACCAGCACAGCTAGCATTCACCTCCAGACAAAATCAGCAAAGAAGCAACAAGTTCCAGCTGCCATATTTGGAAGTATATGTAGCTTCTGTGTGAAATTTTGTTCCTGTGTAGTGATGAGGCATTTACCCAGAGTGCTGTAAATGAACGTGTTACCAAGGGAACATATATGGACGTATGGGGGCAATTTAAATATGTTCTTGTTCAGGGGAGAAGGAAAGGATGATTTTCTGCTCCTCGTTCAGCTTTTGTGTCAGGGTCTCTTCCTACACCGACAGTATTATAGTATTCCAAACCCTGTGTCAGCGTTCAGTCATATTTATGGTGCTGTGTGTGTGCTTGTCCTTTTCCCCACTCCTGGGTATCCAGACATGGACAACATGCCTTGTTCAACAATTTATTACTGCATGTTAAGGAGATGTAGATGCCAGAACACACAGAGAGATCTGGAATGGATTTGTACAGTGGACAACCAGCAACACTATTTTCAGTTTTTCTAGATTTTTCATGCTTTCAAGGCTGAAAACTCATATGATAAAATCATACTGTATTTTGATTCAGGTCAGTTCCAGTAGTATGCTAAATATGGAGAGCAAACATTCACTTAGGGCTGACCAATTGGAGGAATATCTACCTTTTTTTTGACCAATATTGAGTTTAAATTTGCTCTTATTTTCTATGAATTCAACGACAAGCCTGTATGTTTTCTAAATACTTTCAATCAAAATACTATTGGAATCAGATAGAAACATTAATAGACAGTGTTGACTATGATAGAACATGTTTCTTGTCCTCCCAGGGTTTTTTTAACTAGTCAATCAGAGAAAGAACAAAATTGAAAAAAAGAAAAATGTAACAATTTAATCCATGTTTATGAGGATACAACAATAGAGGTACACTTGCATTACTAAATAATGTTGTACTGACATTTACAAGTGGCATTATATTTATTGAAACCAGCTGCATAATTGGTCAGTTATGGCAAGAATGAGAAAACTGCTACTAAGTCACATCTGACAATGCCTTGATATCGAACCATCTACATCTACACCAGTCAAGACAGTAATTAATTAATGTCAGCCTGCTATAATTGTGACAGTTTATTAAGGCACTGGTAACTATTTAAGTTAGTACAAAACTGCAACACTTTGAAAATTACTCTCTTTCTTTATCTTGATTTTTGATTTTTCAATATTTAATGTTCAGCACTTCCTTTCTTTAAGCCACTGGTCACCACTGTGCTCTAAGGTGTCTAAGAAGTAGAGACATCTTTTGATTTATGATGGAACTAAAGCTCCATTTGCTGTGGGCGTGTAAGTGGAAACCTCTAGGATTTAATGAATAAATGCCCCCACATACACACATCTTCCAAATTGTGTTTTGTGCTTTGCTTTCACAGAGGAAAACAGAATTCACTCAGCGCATAGATGCAACAAATCCAAGGTCAAGATTTAACAGGAAATGACTTAGTGACTTTGCAAAACATAACTTGAGGTTTGTGTCGTGCTTAGTTTCAGCAGGATTAGCATTAGAGGATGTCTACTTTCATCAAAATACATGGGGTAATTTATGCCAGAATGTTTACTTTCTCTTTTAAAGCATCGAGTATTTGCAGGATTTTACCTCCAGATGAAAAGATCAAGACGTGTTGTCCTAATAAAACTGGATGCTTGGGTGTGCAGAAAATGTGACATTTTACTTGGTGCACACACAGTGGCTCATATATATATTCACATACAGACATTTATCCATACTGTATAACCTCTTCACCCTGTGAGTTCTTTTTTTAGAATTGGTGACAGATGAAACAAGACAAGTACTATAATATATTATCAAAGACAATTATGTTTTTAAAAGTCAAGAGTAGTATATCTGCTTAGTTTTCTATATATATATATAACTACAGTTATTATTTTTGACTTCTTGGTATTATATAACTAATTATTATAATCAGAGATGTATGTATAAGCTAATAAAGTGTCTTTATGTAAAAACAACCCCATTGCATGAAGTGTTTTCTTTTGTATCTTTGTGCTTTTAATGGACACATACAGACACATAAGCTGTAGACTATATAGTAACATGGAAAATTCTTAAAGGGATAGTACAACACGTTGGGAAATATTTACTTATTCTCCAACCCTGAGATGGGACACTTGATGTGAAATCTTATGTCAGTGCAGGTACATGGTTAGCCTAGCATACCATAAAGCAAGGCAAACTAGACATGGCTAGACATGGTTAGCTGAGCTTAGCATAAACTGCAACATGATGTTGATATGGTGATGATATATATCATATAACAATAGAAATATAAAACATCTATTGTTTTATATATTCTACATCTTTAAGTACAGAGAGAGTCTACAGATGACAGACACAATAGTACACAAAGTACTCAGAATACAGCCCCATTGGTTCATTTTGTACATTTTGTATTCTGTTATGAACTTAATTTAAAATTTGCACAAAGGTTCCAAATAAAAGGAGAAAAATGTTTTGTTTAGTATATAATTCAAAAATGAGACCTCCCATGTGGTCATTTTATACAAAGTATTTATAAAATACATTTATAGAAAATGTGCTGTATAGTGATGTGTATTGTTATATGGATATAAAATGGCTTATATCAGGACATGAGATTTTGGTCATAGTCCAAGCATAAAGACTAGAGGCAGGGGGGAAACAGTGAGCTTGGCTCTGTCCAGGGTTCAAAGGCTCAACTACCGACACCAGATGAAACTAAATAATTTACATTGTGTGTGTTGCTTGGTAATCTGTGCACCAACAGAAATGTGATGCTGAAATATTTGAATAAGTGATATTATTATTATTATAATAATTATTATTATTACATTAATCTACCTTGAAGAAATTAATTATTGATATTTCTTCATTTCTTTATTTTATTTTACACACACAGGCCAGAAGTACATACATGCACAGACACACACACACACACACTTCTTGAAGAACATTAGTTTATCTGTCTGCCTAGCACTTTATTTGCAGCTTCACCAGACAAGCTAATTGTGATAACCAGACTGTGGGAGGCTGCATAGTCACTCCACCCAGCAGTTGATCAAGGAAACAGTCCCAGGGTCCAACTCCTCCTTGATATAGAAATTGTCTTTTTTATCATTTTCTTTGAGTATGGATCAAACAAAGAAGACACAACACACTAACAAATGACCTTGAGATTTGCTGTTTTTGAATTTTGGACAGAGAAAGGCTACCTGTTTTCCTCAGCTTATCACGTTCTGGCCCCAACGCCATATTTAGTACATATATATGAGAGTGCTATGCTCACATCTGACTCTCATAAAGAAAGCTTTAACTGGCACGGGCACACACAATGCGGCAGCAACCATTCCACCTCTGCAAACTGCTGCCAGTTCATGATTCAGTTCAGGCTGACAGTGTGGAAGGTACAGATCTACTTTCTGTCATCATAAGGTTTTTCAACGTATATGCAATGCTGCCCCCTACAAAAAATGTTACATAGGCTACTGAATTACTTTGTCAGATACATGTTGCAGAAATAGTGTTGATGCCTGGGATATGTTCACTGGCAAAATTTGTCTTCCAGGCCAGGAAGCATGACGTTCTTATACTGTGCAGAGGTCATAAGAAGAAGGTTGGATGCATATTTCCCAGGAGACCACGGTTCATTGGTGCTCTTAGGTTTAGGATACAAAAGCACTGGGTTAGGGCTTTGAAAATATTGTGACTTCAGCCTAATATTAAAAAATGAATTCCTTCTGTCTCGTGTTTTAAGTCAGTGTTTCCTTTTTTTGTTTGTAAAATAATCTCACTTAAAAGCTTTTTTAGTTCTCAGATACATCTCACAGTTTTCATCAATGAGTAGAACTGGCCCAGGTGTCATCATTTGACTTTGGCCAGCTAATAACATTTGGACCATATGTTCCGAATAACCTATAAAAATGCCTCAAGTGCATATATGAATTACTTTGACAGTGAACATTTTGCTGATACATTTTGCTGATACATTTGCATGATACATCTGGGCGGCCTTATGTTTCTGGCAAAACTTATACAAATTAGCTGTTTAAGGCAAAACAGGTTTGGTATCTGGGTGTAGTTTTGGTATGGATACTTTTCCAACCTGGCAAACAATATGGAGTAACCCCTAAATATTGTCTGCATGAAAACTGTCAAATTAAAAAATTGGATGATTTACACAAAATATCATCCATTTGTACATTCAGTCAAATGTTGCAGAGCTGCAGAGATCCATGGGTTAGCTCTTAATCAACAGCTTCATCAAAGCATGCGATCATTTCAAGACCCGGCTGCTGCCATTTACTTCATGCTGGTTTATGATGATTGGTTTCACAGCTCTGTGGCAGCACACTTTGCTTATGGTGCACACACTGCACACACCCTATCAATAACAGTACTTGCTGTGTGTGTATGGTTAGCAGATCAGACATTTTTTAATTTATTTTATTCAATTACAGCAGTAATATATGTGTATTTATGTGTGTGTGTGTGTGTGTGTGTGTGTGCGTGTGCACTGTGTACACTGAACAGATGGCTGGCAGGCTGCCAGAGGAAATGGTCCCCTATTATTTATTAGCTGGGATGGCAAGGGATCAAACAAATTTGAATATGAGCCACCCACACAATGCTCTCTCTCTCTCGCTCCTTCTCTCTCTGTCTCTCTCTTTCTTGATCTCTCTCTCTCTCACACACATACACACACACACACAGAAGCAGAACATAATACACCAAACCTGCTCTCCTATTGAGCCATCACCCTCTCTTTCTCTCTGCCTCTCTCTCTCTGTCACACACACACACACATACACACAGTAGTGGGGATGGCTTGCTTATTAAGGTGTGTCACTGTAAGCACTAGAGACCGTACAAACTCTCACATTCTCCCTCTCACATACACACATGCAGTATGTGCAGCTTCACTCTGCAATGCAGCAGTGTTGGGCTCCTGATGTCTCCGTCAGTATGCCAGTATACTATAGTTTAGTTAAGTTAAAAGGCCTCCAGGAGATCTTCATAGTCATTGAGAGGTTTGAGAGGAACCCAGCAGGACTGCTTAACAGCCAAAATAGAAAGAGGGTGTTGGTCTCCAAAAGCTTTGAGAAATTCTTAGGATTGACAAACACATCACCTAGAGCATGTTTATCGCTTGACACAAAAACACCAGCAGGAGTTGTGGGGATGGGGGCAGGACAGAGCCTGGGGGTTTATGGTAAAATAAAAGAACTAAAAAAAAAAACCTAATAAATGGTGATCCAAAATATTTTTGATGTAAACATTCTTTATCTCTTAAAAGAAATGACTAAATATATTGTGATGCATTCATTGGTTTTACAAGTGTTTTTTTCAGTCCTACAAAAGAACTCTTCTTTTTAGGCTCATAAATGACATGATTATGCTCCCAGCACCAGGTTTTACTGGATTATTTATTATTGTGATTGTGTGTAAGGTGAAGAAAACAGTCATATAGAGGGTCCATAGCCCACTGATCCAGCAAGGAGGGAGCAACAAGACACAACACTATACCATATAATATGATCCCATATTATACAAGATAGTTTATGTGTTCCAGCCATGTTAACCTGCATGTCTTTGATAGCCCACTAACATTATAGTAAAAATAATACCAAAATGGCATATTTTTGTACCACCATATGATTCATTATGATAAAATACAATATGGCATACCAACCGTCTGATTTAGATTCGAATCTACTTTAATTTGCAGGCCAGATATGAATGCAAGTCATGAGTTTGCTTTGGCCTCCTACTGCCAGCCCTGAGGCTGAAGGGCCTATTTTGAGTTTTGATCTGGAGAGGTGGGTGGTTTAATGTCATTTAAAATGCTCTTTTTCCATCTCTCTTTGTTCTGAATGGGCAGTCATAAGTGAGCAATGGGCGATGAGGCAGATAGTCAAGCTAAATGTAGGCATATATCCTGTGCGCATGAGTCCCTCACTTCACTGGCACGCACACACACACACACACACACACACACACATAAAGAGAGACACACAAATACACACTCCTTTCTGCCTCACTGACCCTGCTTGTTCTTACATAATTGTCTGCTGAGATGTGAACAACTGCTGACTTACACGACCCCATCACGATGGCAACAGACCTTAACTCTCCTCCCATGCCACGATGTGATTATCAGTGTTTCCACTGGTTTAGTTTCAGTCGCTGGGTTTCACTAATCTTGGACTGTAAAAACTAATTTTCCCAGAAGTCATTGCAGGCACTCTGCTCCAGGCACTCACATAATTTGCCAACAAGGAACCCTTTAGCCTGAGAAAGGTTGTGTAACCTTTGTCAAGCGGACACATTTTCAAAAACAAAACTCACTGAAACACAATATGATTTACGGTAACATTTGTATCCTGAATATTTAATGATGGGGTGCAAGGTGGTGACATCACTTTGCATTATGCAGTCTAAGACATGGTGTGCTCCTGTCCCTCGTCATGTCTTCAGAGGGAGCAGCAAGTTATGATGCAGGGCCGCTCCTCAGCTCAGGGGAGTGTGCATTTTGGTGCTGGGGGATTGTTGAGTACATGAGTGTGAGAGACAGCAGCTTGTCAGTTTGTATCAGAAATGTACACTGACAAGCTACAGTCTCTGCTA
Source organism: Centropyge bicolor (assembly GCA_037975185.1). Taxonomy (NCBI): domain Eukaryota; kingdom Metazoa; phylum Chordata; class Actinopteri; family Pomacanthidae; genus Centropyge; species Centropyge bicolor. Next base: position 1,178,217 of record JBBMOC010000057.1, on the reverse strand, counting down.
CCAAACAGTAATGCTACTAAAGAAATTCTCATTTGATATATTGCCAGTTCCTCAGAAAACGACAGGGAGATTTTTTGTTAATGGTTACCTGCAGTTCAGTCACAGACACTTAAGCATTTAATGGTTATACAGTTAGATTTACTGAGCTCTCGGGGAATCCAAGCAGCAACAAGGATTCTGCTGAGAGAACTTATCCCAGAAAACAAAAAGTGTCGGTCCCTACTTAATAGGCAGGGGTGCACATAATTGGTATGCAGGTGTGCATCTGTAATGGATGGACCCATGAAGCTCTTCCACGATGCAGGCTTGGAATACTGGGCAACAAAGTAGGTCACCATGTGCACAGATGGGTCTGCTGTCAGCATTAGTATGTACAACGGCATTTTACTAAAACTATGGCAACTGTTTGCAGTAGGGGATTCCCCTATGCTCAAGGTCATTATTTAATGTCCCATTAAGCTACTTAAAAAAGCCATAATTTGTATGTTCTCTAAATGAATCTTGTACTGTTAGAAAGTTATGGACTCCATCCCACTGTTTCTGACTCTTCTTTGACTTTACAGCCGAGCGTGTAGGTGCTCGTTTCTTTCAGCCGTATTGAGATTGGTGTAGTCATCCTGGCGACTGAATGAAAGCAGCTCTGAGCGACGCTGTCTGTGTAATCACACGTTCACTCGGCAGCAGCCTATCGCATCAATGCTCATGCTCCAAACTGATTCTGCCTGCAGACTGCCGAATGTGCTTTCAACCTTTTCTGTGACTGCTCCACTGCCACTATGGGATTGTTCAGGACCGCAGATTTATTCCTCAGTGATATTCAGATCACGCTATAAAAGTCATCCACATTATCCACAGGGTCATCAAAGTATGGAAAAGTCTAATCCTGTGTTAAAACTCATGTATTACAACCAGCTGAATTTCTAAAGACTATGAACTGAAGACACGTTATTTATTAGTAAATGTGATAAATTATGAGACGGTGTCATTCAGTTGCATAAATGACAGATTCAGAAGCAAATAAAAAAGCAAGAATCAAGGCTGGAGTATAACCACAATCACTTGCCTGATTCAATTATACACTTTGCAAAACATTTAAACATTTCCCTGCTTTGTCTGCATCAGCCTTTTATAGCTCTGGTGTCATGAATGGCAGAATACAGGCAGGGGTCGGAGAAAACTGGCTGATTTGGGCCAGAAGCTCACAATTCAAGAGATTGCAGTCACCAAGCTGAGAGCAGACCTGATGATATCTGTGCAGTCTGCCTGCATCATTGAACTAGCAGTGCCCTGGGAAGAGAGAGCTGACAAGGCACACACAGCAGAGGAAGCGGGCCAGGGGAGATTGGGATGCACCCAGGTAAACAATCCTCCTCTCTGTCTTACAATGACTTTCTCCTCTTATACTAGGATTTACTGTTTACTAGCAAGAAAGAGGCTGTACCTTGTTTTCTATCTGTTCATCATCATAATGTAATGTAAATGAGGGAGTATAGAGTGTCATTTTAATAGCCACACTGAAGCACATCAACCAAAATCATCAGGGCACTAATCACCACAAACCCAGAGAGTTCAATCCAGCCACTTACTTTTAGCCTACACAAGGTAAATATAGCTCTAGAGAAAGTTCTCATGTAATTCTGCCTTTCACTCTTTTCACACATGCTTGCTTAAAACTCCTGACTGTCATTGTCTTGAGCTATCAGTTGAGATATCAGGTGTTCTCGTCAACTGGTCTAGCCAATAGCACAGCATCACACACCCACTGTTATCAACTTACTGTGTCTTTTTAAATGTGTTTCTGTCTGCCTTTACTACTATCATGCTGCTGTTGTGCCTCTCCACCTCCCCATCACTGACCAGTCTTCACAGATTCATCAATTTCATTATTTCATCAGCCTCATCAGACCAATGTCTGGACTCAAAATATCCAGAGCCTGAGCGCCAAACAGTTCTAATTAATATTTAATTATCACATGTCCACTGTCAAAATGAATAATTATCTTGACTCCATTCACTTGCGTCTCCTGATTGAACTGCAAGTAACACTGTGACTCTTAGCCATTTGTGCCATAGGATATGTGATTTGGTAATAACTCTTAATCTAAAAAATATACAGACAAATTTAAAGATGTTTCAACAAATAAAACAGAGAGCATGTAAATGTAAATAAGTGTAGACACAAAACAAAAACTGGACATTTAGCCTGACTTAACTCTATTATTCTATTTATGAAGTTAATGAACTACACTTCACACTAGCATTTACATGCTCTCTGTTAACAGTGGCAAACAAAGTGACAGCTGTCTCACATAAACGAGTCCTCCTCAGGTTGAATGAGCATCAGCCATATTAATACAATTCTCCTATATGATATGACTGTCTGCACTGACCCTACATTGTTAGAAACTCTGATAGACTGGTTATGGATACATACACTGCCTCACTCCCTCTTCATCTCCTTGCAGTTAAATGGTAAATGGACCAAAAGAACTGTACAACACATGCCAGATTTACCTATTCACACACACAATAATACATTAATACACTGGCAGAGGCTTTGAGTGGGACACCTGCCCAAGGACACTTCCACATACAGATTGAAGGAGCCAGGGATCGCCATCCATGGAATTATTGGACATTCTGGTCAAAGATGTCCTCACCTTTGTTCATCCAGTGCCAAAAGAGGGGAAACTTGCACATGCATCTCAGCTGGTTCAGACACACCACTACCAGCTTTATTTCTCTCCAACGTGCATTCACTGTGCAAGAAACTGGATGGAATTCAGCTACTGGTGAGAAAAACAGTTACTTTTCTTCATTTTTTATTTTCTACTTCATGGAGATGACCTGTGTGGGTCGATAGCAGACAGCTGGCAGGCTTCCACTTCTTCAGAGTGGATTGCAACACAGAACATTCCAGCGAAACAAGAGTTGGAGGAATCTGTTTTTATACTAAGAGTGACTGGTGGAATGATGTGACAGTGATCCTGCAGCACTGTTCCCCAGACCTGGCATCATTTCGCATCAACCCTAAACCTTTCTACTCCATCTACATACATTGGATAGATGTTTTCTTCTGTAACTTCACACAGATAATCTCAGCCATGATCTCCATAAATACAAAATGACCGACTGGGGAGAAGAACATTTTGTATGTTACCCCACAATCAACAGGGACTATCACACTCTGAACATGTTGTCCACCTGCTTCCTGCATGCAGGCAGAACTTAAAGCTGTGTAAACCTGTCGTGAGGACATGAAGCGGTGGAACGGTAAGGCTGTGGACCATCCTTGGCTGTACTGACTGGGATGTTTTCAGGACTGCTATCAACAGTCTGGGTAAGCATGCAGAGGCTGAGACATCATATATCAGCTTCTGTGAGGACTGTGGTTTCCATCATGCACCACAGTGTGTTATAACAATGACAAATCCAGGTTCACAGCTAAGCTCAGTTAACTAAGTTTGCAAAAGGAAGAAGCGTTCAGGAGTGATTACATGGACAGGTTTAGAGGGCTGTAACTGGCAGATCATTTATTTTATTAATTACTTAGAACATGAAACTATAATTGAAACCATTTCTTCTGAAATGCCTTCTTCAAATAGTTTGGCAACATAATCTCGATGTCAAGGTCAAGATCAAGGTCATGCAAAACTTTTATATAGTTTTAAACCACATTTCACAGGATTCATCGTTGGATGGATGCACAGCCAATGAGCAATCTCCTATTACAGCAAACTCTGATGATGAAGATTGTGAGGTGTAGTTTAAAGCTTTGGCAAAAGACATTAAGGAGACCTTAAATCAAAATTCTATTTTTAGGCATTCTTATTAAATCCAAATTATTGGATCATGAGTGCTCAACTACATGAGGAAGAAACCAGAGCCTCTGAGTTCTGTTTCAGCAACAACCCCACTGTCATGGAGTAATAATTAAAAATTCAGCCTTGGAGCATGGTTTGATTTGGGTTTGGGTGTCGGTACTTAAATGATGGTAAAATTTCATGTGCACTGTTGTTCCTATACTAAGACAGTAGTAGTTGTTAACATTGTTAGAATCACAAATGTTTCAACAGTGCTGCAGTTGATGTCACCTTGTCTTAGAAAATAGGCAATAAGCTCCAGGAACACACACAGTTGATCTTTCAGACAGATCAAAGAAATAAGTGTAGTGAATGAGAAAGCCATGAGGACATGACGTCATCACCTCAGCTCTCGATGCGACCATGTGGAGTCACTCACTGTGCTCTGACAACATAACAGTTCAGTATGTTGCCTAAGGACACTTTGACATGTGGACAGGAGAGGATGGGAACCTGCTGGTGATGAGGATCGAACCACCAACCCAGTGATCAGTAGATGACCTGCTCTACCTGCCCAGCAATTTACCAGCACCAATAGTTAAAATTCAGTTAAGCAGTAGTTAGCTCCTAGATTTTAATCAACTAACATGACTGACAAGGCCTGAGTTTGTTCTGAACCCAAATGCAGGACTCCGAGACCAAAGTTTCAACAAGGCAAGGCAAGCAAGGCAAGAATAAGGCAAAGTATCAACAAAAAGGCAAACCTGAACGAGAACCCAATGAACATGAGGCGAGGATTGACATACTATGCAGACACGACAAACTGGCACAGGACAAGGGACACAGAAATTATATACACATGGTAGTAATACATATAAGGTAAGGTAACAATCAGGGCGGGGCAGACAATCACACTGGCGGGAAACACAAGGAAGGGCAAGTTACATGGAACAAGAGCGAAGACAGTTACCAAAATAAAACAGGAAGTGATGAGACAACATGAGACAAGACATAACGCAGAAAAGAAACTTAACGTTTTTTCTTAGTCATGACAATGACAAGAACAGCACGCAATTCGACAAAAGGTTTTAAAAACACTTCAGCCTTACACTTCATTAGCTCTTCAGTGGCGGATTATTCCTGCTCTGACTAATCTTCATTCTAGTAGGTAAGTCATAATAGGCACCCCCTGACAATACGGGACAGCAACACCGAAGAATTATAAAAATGAGTGGAGCAATAACTGGCAAGACACCTGGGGACATGTTTAACTGGTGAACTGAAATGTAAGTGAAATGTATGCTGTGATTTCCTGAGCTGCTGAAATCATATATACAGTGTGTATTTTTAGTTTTTACGTCAGCCTGTGGTGCGAACAGTTAACTCTCACATGTGATGTGTCTTGTCACCTGGCAGTAACGAGCGCTGGTTCTTTCATGAGTTCAGAAATGTCTAGTTTCACACAACATACCGTCTCATCATCTACTGCATTTTACAGCGACTGATAAAGTCTTGTTATGAATCCACATGTGTGGAGCAGTTTCTCTAGCCTCATATTTCTGAATCCAATATCAGCGTGTTGGAACAAGGCTGAATGCAGCAGACAAAACAAACACAAACAATCTCATCTGCTTAAGACACAAGAGGGATTCTCTCATCTTCATGGCAGGTTTTTTCACTTGCAGTGAACAGTGATGCTCTGCACTCTCTCGTCCCACGTTTTTAATAAAAAAAGACCTGCGTATTAAGTGATAGATTATTGTATACTGGTTAACTAAATCTATACCAAAAAGGCTGATGTTTTTGGTTTTCAGTGAATATCCCAAGTATTGGGTGGATTGGCCTGGAGACGTTGTGCAGACATTCTTGGTGTCCACAGGACAATTCCTGATGACTTTGGTGATCCCCTGACTTTTGTCTAGTATCAACATGAGGTTCAACTTTTGGATAGGAATAAAATGTATATTTGTTTTTGCAGTAACTTTACTGACACTTACATTCATTGTGTTAAAAACGTATCAGTTTGTAGGATCAGAGTTAGAATGTGTTTAAGTGCACTTGGCAAATGCTTGCATCAGAATACATACTGCACATGTTCAGTGGTAGTATCAAATTACAACAGACATTTCAGGGCACACTTCATACAGAGCATACTCTTAATAATGAATAAATTAAAAATGTCCAAAACCTACAGCACCAGGTAAGTGTCTGACCTCAGCACTCCATACATCACCCTGCAACTCCAGTTACAACACAGAGTAAGCAGTGCGTGGAGTATGGAGTAGTGTCTGTAGGGGACACTGTTACTGCAGAACAATAAATGTCATTTATATTTTTTCTTTGTCATAATTAGTATTCTCACCTAATATGTACACAAGTCAAAACATATATGCGGATTTCTTAGCAAACATGTATTCAATTTCAGTTCAGTTTTGTTCATAAAGCCCCAAGTTACAACTCAAGTTATCTCAAGGCACTTTCCATACAGAAAAGGTCTAGACCATACTCTTTATAATGTTAATTATAGAGACCCAACAGTTCCCATCATGAGCAGCACTTGGTGACAGTGGCAAGGAAAAACTTCCTTTTAACAGGCAGAAACCTCGGACAGAACCAAGCTCAAGATGGGCAGCCGTCTGCCACGACTGTTTAGGTTGAGAGAGAGAGTGAGAAAGAGAGAGGGAGGGGGTAGGGAGAGGGAGGGCAGCAGAGAACATGCAAAACTGCAGATGCAGTTTACAGTATCTCCATTAAAGCCTTCAGTGAGTAGTTACACTTGTGGCATACATTTATGAAATTCCTCTTAAGCATTCCTCATTATATTGATTTTGCTTTTTCATTTTAGCACATATTATCTCTGCACAAAATGGTGTCCAATTAATAGATCAATTAGTATCGATTTATACTATTCAAAATATTAGTATGGTGACACCCAAAGCTACTCAACATTCTCCTGGATCTATACTCTTTATTTATGTTTTACAATCTAAATATATGATTTTTTTTGTCATCAAGATTTGCAAATACTGTTGGGTTCTTTTTGCTGCTCTATCTTGTACACATGATATCTATAGCATGTCTGTCTGTCCTGCTCTTCCTGAGGTTTCTTCTTTTTTCCCTGTAAAAGGGTTTCTTGGATAGTTTTCCCCTATCCAAATCAACTGTCTGAGGACAGATTGTGTTGTATACTGCACAGAGCCCCATGAGGTAAATTGTGACTTGTGATTCTGGACTATTTAAATAAAAATGACTTGACCTGGTAAACATTTATTATGCCTGGAATGATGGAGTGGTGGTTAATTTATCAACTCACAGCAAAAGGGATCTGGGTTTGAACCCAGCATTTTAATACCATGTCTGCATGTTTCTTTCCACCCAGTGTTAGCTGGGATTAGCTCCAGTCCCCTGCAGCCCTGGATGAGCAGTTGTAGATAATGGATTGATTTATTTTGTAATACATATGTGTCTGTTCCCATTTTTACATCATCATAAAAAAAGGTTCAAATAGAATAATTATATCGATTTTTCAAAATTTGTTCCAGCAGTTACTGTTGATCTGTAAGAGCATGTGTAGGCAACTGTACATGTACACAAGCAGGCACAGGATATGCACCCAGACCAGAATAAAACATGCATTAACCCACACACAGTAACATGTGTGTGGCTGCACTGGTGTGTGAGCACAAAAGAAAGAATGAAATAGTGTCTCTGTAGCTTTATTGCTTTCTCATTCGTCAGTGTCAGCCAGGCTACCACTGCCTTGCAGTTGAGATCCCTCAGCAGCACACTACTGTGTGTGTAAATGAGTGTGTGTCAGGATGTATGAGGAGGACAGCGTTTAAGGTGATGCAATGTGATTGCAGAATGAAGGGGAAAGAAAGAAGCAGGGTGCAGAGAGAAGAAAGTTTTCTATTGTTCTAAAAAAAAAAAAAACTTTGCAAAAGGAACCTGCAGAGGTTATGAAAGTAGTTTCAGAAACATACCACGCTGCAAAGTCAGAGAAAAGAAGAACAAAATGGCAAACAGATAGATTTTTGATTAAATGTGTGGAACAGTTTTGCAGTATCAGATCTAAACCTGTTTCAACATTTCTTGCTGTCACTGTTTACTTTGCAACAGAGACATACTGTGTTAAAGCAGCACATTACCAGCTGAAATGGTTTGACTGCATTTCTTCCCATAACACTTCAAAATTCATACATGGATTATAATATCAACTATAAAACTGCAACACATACAAGGTCATGTATGCTATGGATATTTTCTCTTTTTACCACAACATTTACATGAATGGTTTTAGGAAGTAGACGGTGTCACAATGTGCAAGCAGGGTAAACAAGGAATAGAACCCAAAATGCAGGCTCCAAACCAGGTGAGGAACAGTTCAATAGAGATCAGTCCAAGCAGGCAAACAAATCCCAATGAGGAGTGATAATAAAAGCAGGAGTCCAAAACAATAGCAAAGGTTCAGGAAAAGACAAAGTCAAATCCGAACACAGGGAAAACACAAGGAATGGCTGAAACGTTTGACATGAGATACAAAGACAGTCTGGCAAAGACAGACTTAAATACAATAGCAAGGGAGGAACACACGTGAAACTAATCACAATAAGAAAAACAAAAAAAAAAAAGCTTAGGAAACTAAGTTTAATGCTCAACTGAGTGCCATGACAGGTGTCTTGAAAAAAGATGTGTCTAATCTTCACAAATTTTCAATACAACGTATTAGAGCTCTGTGCATCTGAAGAAGACACAAGCAAATCAACTAAACACAAGTGAATTGAGGAAACATCTTCATAAATTTGACAATACAGGAGCAGTGTTGAGAAAATTGTACAAATACAGTAATGGCGACCCAACACATTAACATATGGTATTTGGTTGTGTTTTCTCTATCTGCAGATCATTTTTATATTTGCAGCATGTTTTCTAAATGCAGCACATATGTTGCAAAAAAATGTTTTTTTTCGTTGAGCTCAGATCAGAAAATGTTTGTTGTTGTGATGTGTTGTTCCTCAGGGCATGGACCAGCAATGTATTTTGTTTTTTAATCTGGTGGACTTTTTGGAATAAATAATGAAAGACGGGGCAAAGAAAGGGAGGCTGTGTCCTGCAGTGATAGGAGAAACCCTTTCAGGTGGTCTTGGCCCAGCTGCTTGGGTCAAATTCAATTGACAGCGAAAGCCAGCCTGGACAAACTGAGCCAACTGAACCAAATGGGCAGCAACAAACTGCACCTATAGGTTAGGTGTGAAAGCATCCTAAATTCCTGGGATGACTTACTTCCTAAGATAATTTGGTAGTAAGGTCAAAAGACATCCATTTTCTTCTCTCTCCCTTTCTTGTTTTTTGATTCCCTCGCAGAAAGCATAACATATACTATACTGTGCTCACTAATGAAAGTACTGTACTACTGCTCACAAACACTAGTAAATGCCAAACAGCGATTGTATTCCCAGCCTGGTAAATGTGAACTGAGCCCCTCATCAGAGCAACACTTTGTTTACTCAGAGCCAAGACGGATGAGCTAACATCCCTCCTGCTCCTCTGCCACTATTGGCAAAACAACAGCCCCCTGACTGCAAGCACTGTTCATTTGCATCGGACACATGGTGGAAATGAGATTCCCATGGTGATGGATGGGCTCAGTCCTCCTTGCTATTTATACAGACTGACTACAGACTCCCAGCTCCACACATTCCCAGTTTCTCCATCCACCATACCTTCCCAATCCCATCTCAAACTAATGGACTTGGGATGGGAATTGTTGGTCTGGTGGATTAATGCTGTTTCCCCCTGCTGGTTCATGTTGCAAATTAACTTCACAAAGCTGAAGATGGATAGAGATGACTTTCATTGATCATCCCTTTAAATGCAACAACCTGCTGACCTGGATCCACGTGGATGACTCATATCACTGACTGCTGTGTGGGATTTCATATCAGCACAATACCATTGACAGTTTGTTACCTCCGCCAAGGAGGTTATGTTATTGCTGGCGTTGTTCTGTTTGTTTGTCTGTTTGTTTGCAACATAACTAAAAAAGTTATGGACAGATTTTGATGAAATTTTGTCCTTTCTTGGACAAGGAACAAATGATTAAATTTTGGAGGTGATCCGGAAAACCGCCATTACGGAAATGTCTATTTTCGGGTATAACTATTAAACTAAAAATTATATCAATGTGATTCCAGTTTCTAAGAGTATGTTTTTATAGTCCAGGAATCCATTGAAATGGATAAATCAAAGGTAGTTGGTTTAAATCCATTCGTTTAAAAAAAGTGCCATATAATTGAAGTCCATTTAAACTTGCAGAGCTTTTCCTGATACAGACAAACAGAACATTTGGACAAACACTGCAGCTTCAGTATTTCTTCTTCTTTACAGCCCTCTGTAATTTAAATTGACCAATTACACCACTCACTATTCTGAGTGCCTCAGTGTATGCAGTTTGGCAGTGAGAGAAAGAGGGTCTATGAACCTCGGTGATTCACTGAGTGCTGATATTGTCAGGTTTTGTGCTGACCGCAGGCCATACAACCTGGCACAATAGCACTTACTTGTTCCTTTTGGCTGGTTCTATTGTATCTCTGACATCAATGTGTTTCTAACAAAGCAGACAAATTAATTACAGGATAAATAGTAGCCCAAGCATTAGCTGTTAATGTTTTCTCCTTGTATCACCATCAATAGCCCAGTAATGAGGGCATCCATTTCATTCAAACTGTAATCAATAAGAGTGTTGCCTGAATGAGGCCAGTATGGCTGCAGGTCAGATGGATAAATACCTCTGTACTGAGCCAGAGACTCTATGAAGGCGCTGAATGAGAGCACAGGAATAACTAAGTTTTCCTACCTAAGAAAATATACCGACCCACAAACACACACAAGCCTGCGTACTACTGCATTTATTTTAACTGTTACACATTTTTGCACTAACAAAGCTAGCAATTACAAGTACAAACTAATTCATGTAAGAGATTAACATCATTGTATAAGGTTAAGAGCAATGGAAAATGCACAGTATCTGCACACAAATGCACACACTCCAGTGTCCTGTATGTTGGTCGTGAGCTGCAGGCTGAGGGGAGGGCAAATGGGAAGGTTTATTTTAGGAAGACAAACACTTTGTAAGAGGTACTGTATCACTCAATTAGTTACGATACACACACAGGCTAATTTCATCTCTGCATTGGTCAATCAATGACTAGACACAGTGGGTGGTGGTAGGTGGCGGTAATTACTTCATACTCAGTTGAGCTTAATGGTATCAAATTGTTTGCATACCAAGCCTGATAAACAAAGTGAACTACAATTTTGATGTGTCATTTATCATATCATGTGCAAAAGTCCACTTTATCCCTCCAAGCACGGACAGACACAAGTGGCTTTCTTGATACTAGTTTTATTGGAGCTTCTAAAAGAGAATAAAGAAGGATACAAACACAACACAGATTCTACTGCACATAAATTCTAAAAATAACATTTGACAAAATAAAAATATACAAAACCAAATTACCTCTTTGGCAGCATGCTACAGAGGGAGTCTTGAGGTGTCCGGCTTGTCCGGCTCAAAGTTTTTCAGAAGTCAGTGATTGCCAAGTATTTACAGGTGATGTAAGATTTATTCACCCAAGGGCAGCCCAACGAGACTTGAAACGCAACTTCAAAACTATTTATTACTAAACAAAATAATGAATCACTATGTGTATGTAACATAATATCAAACTTAATTTTTTAGCTTACATGAAAAGGTAAACAATGCTATTACATCATGTATTCAATCTGACACACTAACACATATTAGGACATTTTTTCTTGAGATGGGGGTTATTTTGATTTGCTTTCTCCAAATCAGTCATTAATGAATGGCACATCTCACCAACTTCAGACATGGAAGCTGTGGTCGCCATTGATATGACCACTGAACTTTGTGTTTTTCAAGACAATCAAAGAAATACTAAGACTTGTTATTTTTGTAAGTGACTGACAAGAACATGCCATGATTTGATCTGCACTGCTGCGCTCTTCAAGGTGAGGGTCACATGACTGAAGGACACAGCCACAGCTGTCATTAGCTTTTGTGGCTTATGTTCTTTTACTGTTGACGAAGTTACAGAACAGTGAGCAAAACTGAAAAATGTGTCAAAAGACAATAACATGGTAAAGCTGTTATGTTTCTTCATTTTTTCCTCAAGAGTCTAATGTCACCAAGCCAAAGATATACACTTTTCAGAATGTCAAGAGTAACATACATTTTAAACCATTCTTATTTAACTGTTGCTCAGAAAGTCAGAACGAAGAAGAAGTTTCTTGGATGAGAACTGAACTATCTTCAAGCATCTACAACCAAATCCAGTTGTCGTCGATTCAACCCTTATTTGAATACCATGACCTGGATGACAGAGAACCTTCATGGACCTTGGAACTATCCGCATTTTTGTTTATCATAAAGTGTTAATACTGTATGCACACTGTATGTGATATAGGTACTTTTACTTCAGGAACAAATCTGAATCCTTCCTCCATGCTCTGCTGAGATGGTAGTGGAGCAGCACTTTTTCAGACACTGTGTGTGGGCAGCTGCTGTTGACCAGCTCTTCAGCAGGAGACTCCACAATCAATGCCCTTAATCTCACACAAATAAATCAGCACATGGAGGATCTGTAATTGGACCCGTCTGTGAGAGTATGTGTGTGCAATTATCTGTGATCCATATGTATGTGTATATACAATATATATATAATATATATAATATATAAGCTATATTGCATCTCTGAGTTTGGTGACGCTTGGTTACATTTTGAAAATTTTTTTTGTTTGAATATAATATTTGATTATAAATAATTATTTATAATAATTGTTTTTGTTTCCAGTCATCAAAAAGCAGCACAGCAACCAGCAGCACAAACCTGACAGCCAACACAGTCATTAAAGATATATTTTGGTGCCATCTTCAAACACTGCAGAGTGAGTTTGGAGCAGCACAAAGTGATGCAGACAGTGAGAGACATGACTCAGCAGTTTCCCTCCTCATTAGAAATCCTGTGTGTGTGCGGAGCTGTTAAAATGTTTGGGACACTTCTCCAAGCCGGGGCTTCCTCTCACCTTGGCCAAGTTCATCCTCTAATAAGTGAGTCACACAGAGAGGACACGCTCAGAGTTACTCACATCTAAAACATTCTTGGATGCTAATGAATCGATCTTTAGAGAATCAGGAGAAATCAGTCTGATATTCTCTTGAAAGACTTACTGTACTATTCTGCAACCTTGTTTGCCATTTATTCTCCTTTTCCTCCCACACAGCTCTAACCATACCATCGTCACAGCTATTGTGAATTTCCCCACTGAGGGACGATGAAAGGAATATCTTATTATGAGTGTGAGACGAGACCAGATTGTGACTGCTACCCAGACAGAATCTGAAATGTTAACTATATGTTTTTATAATAAAAACGATGATATCCAGCTAATTTTATGGATTTGCTCACATACATTTCTTTGAAGCAATAGTATTTATTTGGAGTGCGTCTAACTAACTAACTTGTTAACAACATAATGTAGTATTGAGACACAGGCCTCAGGTCCTGATAATATTTTGTAGTAGTGCAAACACTACCCCTCCACTTTACCCATAGATTTGATAACATTAAAAAAAAAAATTTTTTTACAGAAATTTCAGTTTCATGCAAGAATAAAAATATCCTCAAGTTTAAATAAATATTGAGCAGCTATTATTAAAGGTGGTTTAGAATTAGTTATCATTAGATCACATGTAATTGAAACTGTACCAATAATTTTTCTCATGCTCATATAACCAGCTAAAGGAATGACATCTACTCTGTTTCAAACCTTCTGGTGGAACCCCAGACCACTAATTAGATTATTCCAGCCATATATTCAATGCTTCTTGTGCCCATGACTCTAACCTTACTGTTTAACTGAAGATGACTGTTGAGGCTGTGTGTTTAAATATGTAAATATAAAGAGATGCTATATGTTTTATACCATTATCAGACCATTTAAATGTTTGTCTTTTTGAGTTGCAAAAAGCAAAAATGATCATATGACAAACTGCAAAATACGATTCCCAACAGAAGATATAGTCTTGTTCTTCTCTTTGCAGACTGTTGCTGGCAGTCACATGAACAGATGGAGAACACACACTCTGTGGCAGGACTGGATGAGTCACTGAGGAGCCCCAAAAGATTCAAAGGTGTGATTTGACCTGAGTTGTGATGATCCATTTGCTTTGCTTTTCTTCAACATTTCTCTATAAAAACTTATACCTGAGCGCATCTGTGCATTTTGTTTTCAGTGGGTTTTTTTTCTGTTTTCTCTTTTTTCATGCATGCCACTGTTGAAATGTCAGCATACAGTGGCATCATGTGCACACCATCTATCCTGATCAGAATCACATTTGGCTTTATTGACCAAGTGAGTATACAGACACAGACAAAAGGAATTTGACTGTTTCTTTTTCATCACTTTCAGTATACTTGCACAGGAAGCTGTACCAGCTGTAAAGTCCTGAACAGAAGGCAGGTTGGTACCAGTGCTTTTCTCTGCAGCCCTGATTGTTTCTTGTGGTCTTTTCTTGCCCTCTTTGGTGGCCAATTCCAACCAGACAGTGATGGATGTGCAGAGAACAGACTGGATTATTGCAGAGTAGACCTGGATCAGCAGCTCTTGAGGCAGGTTGGAGGCAAATTTAATGAGCTTGAGCTCAACGCAAACAAATTATGAGATGATTAAAGCATTGAAGGGATTCTGGAGAAATCTACATACACTAATACAACAAGAAACATTTCCTTTATCCCAAAATTTTATGAAAATGATACACTTCATAAATGTACAGGCAAGAGAAAAAAATGAGAATGACTGGAGGAAAATAAATGAAGGAACAGGAGTTCTTGGTGAGTTCTGAGATCAGTCAGAGGCTGGGCTGCCAAACAAACAGACAGGCCCACTCCTACACACTCATCCGTACACATGTTGCTCGCTAGCTTACAGTTAATGTCCAGGCAGTGCATTGACTGTTTGGGCCCAATAAACAGACTTCACATGTGGTCCAGTCGTGAAATTCATGCAAACACACCTTGAGGGGGTAATGAGTTGTTTTTGGTCTGAAGCCTCATTATTTGTCTTTCATTCTGTAGAAAACACCAGGTGATGGACTGGTGGACAAATGGACTAAACTACGGAAAGGGCCATGGTTCAACTTGCTCTGTTTTCTCATTATAATGAGATAATTCTCTGTTTTCTCATTATAACAAGATAATTTTGTCGTTATCACGTGATAACAAAATCCGTTATGTCGTGATAACGACAAAATCGTTTTCTCGCTATAACGAGTTAATTTTCACACCACTGACTGACGCCAGGCCTGGACGTGCTCTACTGCAGCTGCACTCTCTAATGAGGTAAGCTAAGCCCATTCATGTTTTTGTTTGTACTTTTGCAAGTCTGTGGATAGAAGTTATCT
Organism: Centropyge bicolor; assembly: GCA_037975185.1. Taxonomy (NCBI): domain Eukaryota; kingdom Metazoa; phylum Chordata; class Actinopteri; family Pomacanthidae; genus Centropyge; species Centropyge bicolor. The sequence goes on along the minus strand of JBBMOC010000057.1, from coordinate 1,162,929 downwards.
CGAGAAAACGATTTTGTTTTCTTGTTAATCTTGATAATTTTGTACATTTTGAACATTTTATTATCACGTGATAACGAAAAAATTATCTTGTTATAACGAGAAAACAGAGGAGAATTATCTCATTATAATGAGAAAATGGAGCGAAAAAATTTAAGTTTAATTAAGTTGAACACTGCCTGTGTACAGTAGTAACACCAACAATCACGAATCAAGCACAAGCAGCTGCAGCCTCACCCTGTCATATCACATTAGAGAACATCACACTCAGTTTGAAAATGCAAGCTGAGTAAAAGTGTATGGCTTTAATTACAGCCAAGATTGTCTGTAAATTTTTAGGAACATCTTTGCCCCCAAACCCCATTGATAGGGTATGATAGCACAGTTTTCCTAATGCCCGCCTTGTTAGTGCCCTTCTCTTTAGCAAAAGCACCTCTTCTACTATCTGCGAATATCATCAAGAAAAGCTACACTGTACTTCCCCATGAGCCACTCTCCAGTCAAACTGTAGGTCGAAGCCTCTTGGAAATTCCCCCACCGTGGGATTAATAAAGGTATATCTTATCTTATCTAAGCCAATGTGGTATCATGGCATCAGGTCCATATGCTGCATTTTACTGAGATGGAGCGTTAAAGGGTACAGGGACTTATTTTAGCCAGTCTAAGCATTTTCTGAACCAGACTCTTCTCTGACATCTCCAGGTTGCTAATTAACAGCTCTTGTTAACGACTACCTGCGTTAGATGTAATCACATGAATAAAACATTTGGTTGTGAAGAAAAACAAGGTCGCATGTAACAGTCTTTCCTTCCTACTGTTGTCCTTTCCTCTGTAGATGTGATGGTGAAGGAGGATTCTGCAGCAAACTAAGACACTGTTTCAGTATTATAACATAATGAACCTTTGCTGTGAGTGCCCAAAAAAAAAAAAAAAAAAAACATGAATTATGCTTGACTGCAGTTGCTACAAAAAGAACACTTGAAAAATATTTCCTTACTATGTAGAAACACAATGTAAGTCAGGTGGCATTGTGTCTCTTAAAACATATTTGCTGTTGCAAATTAGTATGTAAATGGTATCAAAGGCATCAGGCCATCTACTGTACATGTTGACCTGCACTGATCCGCCTTTCAAAATAAGGGTAAATTTAAGACATGACAATAACTATTTAAGGTCTTGGTATAAAAGTCTCTGTGGTGAACTTTACTGACATTGCCGACAGAGTTATGGATCATCAATATTTTGTTCTTTTGAATTTTTGTTTAAGATGTATGTGATGACCTATGAGTCAGAGAGCCCTGTGCTGAATTCCAAACTCAATATTAGTTGCCTGCAAATGAGACCACTCTGACAGAACTGGATACTAAACCCCAGCGCTGAAGCTAGCATGCTGTAATGTAATTTCCCATTTGGCTCATAGTGTCTCAGTGTTTTGCAGTCAGCCAGCTGCAGCTCTTGATGTCGAGGGTAGGACATGACTGAAGCGGCAACCGTCTCCGGTTAAATTTTCCTTTGTAATGGAGATGTGCTGTGCTGGTGTCACCTCAGCAGAGGTGTCTCGTTCACACCTCGACAGAGAGAAGAGGGTGGGGAGGGGCGACACAGAGGATGAAACATGGAGCAGCCATGACACACAAGCAAATGATGGCAGCTTGTGTTATGTTAACTAAAAGACTATTGATTGAATTATAATAATTTGATATCCTTCCAAATACACTTTTTGTAAATGTTCCCACTGTGAGACAAATAAAGGTATATCTTATCTTATTGTAATGAGCAACAGCGAGGGAAACTGATGAACTGAACTTGGCAGCTCAGAGTGGGAGGAGACCAATAAAGGTGGTACTTACGAGGTGGAATCAGTGACAGTACAAACAGGCCACATTGTCCCAGTTGGTGCTGTTCATTGTAAGATAATCTGACTCTGACTTTTTTGCTGTAATCAAGACACACAAAAATACGTTTTCAAAATGTTCAAATAAACAACAAAAATGCATGTTTAGTAAGGCAGATTGCGCCTAAGGACGTCTGTGTGTGGGTGTGTTGTTTGTGGTTTATTTATTAACGGCCTTAGGAAAATCACTGTTCTTCAGTCTGCTGCTGGTGCGTGATTTGAAAGTCCTGTATCGCCTGCTTGGAGGCAAAAGGGAGAACAGGCTGTTGTGTGGTCCAGATGAGGTAGCATGCTTGTAGTTGTCTGCTCTCCGCCAAAAAGTCCACCGTGTGTTCAGGCCCACATCCTTTAACTTACTGCTGAGTCTAGAGGGCACTGTGGTGTTGAACACTGAGCTGTGGTCCAGGAACAGCATCTTCACATAGGTGTCCCTCATTTCCAGGTGGGAGAGGGGTGTGTGTGGAGGGATTTCAACAGCCTCTACTCTCTGTCTATGGGGGTGAGGGCACCAGCCATGGAGATTGGCCCTTTTTTGCTGCTGGGGGATGGGAATGAGTATTAGGGGGATCTATTAACAGAATTGAATATAATATTCACATTTATGTTGACATTAGTGTAACACCAGAGACTAAGAATCATTGTGTAGTCATTGTGGGCCTTTTATATCCATGGAGCCCGCCATGTTACACTGCCATGTTTCAACAGTTGCCTGAAGTGTGTCTTGCCCCAGGTTGAGCACTGAATGTGAGTGAGCAGCATGGCTAGTGTCAAGGGAATTGGAGAGATTCAGCTAGACCTCTCTAGTGACAAACTCCAATACAAAACACAGGCAAGTCAAGTCAAGGTCAGACATTTTAGGGGAAAAGGGAATCTTTAAATAAAATCTTCTTATTTTAAGGCAAGGACATTTTTTATTCTATTATATTCTAATGGCAACAGCTCGACATGCACCTCGGTCATTGATTCATATTGATTCATATTAGAATTGAAATGCACTTTTGTGCCATACAGCACGAGATATATCTAATTGATTTTTCACGTTTCAAAAGGACACAGGAAGATTTATTGCCTTTGCTTTGGCCATGAGAAGCCCAGCCTCGGGGGAATACACCCACACATCTTTTTCGGCCAACATCCACCTAGAGGCTCGGTCTGGCCGCTTGCCTGTCAATTGCCATGGCAACCAAATCCCCATCCCTTCCCAACACATGCTGGAGGTGAGCGACAGTCTGTGAAATCGCATGCGTGCTTTTAACTTTGTTGTGTATGTATTTATTTTTTTGTGTGTGAGTGGTTGTGTTTTAGAATTGTGAAACCAAGACGGGAGGATTTTGGGAATAAGACTGCCAAAGAAAATTGTAGTTGAATTTTAAGGTCCCAGAAAATGGACTTGCTTAGACCACATTTATTACTTATAACATAAATGTACAAATTATATCACATATGTTGTGTTTCACAGCCGTGTCCCCAGCTTGCTGTTACATGTAACACATTGCAGAAGACAGCACAATGTTGGCATAAGTGTGACCAAGTTACAAACAACCTCTGACCATTCCCCCCTGAGACTGATGAGTGGGACTCTATTAAATAGTAGAGGTCTGCTTCCTCTGCTTTTCTGTCTTTCTTTCCTCACCTATCATCCCCTTCTTTTTGTTTTCTTTCCTTTTTCTGCCTCCAGTAGAGCCTATTTTCCTCCTCCTTTGTCTCTCTCTCTCTCTCTCTCTCTCTCTCTCTGTGTCTCCATAGCCTGAGGCCGTCACAGCGAGGTGTTGAAAACAACTAGTGTCAACAGAGGCATCTGACTCCTAGACAGCATTCTAGCCAGATACACTCTTGTCAGTGTCACAGAACACTTTGCCACAAGTACATCTAAAACTACTGACAGCAGACACACACACACACATCGCTGACAATGCAGCTGCTGATAATAATATAACAGATAACTACAGAGCAAATAAGTTTAAAGAAGTGATAGAGATGCATAATGTCTCACCATAATCCCTATAATAATGACATCCACAACCTCACACTGAAGGATCCATAATATGACCCGACTAAGGGTGGCAACACCTGAACATTTCTTCCTTTAAAGAAATATTTGATTCTAGTGTCCATAGCAACGTAAGACCACATCAGCCATAACATTATCTCTTCTTCTATTGTTATGTCTAATTTCAGCATTAAAATTCTTTAATAGCGGGGACAAATCATAGACTGTATAAAACAAAGGCATTGTTGATTGCAAATGTGCAAAAGTCCAATGCTAAATTTAATGAATGAAGGAATTTGTTGACTGGGTGTTTTGATAAGCATAGATATCTGATGCACAGCTGCAAACCAGTTTCAGAGCCACTGAGAGAAAATGCACTAAATCTCGAGATCCTTCAGTCTCAATACGTAACAGGCTCAAATCATCCTTTACCTCCAGCTTGACCAGTGCCCCAAACCAAGATCAGTGCCCAATTAGTTAAAATGTCTTTGTCTTCTGTAGTAATAAGAAGGGCCTTCAACGAAACTAGGGGGTCCAAACCCTGATAAACAGTTCCAGACCATGATCTGTCCTCAACCAAACTATGTTTCCAGTAGGTGGCATTCACCTGGCTTTGGTCAAAACCCAGATTCATCCATCAGACCAGCAGGAGGGGAAGCGTGATTAATGCTACCCTACCAAACACCGTAATCTCAGAATAAAGTGCTTGCTATTTGGTATAATTAAGAATTAATCAATGATATTTTGCTTTAGTAAATTATACTGCATTCCTTGTTGGTCCCACACATCCCTGATCACTGTGTGAATGTATGCATAGTGAATGGTGACCATTTTGTTGTGTGTGTACACATGCTTGTATGTGTATTATGTCTGAGACCGTGAAGTGATTAATGCTGCCATCCCTCATAGCCGTGTTGACCATCAGGCTGTGACACCTGTAATCTATCAGGGTGATCACGGCTCAATAAGCACCAACGCAGCGACACACTGTACTGTACTACCAGACCGTCAATGCTAACACTCTTGTCTAGCCATATCTGTCATACACCTCCTCTACAAGTGGGAGGTCACACCACAACTTGTGAAAGCACCGTCACCTCCTCAGTGCACAATCATTTGTTTCTCTTACTCACCTTTTATCTGTTTCCTACTTTTTTCCTCTTAAAATTTCACTCCTTTAAGCTTACTCACACTAAGCTAAGCTGCTAAAAAACAGCAACAGTCAGAGTTGATCTAAAATCCATAATTAATAATTATTAATTCAGCAATCTCCTACAGTAGCTTTAGCTGTTGGAATGTGTGTGGAAAAATGATATGGATCAATGATCATGGATCAATCAAAATGTTAAAATGTAAAACTTTGCTTTAACCTTGCTAACTAGCTGATAACTTTATTATTATTATTATTATTATTATTATTATTATTATTATCGTCGTCGTCATCATCATCATTATTATTATTTTTGTTGTTGTTGTTGTTCTTACTACTACTACTACTACTATCTAAACCTCAGGAAACTGACATGTTACATTGCCATAACATAAACAGTGACAAACCAACTGTATGTCCTATGTACTTCTAATGTAATATGGAGATACTGAGCATTTCACATACACAAAGACAGAAATAAAAAAAAATAAATCTGTAATAGTATATTTTCATATTTCAGATACGCATAAATTCTAGCTCCAGTTCACACAACTCATGACACAAGAGTTAGTAAACAATCACAAAGAGTTTAGGCCTATGTATTATGTTAGTGTTACTGGGGAGTTAGATTTTGAATGGGGATTTCACAGTGTTTATTTCTGGGTACTGTGAAAATGACAAATGGAGAAAAAAATCCACAATGACAGAAGTGAAACTGTCATTAAACAAGATAATATAAAACACATGGTTACATAACTGATATTACATTTAGCATCTAGCATATTGCCTTTGTTGTGCAGATATAGCTACATTAATTAAATATAGCATGCACTTATGTGCATGTATGTATACACTCATGCACGAATACACAACACAGCATATAAACACTCACAGTTGTCCCATCGTACCCTCAGGGTCAATTTAATTTCTTGTCAGTGCTTGTTTTATCTGTTTGGATATATGGATAATTCAACTAGTGTCAAGGAACATCATCAGGAGTGCACCGAATTTCATTTAAATATTCTTTCGAGATTGTTTAAACTTGAAGTCTGTGAAGTCTAAGTTGGGTAAATCAACCATTTGAACACATTTTACATTCTTTCCATCCTAGTCCAAATGGTACGGAGGGTAAAACTATTTAGAATAATATTGAATGGGCTGTTGTTCCATCATCCCTGAATCTTCTCCTGTTTTCCTCTGCTGCTGCCTCCCCCCCTAGACTGTGCTATTAGCACCACAGACTGTACTGAGTTATGATGTGGCATTAACCCATGAACCCTGACATGTTAAAGGTCACGGCTAGAAGATAAATAATCCCTCCCAGTGTGGACAATATTTCCACCAGGCTGGCATGTGGCCAGTTCGTCAATAGTCTCTCAAGAAAAGATGACTGTAGTCTTTTGTACACAGAGGAGGTACAAAATTGAGCCGACACTCTGGGGAACAGAGGAGGGAGGAGACTAAACCAGCTGACCTTTTGTTAAATCCTGCCCCTGCAGTTCTTCTGGCTTTACCATGTCAAGCTATCCAATATAGTACAGCACATATTGACAATAACTGTGGAAGATTTCAGGCTCAAATTATCTAAGGTAATTTTTTTAACCAATGGGTCCTTGAGTTTGGATAAGACATTGCAGACGATTAAAATAGCAGCTGTTCCCATTGGCTGGTCACATCTAACCAATACCACAGCATCCGAAGCACAACAAGTCTTAAATATCACCTCAAGGCCAAGTACTTCATGTATGCTAGTGCTAGCAGGAGGTGTAGCACAGAGCTAGCTGGAAGTCATGTCCACCAAGTTAAAATGACAGAGTGCAACCAGGGAAAGCCCGTCAGCAAAGCAACCACAACTAGACTAACAAATGCAATGGCTAAATGGGTTGCTATGGACTGCAGGCCTGACAGCATTGTTGAACTAAGAAATAATAAAGTAAGAGAAATAGATTCCCCACCAAAATACAAATAATATTAGTATTTGATTCTTGATTAATTGCATAGAGTAATGTTGCAATTAATAAAGTTAATTTTTTTAATCGTTTGACAACCCTAACAAATACACATCCATAAATTACTATTACTTCCTAAAAACACATATTTACACATACACGCAGACCTGGCAACCCCATTGCCCCCCTGTCTGTTTATCATGGGGGATAAGCTCACATGGTAGAGCGCTCGCTTAGCATGCGAGAGGTAGTGGGATCGATGCCTGCATCTCTTGTCAAGTTCCCAGAGGGAACCTCCCAAAGGGATTAATAAAGTACTCTGTCTGTTTCGGAACCACTGCCCTATTGGATGAAAACAAGCGCCATGTCAAAAAACCTTGTGGTACCAAGCCTAAAAGCTGCCCAAACTTACAGTAGCTAAAAAGAGGATGAAAATGGCAAACAGTTCGACCTGGCCAGTCAGTACATGTACCTGTGGCAAGCTCGTCACCTCTAGACCTTCACTGATCCACTCCTGGACCCCCTGCAGTTTACCTACAGAGCCAACAGGTCTGTAAACAAAGCAGTTTATCCGCTTTATGCTCCAGCTCTAACTTTAATACCATCATCCCGACTCTGATACAGGACTCAGCTCTTCCAGCTGAGGGTGCCTGACTCCACCTGAAGGTGGATCACTGACTTCCTTAACAACATGATAGTACATTTCTACACCACCATCACTGATGCCGTTTTCACTTCCTTCATCACCATCTGGTTCTCTGCTGCCACTGCCGGGAACAAGGGCAGACTGCAGCGCATCATTCCCTCCACCAAGAAGGCGATAGGCTGCAATCTGGCCTGCACAACCTTTACTCCTCGAGGACCCTTAGGCATGCAGGTAAGATTATGGCAGGCCCCTCACACCCTGGATGCAATAAATCTCTCCCCTGCAGTTCAAAACCTTGAATGAAGTATTAAGATGGGATTAAAACAATCAGTGAGGACTGCTGTTGTTGAGAACAAATGAAAATTTTGACCTGGTGATGGCATGAGATAAAGGTTAAGAGATCACCATGTTCAGGATGTACTCATTTGTACTCAGTTCACATATGAAACAAATCTATTGCTGGACTGGTTTTCTGGGGGGAGTTTTTCTGTATCCCAGTAGAAGGTCAAATGACAGAGGGGGTCATATGCTGTAAAGATTGTAAAGCTTCTTGAGGCAAAATTGTTATTTGAGATAATGGACTATCTAAATACAGTTCACTTGACTATTGACCTCTATACACAGTCGATCCATCTTTGTGCAGATTTAAGAGAGAGATAAGAGTTAAGATAATGAGGTCAAGACAGAGTGTAGGTGGTCATTGCTTAATGAAGAATGACTCTCTAAGACCACTGGCTTAATGATACTTCAAAGTGCTCAAACTGTTCACAGCAGTAATGGCTATAGAACATATTTATCTTTATATCTAATATCAACATTCTTGCAACAAGTGAAGTGGGGAAAAATAAACCTCTCATAAAGATTCAGTACTGTTAAGGTCTTTGATTTTATTTTAGTTCATTTTAATTCCTCTATATACTGCTGAGGAGCTTGACCTATAAAAATACATTTTAGTTTGTCAATTCTATTTTGTATAAATAATTTAAATTTAATAATTTAAAACGAAACTATTAACCAAAAACCTATAATGATAAATGGAGCGGAGGTTGTGGAATAAGAGTTTATAGTAGTGTAAATACTCAGGTAAAGTACACACATCTCAAAACTGTATGTAAGCGCAGTACTTAATACTGTAGTTACTTTCAACTGATGTCCTTTGCAGAGGTGCCAACAGGTTTACAAGCTGGCAGCACACTGCAAAAGCTACCCAATATGTGGTGCAAATGCAAACATAGGACTTCGATAGATAAATAGATAGGCTATGATGATGCACAGATGCCAATATTGAAGTATGTTGCTTTTCAGTCAGTGCTTGTATCACTTTGCCCAATATTGTAAACTTCTAAAACAACACTAAGGAGCAGAACTAAATTAGACATGTGGAAAAATATTCTTAAACCACTGTTACTATAGAAGACTACAAGGGAAACATTGCTATGTCTTGACGCAGTGACAAAATCTGCAACGACAGCATTACTTCAGGACCGACATAAAATCTGACATTTCCACATTTAGTGCAGCAGTGAGTAACACTATATTTTATTTCCCTGTTTCTGTGTCTTCTACTCATTCATAGAAGTGCTTTAGCTCAGTGCTTCGCAGTCCAACCAAAAAATAATAATGGAAAATTATCATTGCTCTGTGGTAGTTTTGACAGTTTTGTTTCTGCACAGAAATGCTGCTGCAAATCATACAGTCATATACATATCCATATCCATAATGTCATAGTATAATCACATTTAGCCCTGTAAAGCCTGAACCATGATATAATTGACAGAAAATTCCAGTTCTTTGAAACTGGTGCCTTTAATGGTCCTTCTGAACAAACAAACAAACAAAATTCAAATATCAATTTCCATATATGAGTTTCAATTTGTATCATATTTGAGACATCGTCATCATTTGAGACTCAAAGTTTCATTTAATTTCATTCAACATAAACACATTAAAACAAAAGTATGTAACCAATTGGTCATTCTAGTTCCAAACAAGAACATATTTTTTATTTTGATTCTACTATTTATGATTATTATTGCTCTGTATAAGCTACTATCTGCTATCATGCAGCAATGGGAAATCCACCAATAGAACCGGCAGGTGGAAGAGGAACATTTCATTTATTTTGGCTCATTTTGTAGTTTTATTTTGCACACTGATGATGCAGGAGCCTCCAAAACTCATGGATCATATATGATACATTCGGTGATATAGGGTTAAAACAGTGGAACAATCTTTAGCATTTTTCAGTCTGGAACATTTTGCTCCTTGTGGCACAGACTGTTTGATTTATTTATTTTAAAATTTTCTATTCCATCCAAAGATTGAATCGTATAAAAAGCATCATCATGATATCAACATCACACAGAGAGTTGAAATCAATGTTGAACCGTGTGTGAGTTTCAGCCTGCAGTGACGTGCATTTATGTGATGAATATTAATATCTTTTTTGACATTTGGAAACACCACACAGGTGCTTTTGCAATACTCTATTTTCTGTAGGTGATTCTGGGTTATATATTTTATATGTCATTGCAGAGTTAAAGAAAACAAAAATCTCTTAGCTTTAGTTATAACATTTTGGCAATTTAAATGATCAGCTCTAAATTATTTTTTGCTTTGTGTATAGTTCTCAGTGTCAGTCAGATATACATTAAATCTGTCCTCGTCAGGACTGGTCAGTGAGCAGAATTACATTATTCGTGTAAATAGCTGTAGTATTTTGATAGAAACCAGGTCCTAATAACCCCGGGCTGACAGGTAAAAGCTGCAAGAGATTGTGGGAGAGAAATGAGAGTCAGGGATACTTGTGAAAAGGTTACCAGTGAGGTAACCAAGGTAAACAGCTTAGGCAGCACATCTGAAGGTTAATCTTGTTGTATGTGCGTGTATGTGTGCTGTCTGCTCTGTGGATGCCTGTGTGTGATAGACTTGTAAGTAATCTGATGCCATTCAGCCAATTTTTTCTAACACAAAATGACATTGGTGACAGAGTCCAATTCACTGAGCTGGCCTGCTGACTGGTGAAGAGGCCCTACTATTGATCCATGCTCACACATGCTGCTGTTGTCAAAGCTTCAATTCACTGGAAATTAGCTGGATGACACCTTGAAGATGTTTCAAGCTCTAGAAATTGCTTTGAAGAGTAAGGGCTTAAGGGCTCTTCTCTTGCCTTCCCAGCCCAAACATGCACTTTTGCAAAGCTACACACAAGTACACAAGATTCTATATGGCAAGCAATTAAATATATATTCAAATGATGTTTCTCCTGTTTAAGATAAGATGATTCTTTATTGATCCCCCAGAGGAGAAATTCATAGACGTGTGTACATGTGTAGACACATTTTTTCTTGTGATCAGTGGCCTCTGAGACAAATGCATTGAATTTTCTGTGGCTAAAGAATTTCCGATGAACCTGTAACACCCTTTTCTATAAAATTGTGTTCATACATTAAAACTAAACACATTATATATGAATTAGTAGTCTGTTATTTTTCAACTATTGGCTGTATTCTGTGTCTCATATGAAGTCTAATGTATTGCTGTTGCCCACACACATTAAAGCCTTCTCTGTGTGAGGCTTTATAACGCTATAGCAGTCAGCGAGCTGGTCGGCTCATGAGATATCGTGGTTATTAAATTTGGGTTTTATTGTTGACGGTGGTTGTCGTTGAGCGTGTGAGCAGTGAGCAGTATCTTGTGTGAGTGAACATGGGGATAAACAGACACTGACACTGCTAGAGAGGAAGGAACAAGATGAAAGAAACAGAGAGGGAGAGAAAAAGAAAAGATGCAGAGACAAAGAGAACCACAGTGATCATCCGTCAGATATCCTGAGTCAGATATTTCACTTTTATCACGTCTCTCTGTGGTTTTTAAGAGCCCATAGGCCTAATGGACCCATATACAATTCTCCATTCTTTTCCATATGTCAGTTTTATGGATGGCTGTTTAAATATCATTCTTCTGGTAAATGGATGTCTCGCTCGTGATTTGTCTACACGTTTATATCGTTCTGTGTAGAAGCTAATGATTAAACAGTGGCAGGTATCAGCCAGCGTGCCTTTCAGTAGTATGTTTTTTTTCTGTCAAACCTATTTATTTTCATTTATTTTATATTCACTTTCAATTTTTGTCACACACACAGTATGTTGTTGGGTTTTTTTTTCACATACTTTCATCCTTTGTTGTCTTGTATCCATGAAAACATTTTTCACAGATTTCTTCTTTTTTTTTTTACTCTCCTCCTTCCTGCTGTTTTCCAGTGATGCCATCATTGTAAAGCCGTCATGGACAGTTAATTAATCTATTCATACCAGTCATTTAAAACAGAGGCATCACCTTAATATAAATATACTAAAGATATGAATATGTAGAAGTGCAATGTTTCAGGCAGTTGAAGTAAAAATCACCTTTTCATTTGTCAAGTAAAGTAAGTCTTCCTCCAACTCTCAGAAACTGTGCCAATTCATCATTCTGATTTGCAGATCCATTTTTGCCCCAATTTGCGTTTACTTGTGTTTGTTTGCAATCTTGTCTTTGCATTGACTTTGCATGAAAATACACTGCCAATAAAATTAATTTCATATTCAATCTAAATTCTATTCATCCTACAGAGAGCATTGTATGGAAAGTGGCCGAACTTCTTAATGAAAACTACTGACAGTGCTTTGGATTATTATTACTTATCTACTTTATTATACTTTATACTACTAATATACTTTATATACAAAGAATTGTATATGCTGCTGTTTGCTGGACTATACTGAATTTTAACACACCTCTTCAATTTGTTTTCAGCATTGTAATTAGATTTTGATGTGGCATGGATAAATGTATGTACCAGTGAGAAACAATTCAATTCAATCTGTTATTAAAGACAAAAATTGATTGTCCTTTGAACAAATTCTTTACATTTAATTATGACACATGCATATATAAAAAGGAAATACACATAAAAATGTGCATTGTATTTCTTGGTTTGACTTGTTTGGGTTTTTCAGGCATTTTGAATCTTCCATAAATTTCAGTTGATGTAGTGCAGAAGCCAGTGATTAAGATGATTTCGTCCTGGTTAGCATACTGTATTGTAGTCACGTAAAAATAATCAGACTAACTAACTAACATGAGGGCAAGGCCGAAAGAGGAAAATATATCAAGATAAAAATAAAAGAGAGGGAGGATGCTGGGTCTCTTGCTTCACCATTGTCATCCAGGCAAATTGAGATGAATTGTCTCAGCACAGAAGAGCAAAGTCTCATAACATTTCAAAGAAAATGTGGTGTCAAGCGGACTGAAAGTCCCCACCACCATGTCTTAGATATTCTCCCCTCTGTTTCTTTACTTTCCATCATCCTTCCTGCCTTCCTTCACAACCTCTTTCAGTCATTTTAACTCTGATTCTCTTTGATCTCTGCCTGTTTTTCGCCATTTCTTCTCTTTCCCTGTCCTCCATTTGTGTCTCTGATCGGTGCATTTCTGAGAGACTTCTTATGTCACATACTTTCATCTGTGGGAACAGTGTGACCAAGGACAAAGGAGAAGTCTAACAACTTCCTTATTTGAGTGTATCTACTGTATGTCTTGACACAACATACATACCAGTCACACTGACAGACAGTGAGTCCTCTCTCCCTGACTTGTAGAAATCTATTCACTCTCACACTCATTCTTTATCAGTGAGTTTTATGCATTCATGTGCCTGCATTTGCACATTCAGTGCCACGCTGAACACTGAAAGCCTCCAATCTAAGAATAGACACATAATAAAGATCCCAGTGGTTCACTTTCCAAATGAGGCAGCATTAGATGTCAACTTGGCTGAGAAGAATTAGTGTGAAGCCTCAAGATTGCTTCTGAGAATTATGCATCATGGGATTCACCATGTGGTTAAGACAGCTGTGCTCAAACACCTTATTCAGTTATAAATCATCAGTGTGTCAAATTGATATTGATTATTTTAAACTGCTGTAATTTACTTCTGATCCATCCCCTTAACCACCATGGTGTAAAATTGTCTACCTTCACTTTTGTTGGTATTTCATCTCATGTATATCATGAGATGTATCCAAGCAGCAACCTCCAGTGCTGAAAAATGAAGCCAACACGGAAGTGCTAAAAGCTGCAGTTCCTCGAACGAACACTAGGGGCAGGCTCCAAAAGGGAGTCAATTACATTTAACCCCCATGTTAAAATGTCCAAATTTACAGCAGAAGAAAATATGTTTACAGCCTGGTACAGAAAAGGGTTTTGGTCTCTTTAGATGATTTTCTACTTGACAATTTGTGAATTTTTACATCTGCATTTTTCTCTCCATGTTTTCCTGCCTAAAATATAACGCTGTAGTGCACCGCACTGATATGTAAATGTAAGCATTAGATCTGCCCATTCATCACTCCACCCCTCAGTCTGCGTTTGTGTGCATGCACACACATGCTCATTGAAGGGTAAAAATGACACTGTATATGTGTGAGTGAGAGAGAGCGAGATAGAGCCAGATGCCACATGAGGCTTACAATATGATTACTGCACTTGTCATCAAACATTGAGTTGTATAACATGAAATATTGAGCACTATGGAATGTTTTGCTACTGTTGCATAAAAACCTTGTATGTACAGTGTTGGTGTGTGAAGTAACATTTTGGATTGTTCTACAATTGCGGCTCCTTTGAAAGGAGCAAGAATCTTTCATGACTGTGCATTTGAGAGTACATTCACCTCTGTGCTGTGATGTGTTGGGGAAGCATTAAGAAGAGGGACACTGTACGGCTGGACAGGCTGGTGAGGAGAGCTGAGTCTGTGTTTGACACAGAGCTGGTTTCCCTTATGTCAGTGGCAAAGAGAAGGCCACTTACTAAACTATTGCCCATCATGCAGCCTGCCATCCTCTGTACACGTCATTCACTAAGGGGACTGTGTTCAGTGGCACACTGCTGTCTCAGTCCTGCTCAACAGACAGATTGAGGAGGTCTTTTGACTTCTGTCTTTTGGCTATTCACCTCCTCAGTGATGGGAGGGTGAAACTGAGTGCTCATCTGTCATAGGGTGCTATGTTAAATTTATGCACAATCTGCTCTTGTGCTTATCTGTATTGAACTCATGTATTTATATTCAATACGAATTTTATATATCCAGAGTAATTATTATTATTATTATTATAGAATTACAATGTCTCATACTAAAATTCATTGATAGATAAATGCAGATCAATTTACTGACAGTCTTCTCCTCCCACCTGTGCACCATGTGCTCTGTGCTAGGCACCAAAATATCACAAAGTCATTTTCAAGGTCAGGTAAATATGGTCAACATGGAGTGTTGCTTGCTCAGGCCCAATATCTCTGGTCACATTATGTCATATATTTTTATATTTCCTGCAAGTCAAAGAAGACCCACCTGATCTCATCTGCATCTTCATTTACAGTTTTTCTCAGTCGCTTTGGTGCATTTCTCTGATCAGAATTAAAATTCTCATAACTGTTAGTTCAACCTCCACAACAGTTAGTCATTTATGCACATCATAGTAGCAGTTTCTCATTCTTTCCAACAAATTGCAAATCCTTTGGACATGCATCAATTGCTTTCATACAATTCTCTGCTGTTTAACATTATCATTTGCTTATGTCATGTCAGTCAAAATTAACTATACTTATTAAAGCTGAATAGTCATTCCCTATAAAACTAATAGTCCTCATTTTGTAACGGTTATAGGAAGGACCCAGAAGCGAAGCCAAGGGTCGAGCAGGTGACCTCGGGCAGCCTGAAAGGAAAACCCTCCAAGGGACAGGCCACCGGGCCCTAGGCTGCTGTGACTCAGGAGGGACAGGAGGCGGCCGCTGAGGCTCAGGAGGGACAGGAGGTGGCCGCTCAGGAACGGGCAGGTCTGGAGGTACGGGCAGGTCTGGAGGTACGGGCTCAGCAGGAACAGGCTGGTCTGGAGAGTGCCGCTCGGGCTCAGCAGGAATGGGCTGGTCTGGAGGTACGGGCAGATCTGGAGGTACGGGCTCAGCAGGAACAGGCTGGTCTGGAGAGTGCCGCTCGGGCTCAGCAGGAACGGGCTGGTCTGGAGGTACAGGCAGGTCTGGAGGTACGGGCTCAGCAGGAACGGGCTGGTCAGGAGAGTGCTGCTCGGGCCCTGCAGGAACAGGCAGGTCAAGAGGGTCGGGAGATTGCAGCACGGGTTCAGAAGGGTCAGACAACTGCAGCTCGGGGTCTGGAGGGTCAGGCGACTGCAGCTCGGGTTCTGGAGGGTCTGAAGGCTGCGGCGGCCGTGACTCTGAAGGAACAGGAGGCTGCAGCTCGGGCTGTCGAGGATCAGGAGGCTGAAGCTCGGGCACTGGGGGTTCTGGGGACTGCAGCTCGGGCACTGGAGGGTCTGGAGACTGGAGCTCGGGCACTGGAGGGTCTGGAGACTGGAGCTCGGGCACTGGAGGGTCTGGAGACTGCAGCTCGGGCACTGGAGGGTCTGGAGACTGCAGCTCGGGCACTGGAGGGTCAGGGAGCTGCAGCTCGGGCACTGGAGGGTCAGGGAGCTGCAGCTCGGGCACTGGAGGGTCTGGAAGCTGCAGCTTGGACTTAGAAGGACCGGGAGGACTTGGAGGCTCTAGCACAGGAGGCGCTGGAGGCTCTGGAAGCTGTGGCACTGGAAGATCTGGAGGATCTGGAAGCTCAGGCGGCTGCATCTGGGGTTCTGGAAGATCGGGAGGTTCTGGAGCCACGCGCACTGGAGGCTCTGCAGACTCTGGTCGCTGCAGCACTGCAGGCACAGGAGGCTCTGGAGGGTCAGGAGGCTGCAACATGGGTGCTGGAGGGTCAGAAGACTGCATCTCGGGCTCAGGAGGGTGCTGCATAGGAGGGTCTGGAGGGTCAGGAGGCTGCAGCAGTGGGGGCACAGGAGGCTCTGGAAGCTCTGGAGGCTGTGGCACTGGAGGCACTGGAGGATGCAACGAAGGTGGTGGAGACACTGGAAGACCAGGTGACTGCAGCCCAGCCAGAACAGGGTCTGGAGATGTCTGCAGCCCAGCTGGAACAGGATCAGGATGAGGCTGCGGCCCCACCAGGGCAGGGTCAGGAGCTGGCTGCGGACCAGGATCAGGAAAAGGATATAGCTGTGGCCCAGCCGGAACATGGGATGGCTGCGGCCCAGCCAGGTCAGGATCAGGAGCTGGCCGCGGACCAGGATCAGGAACAGGATATGGCTGTGGCCCAGCCGGAACAGGGTCAGGAGATGGCTGCGGCCCAGCCGGAACAGGATCATGGGGAGGCTGCGGCCCAGCCGGTACAGGAGATGGCTGCGGCCCAGCCGGAACAGGGGATGGCTGGTAGCTGGGGACCTGAGGCTGGAGGCTAGCAAGCCAATGACTAGCCGATTCAGGAGCAGGTGCGGGCAGGAGGCTAGCAGTCCAAAAGCTAGTCGACTCTGGAGCAGGTGCGGGTGGAAGGCTAGCGGACCCAAGACTAGCCGACTCTGCAGCAGGTGCGGGCGGATGGCTCGCCAACAGTTGGTCCATCATTGCATTCAACGCAGATAGCGCGTCCACCAAGCGCTGGTCGGGGGCTTTTGACCTGTTCAGTATGTCAGCGATTGTGTGAGCTGAGTCCATGTTCTGACAAAAAACCTTTCGTAGCTTGGTGGTGAAGGCGAGGAAACTTGAACAGGCTGGAGAGTGACGATCCCACTCAGCGGTTCCCCAAAGCCTAGCACGCCCCGTCAAGTGACAGATGGTGAAAGCTACCTTGGTGGCTTCAGAGGAAAATGAGTGAGGCTGGAGAGCGAAGAGCAGGGCGCAATGGGTGATGAAGGCTGCGCAGGTCTCAGGATCCCCATCATAACGCTTGGGAGGTTCAGGAGAGTCAGGCAGAGCAGAAAGTTGAGAGGCAAGTTCTGTGACTGTTTTTGTGAGCGTGTCCACAGCACTCTGAAGGTGGCTGGCAGATGCGATCAACCCTTCAACCCTTTCCAATCTGTCCATTGCTGAGGGTGTGCTACTTGCTGGGTCCATCTTCTGGTCAGACTGTACTGTAACGGTTATAGGAAGGACCCAGAAGCGAAGCAGCAGTTGTGCAAACAGTAACTAGACTTTATTTCAGGTTTCAGGAAAAAAAAAACACAGTTCAGAGCAGGGAGATGAACAGCCGACAGGAGGACACAGTCTTTATAGATGATCGGCTGAGGTGAGAGCGGGGATCGAACCCGCGAGCCTTTGAACTGAAGTCCGATGAGCAGACCACTCAGCCACGCTGATGACACTCTCACATAGAGCAAACAGAGGCTTTCTGGAAACCCAGAACTGGAGTCACACTTTGCTGGGTGACACGGAGATGCACCGGAAAGCCAGAAACCAGGCTGCCACAGATCAGGACTCACAGGCAGCTTCTCAACGTTAAAGACAGGCAGAAGGATCAGATACCGGGCAGGCCACCACAGATCAGGACACACAGGCAGATACTCGGCATCGGGGACGGAAGGCAGGATCAACAGCCGGGATTCAGGCAAACGGGTGAGTGAAGCACAGAAGCTAGTCGATACCTTGCAGTCAAGCCGAGGGTCAGGCGTTAAAGGCAGAATCAGGAACAAAACTTGTCGGCAACGGGTGATCAATCCGGAAGACAGGTCTGGAGTTCTCTGCATGAATGCGAAGACAGTCTGACACTGACTGTGTGTGGAGCTGGGGTTTAAGTGGGTGGCCAGATTGCAGCAGATGAGGTGCAGGTGTGAGCAGGAGCGCAGGTGAGGTGGATTGAGCTGATTAGGCTGCAGCAGGAATGTGGCAGGCTGGAAGTGAGATGGAGGCTGAGACTGAGATTGTGACACATTTCATTGCTTGAGTCATTACATACAAATATGTTGAACTAGTTGTCAAAATCTGTCAAGCAAATTTGATACATTTCTTTATCATTTTATTCCTGAGGCGGGTTTCAATCTGGCAAAAGGTAGACAGTGTGGAAGGGATTGCATTGGACAGAGAGCAACCACAGATGTCCCAGGCCAGCGAGGAGGGAATGTTACACTGTGTGCAGCCATCTCAGAAAATGGAATCCTCACTCATATCCCCCGTCTTGGTCCATACAACACACAACATCTGCTGACTTTTTAGACACTCTTTTCACCACTCAGACCTGGTCAGACAGTGGTTTGCAGCATGTCCTTGAATGATTTGCAGTACTGTGTATGTTGTATGTTCAGTTCCAATATGTACTGCAGTATTGTTTACAGTGCACAGCTCTACCCAAAAGGTGTTTCTCAAGTTTGTTGTAAATATGTGTGTATTTTTCTTTTGCACAATGCTTTGAACAAATTAGAATTGAAAAAAGAATATGCAGTAAAAATGTGAAACATATGCATTCAGTGTGTTTTTCTCAGTTACCTCACTAAATAAAGTAATGTGTAACTTTACTGTAGTTTTCAAATGACTGTGCAAATAGAGTATAGTGCTGTCTTGAGCATTTTCAGGTGGTGTCACCAAGATGTGACTTTTTGCATTTGAAAACAGTTCCAGAGTAAACTGTCATAATGAAAACATGACTAAGCCATTTGACTATCTTGTTCATAAACAATGGTGTCAGGACTTTTCATCTTGATGACACTGACACTTTGACTTGACATGAATACTTGCTTTTACAGTTTTTCTCAGTGGCTTTGGTGCATTTCTCTGATCAGAATTAAAGTTCTCATAACTGTTAGTTCAACCTCCACAACATTTAGTCATTTGCGCACATCATAGTAGCAGTTTCTCATTCTTTCCAACAAATTGCAAATCCTTTGGACATGCATCAATTGCTTTCATACAATTCTCTGCTGTTTTTTAACATTATCATTTGCTTATGTCATGTCAGTCAAAATTAACTATACTTATTAAAGCTGAATAGTCATTCCCTATAAAACTAATAGTCCTCATTTCATTGCTTGAGTCATTACATACAAAAATGTTGAACTAGTTGTCAAAATCTGTCAAGTAAATTTGATTTCTTTATCATTTTATTCCTGAGGTGGGTTTCAATCTGGCAAAAGATAGACAGTGTGGAAGGGATTGCATTGGACAGAGAGCAACCACAGATGTCTCAGGCCAACGAGGAGGGAATGTTACACTGTGTGCAGCCATCTCAGAATATGGCGTCCTCACTCATCTCCCCCGTCTTGATCCATACAACACACAACATCTGCTGACTGTTTTAGACACTCTTTACAGGGACATAATCCCTGAGAATGACAGGGGTCTAACTGGAGACCACCTGAACAAGTATGTTGTTGTTTGTTGTAATGTGTGTTTTCGCCACTCAGATCTGGTCAGACAGTGGTTTGCAGCATGTGCTTGAATGATTTGCAGTACTGCGTATGTTGGATGTTAAGTTCCAATATGTACTGCAGTATTGTTCACAGTTGTGCACAGCTCTACCCAAAGGCAGTTTCTCATGTTTGTTGTAAATACATGTGTATTTTTCTTTTGCACAATGCTTTGAACAAATTAGAATTGAAAAGAGCATTCGCAGTAAAAATGTGAAACATACGTGTTCAGTGTGTTGTTCTCAGTGACCTCACTAAATACAGTAATGTGTAACTTTACTGTAGTTTTCAAATGGCTGTGCAAATAGTGCATAGTGCTGTCTTGAGCATTTTCAGGTAGTGTCACCAAGATCTGACTTTTTGCATTTGAAAACACTCCCAGAGAAAACTGTCATAATGAAAACATGACTAAGCCATTTGACTGTCTTGTTCATGAACAATGGTGTCAGGACTTTTCATATTGTTGACACATTCATTGACATGAATACTTGCTTTTGAGGAATGATCAATCCATTTTGAGCAAGTGAGGTACTTTTGCAGGTTATCTACTAGGTTTTGCAGTTTGTACTAATTGTTTTGAGAAATGCACTAACTGCTGTGCAAATGCTAATAGTGATGTGAGAAAAGCACCAAAGCGACTGAGAAAAATTGTAACTTCGGGGTGTGCCCAGGCCAAACTAACAAAAACAAAAACCCCAGCGATCTAGCGGTAAAAACTTCCCTAACAAAACAAACGTGAAGAAAACAAAGACAGGGTCTAAACTCTCTAACTAACTTAAAACAGGAGAAAAATGTTATAAAAGAAATGGCAGCTCACTCCTACCAACTGATATACACCAGACCCACAGCGTTCACAAAAGCCGCTTGGACTCAAACAGCGAAGAAAACGGAGCGCCCACTGCCTCTCCGGATGCGATTGGCTAATGCTTAGCCAATCACGCGTCGGTCCGCTCACTGCAGCAGCCAATCCTGGGCGCGGGACGGCGCATCATTATTTAGCCACCTACGGACACACTGCTGCAGAAAAACATAGAGATCGCATCAAAACAACAATAATACAAAGTATACACACATACGACCGCAGTCGAGACACTTGACTAGTAAATAGCCAGCTAATGAATTAGCATCGGGCTAAAGGCCTCCAGCTAGCTGACGCCGGCTGTGTGCTGTCTTTGTCCGGGACGTCTGCGCTGTTTTCTCGGTGCGTTTGTGGAGCTGCTTGTTGCTTGTGCTGCTGTGTTTACTGTGTTTCTCTCGTGTGACGAAGGCAGACATCGTTTCAATTCATTTACGAGATGTAAATATTATTATTGTTATTATTGATCTAAAATCCTTACATTATTCTCTGTTGTATCTTATATATTACTCA